>CM024755.1:125406491-125466725 GCA_014218235.1 Colocasia esculenta | reverse complement strand
CCTCGCAAAGGATACCAAACCACAGTCCGTGTAAACACAAAGGAACACACCACATTTTATATATATAATTCACAAGTTACATAGCCAAATTTCCACAAAAAACTGAAAGAAAGTACATGAGCCTGGGGCATACCCTGAGGTACACTGAAGAAAATAAACAACTATCAACACTACACTGCTGGAGCTGCCACTACACAGCTGGAGGTACCGACCCTGTACCGCTACGGCGCGGCTCTGAACCGGACGACGTCGTGAAACGTCCTCCTTGCTCTCACCTGTGGGGGTAGGGGTGAGCCTCGCTAGTCACATGGCTCAGTAGGGAACTCCCCACATCGAGCAAACCAAAACCACAGGTACGAAAGCAGTAAACAATACCAACATTTATAGAACAGCTAAGCAGGATATTAAAGCTGTAAAAGTCTCACCGTCTACTGACTACGAAACAACTTTAATAATTAAACGCAAACCAGTACAGGTGTACAAGCTAAGTAGAGACAGCCAAACACAAGCCACGTGAACTGGTTCGCGACACCAGAACCTGACTCGGACAAGCTAACACAGGTCTATCTCTCAGTCTCGCAGCCACGGATGAAAGGTCCAGCTGCCGCTCCACGTAAAAGGTCAAACAACTGTGGAGACCAACCAAACACCACCACCTGCGGACCATACGGTCATAGGCCATGCCTGGCACCTCTAGAGATCCTGGCCCGGACACTCTAGAGTGAGGCACTGGAGAAGGACTAGCTGGGGTCCAGTACGTCTACTGGTGTCCGTACCCCCAACTACGAGCGCGCTACAAGTGACTAAGACAAACACAAGTGTCCACTGTCCCACTGTCGTCTTTCCCTCAACGGATGTGCAAGAGTGAGGGTGTCAGGTCAGACAACACAGACCTTGACGGCACAACACAAGTACCGGGACAAAGCCCCGAGCTAACAGCCTGGCTCACAAAGAACCTGGGGCACCCAACTGGAGAGGTAACCACGGTAGGCGTCGTACTACTGCCACGTACACAGAATCACGTGCATGTCACACACAAACCACGTGAAACCTCACGTAAACCACAAGTAACCATGGTCCACTACACGTGAACCCAACTGACTCGCATAAACAACGCGCAGCCACGAAAGTAGTAACTAACAACATACCTTGTATGCTAAACACGAGAACCATGTGCACTCAGTGCACCTTATGTGTCAACGCGCATGCATTATCGATAAATACCATAATTAGTCATTCCTGTTTATAACCAGTATGCGGCAACATCGACTGCCACTTACAAGAAGTCACGGCAAGGGATCTGGCCGTCTACATCCTGGCTGATGAGCTTGGCGGCAAACGATGTTGATGCCAAGTTCTTCGGCCTCAAACCCTGCAGAAACCCTAAACCGATTCTACAGGTTTTCCAACCGTTAAAACTACAGAAAAACATTCAGTAACAGTTCCTCTAATATCCATGCACCATAATTGAACCAAAACACCATGTTTTGCTATTTAAAATCATCAAACCACTCATTATCCCCGCATGGTGCAACTAACCCAACATGCATTAAATCTGTTGTTTCAAGTGATTACATCATATTTTAATGATCCTACGAGCTAACAGGGTTCGTCCCCTACCTCAGAACACGCTAGAATCTCCCGCAATCTCTTGGTTCACGCCGAACCCTCCGCGAGCTCCCACGAGAATTGCACCACACCACAACGTTTCCTCGCGCAATTCAGCAACGCCACGCGTTCCACGATCCTCCAAGCACCCTTTAGTATCTGTTGGGAGCTTTTGGAACACTGGGGCAACAAGTTGGGTCAAGGGGGATTGAGAACAGGGTAGAAAACCTGCCCTCGGGTGACCGTATAACCTGCAGAATTCTCAGGTGGCGTCAACCCCTCTGCCGCCAAGAACAACCGCCACCCTAAACGTCCACATCCTAAGCCACCAAGATCATGCAGTCAACGTCCACTTACCTGGACGCCAACAGTCAACGGCCACCCCCGGCCGCCAACTCCAACTGAATGCAGCAGGTCCTATTCATTTCAGGACCAAACCTGCACTCATCTGCTCAAGCCACACATCCACACCAACATTCCACACAACCAATCACATTGGCCTCACAACGGCCATCACAACCACAACACACATGATCCGCATGGATCCGAAAAGCACGCGACGTTACATTACTATCATCTAAAAAGAAAATTTCGACCTCGAATTCATAACACAACTCAAAGTTAAACAACTTAAACATACACACATTTACAAGCACTATCATCTAAAAAGAAATACACAAAGCTTATTCAAACAGATAGGGATACCCTTTAGCCATTTCCTCGGCTAATTCCCAGTATCCTCACCACCCAACCTATTTTCCCATCTCACTTTAACCAACTCAATTTCCTTATTTCTCAGCTTCTTTATCTTTCGATCTGTGATCTGAATTGGGTATTCTGGCATAGTCATATCCGGCCTCAGGTCACCACCTTGATATCTGATTATTTGAGCTGGATCTTCAATGCACTTTCTTAACATAGAGACATGGAAAATATCATGCACATCTGCAAAATCTGCTGGCAAATCCATCCTAGAAGCTGTTTCCCCAATTCTTTCAATCACTTGGAAAGGTCTCACATACCTTGACTGAACATTCCAGACTTGCCAAACCTCATGATTCCCTTACTTGGAGAAACTCTCAGGAAAACAAATCTCCCCCTCAAACTGAAGTGGTCTCCTCCGAATATCTGCATACTCTTTTGCCTACTTTGAGCTGCCTGCAATCTCTTAATAAGCTTCACCACCTCTGTGGTTTGCTGGATCAATTCAAGACCTACTAATTGCCTTTCTCCCACTTCATGCTAGTTCAATGGGGTTCTACATGGCCTTCCACATAGAGCTTCATACGGTGCCATCCCAAGACTGGTATGATAACTATTGTTGTAGGCAAACTCAACCATTCCCAAATGATGCTCCCAGCTGCCTCCCCAAACCAAACAACAAGCTCGCACATATCTTCAATTGTCTGGATAGTCCCTCTGTCTGACCATCTGTCTGGGGATGATAAGCGGAGCTATACCTCAACTCAGTACCAATTACTCTTTGCAAACTTCTCCAAAAACCAGAAGTAAATCTTGGATCTCTATCAGACACAATTGTCTTTGGAATACCATGCAGTGGAACAATCTTTTCAACATAAACATTTGCTAATCTGTCCACTGTCCAAGACATACTTACTGCCACTAGTCTGCACACCTTGGTTAATCTGTCAACAAATACCCATATTCCATTATGCCTGGAACTCGATCTCGGTAAACCTGCCACAAAATCCATAGCAATATCATCCCAATTCCATTGTGGAATGGGTAACGGTGCAATAGGCCTCCAGGCTTCTGATGCTTTGCTTTAATCTGCTGATAGATAGCACACCTTGCAATAAACTCCGCTATTTCTTTCTTCATATGAGGCCACCAGAAATGCTTTCTCAAATCATGGTACATTTTAGTACTACCCGGATGGATAGGTACCTAGATTTATGAGCTTCTTCCAAAACTCGTTGTTTTACCTCTCTTTCTGCAGGAACAAACACCTGCCCTTGAGCCTGACCACACAATTATCATCAATAGAAACTCCTTCCATTTTTACAATTTCAGCTAAACTTACATCTGCTCTTTGAGCCTCAATAATCTGCCAATACAAAGACGGCTCTACACCACTAGCAGCTAGTACCGCCCGTCGCTGACTACTGGGCACATACAAGGAGTTCTCTGCTATTTCTTCATACAACTTCCAGTCTTTAATCATCATCAGATTCATATATGCTTTTCTGCTCAAGGCATCTGCTACAACATTGGCTTTACTCTGATGGTAAGCCAAACTAAAATCATAATCCTTCAAATATTCAATCCATCTGCGCTGACGAAGGTTCAAATCTTTCTACGAGAAGATATATTTCAAGTTTATGATCTGTAAAGATCTCAATCTCTCGCCATATAGATAATGCCTCCACATTTTCAAGGCAAATACAACTGCTGCCAATTCTAAATCATGAGTGGGGTAATTCTCTTCTGTCGGCTTCAATTGCCTGGACGCATAAGCTATCACTTTACCATGCTGCATAAGCATTGCGCCAAGACCTCTCCTTGAAGCATCAGTATACAACACAAAACCACCACTCCCTACCGGTAATGTCAATATAGGTGCTAACGTAAGTCTCTTTTTAATTCCATGAAACTTCTCTGACATTCACCGAACCACACAAATGGCACACCTTTCCTAGTCAATTTAGTCATAGGTGCTGCAATCTTAGAAAAATCTTGAATAAAGCGCCTAGAATAACCTGCCAATCCCAGAAAACTTCTAATCTCGGTTATTGTCCTAGGCACTTCCCATCTCATCACTGCTTCCACTTTACTTGGGTCCACTGCTACTCCTTTAGCTGAAATAACATGACCCAAAAATTGAATTTCTTTCAACCAAAATTCACACTTATTAGATTTAGCAAACAACTGGTTATCTCTTAACAACTGCAGGGTAAAACTCAAATGAGCTGTATGCTCCTCTTCAGATGCTGAATAAATTAGAATATCATCAATAAAGACCACAATGAATTGATCTAAATATGGATGAAAAATTCTATTCATCAGATCCATAAAACCTGCAGGAGCATTAGTCAACCCAAATGGCATAACCACAAATTTGAAGTGACCATATCTGGTTCTAAAAGCTGTCTTATCTATATCCTCCTCTTTAATTCTCAACTGATGATACCCAGACCTCAAATCAATTTTAGAAAACACTTTTGCTGATTGCAACTGATCAAACAAATCATCTGTCCTCGGCAACGGGTACTTATTCTTGATGGTCACATCATTCAACTTTCTATAATCAATACACATTCGAAAACTTCCATCTTTCTTTTTCACAAATAAAACCGGCGCTCCCCACGGGAATGACTCGGCCTAATAAACCTTTTTGCAACAATTCTTCTAATTGTTTTCTCCTACAAAAGTAAACATAATTGTGAGATATTATGAACATAAAATCAAGCATTGTACCAAGTTGTTATGACAAGTTATTGTTTGAAGATCTCATTCATTTAAAACTCAATTCACATTGTTTATCACTTGTTTGCATTGTACATCAATGTTCATCATCAAAAACATGTTGTATTGATTAATTAGAATGTGAGAACCCAACATTCTCCCCCTTTTTGATGATGACAAAATTAATCAATTAATGCAATTGAGTTTTTCTCCCCCTTTTGACAACATCCAAAAGCACACCATAGACACAGTTAGAGTGCACAGAATAAAGATTTTCATTGATTTTCATGAGTGCATACACATTACATTGGGTGCTAATGAAAGGAAATAACAAGCAAAGGGAATGACATTCATTGATCAAGATAACATGACTTGACACTAGCCTAGACATCTAAGCTAACTACACATCATCATCAGCTGGAGATGTAGAAGTCCGATGCGCAGTAGCAATGCTGTCCAAGTGGGTGTCTAGTGTGTCCATTCTTGCATTAAGTCTTTCAAATCCTGTTGCCATTTGAATCTGGAGCTAAGCAAGTAATTCCCTAATCGAAGGCTCAGCAACAACAGCAACATCATCTCTTGGAGCAACTAGTGGCTCATCTTGTGAATCATCATTATGAGCATCTTCTGCATATTGATCTTCTTCAGCTTGATCTTCTTCATCTTCATCATCATCATCATCTGCAGCTGCCCCTTTACCCTTGAGATCTCTGGTTACAATGCCATCTACCATCTTGTAGCCCATCCTATGTACAGCTGTGAGATCATTGGAGCTACGGGATGTGAGAACTGTCATCTCCCCATTTGGAATTTGAATGCCAAAGAATAGGAAGAGAGAAGTGAGTTGACATGCATATGGCATTGATCTCTTGGCACTGCGAACACATGCGAAAGATAGAGACCATAAGAGCAGGTAAGTTGATAGGCTCAGCATTGAGCAATTGGTGAAGTAGAGACTTGTGAAGGGAGGTCACAAGTTCTCGGCTACCATCCTTGGGAACGATGAGAGTGGTGAAGATGTGATGGATGAGACGATGAAGAGGAGGGAAGGAGTTGGCATTTAGTTGCCTACGATCAGTAGGATCGTAAGGCTGTAAAGTAATGAGCATGTGATACTTCTCTGGAGTTGGATGATGGGTCATGATGTCCACTCCTATATTTGGGATTTGCAAAGCGGTGGATAGGAGATTAGGAGTGATAAGAAATGGAGTGTCCTTCACCTTGGTATACAACTGTCCATTTTTTTATAGTCGGAGGTTGGTGTAGAAATCGGTCACAGCGGTTGTAGAGTACCGCATGTGATCGTAGCAGAAGGGTGCCTAACCCTGGACATCAAAGAGAGTTTGGAGTTCTGGAAACATGTCTTCCAGGGAAAGGAAGTCGATGTAGCGGGGCTGCACGACCTTGGTGAAGGTACCATGGACATCAAGAAGACTCAGAGAGGGTGGAATGATGAGCTCTGGCAAACGATCCTCCCGGTACTTCGTCCAACGCTCGGTGGTGACTCTGGAGCCTTGGCCGGCTTCGGGAGATCGAGGACGACGACGGGATGCTAGCTTCTTGGCCTTGGGAGCCATCAGGAGGGGAGGCTTGATGAGGTTGGAGAGGTATAGAAGAAAGAGAGACATGAAGGAGGAAGAGGAAAGGGAGAAGAGAGCTCTTCCGGTGCCCTGGAGAAAGAGGTTTGAAGAGAGGGAGGGAAAGAAGGGTTTTTGGAAGTGGAAAAAGATGGAAAGGGGTGTGGGGTCCTCTTATAGAAGGCTTGAGGGTATGTGAAGAGTCGGATCCCACCAAATCCGTTTTCTGATTTAGCCCGTTGGACTTCAAAAACAAGTCTGTCACCGCTGTCGACAGGGCCCCTGGTGCTTGTCGACAGGCGCTTTCAGAAAATGGCTAGTTTTGTGATTTTTGGTGATTTTTGATCTGAAGCTCTGAGCAATGTCTTCCAGGTGTTAGGTGAAGGTGTATAAGAGGTGAATCATGTATGTGAACCTACCATATACAAGGATATAATAAACCATAACAATTTCCTCAATGGTTTTAACATAATACCCAAGGAATTTAAGGTTAAAGCATTAAGAAAACACCCACTTAAATAAAGAACATTGCACACTCACCCTTCGGTGTATAAATACAATGTAAGACAACACAATCCCCATTTTGTGGATAGGCAAATGATGCATGAAATGATATCTATATGTCAAGACAATCACAAAACCAATGACCTTGGATATTATGACTCAATGGAGGCTACACACTATTTCCCTTTTTGTTGGAAATTTAGAAAAACAATGGGAGGAAATGGTACTTAAGAAGACGTCACACCTATTGACGTGAGGATAGACATTACACGTGCCCATTCCCCCAGTTAATTAGTGGAAGTTTCTATCATACCGTTGTACAGAGATGATGAGTGAGCCTTTTGACGCGAGGGCAGACATTTGTGATGCCCATCACCCCGGTTACTTAGCATAACCCAACATTGCTCTATATTCATCCCAACTTCAAGTTGATTTTCATTATTTATATATATATTTTTGTTTTCCTTGTGAAAGATTTTTCAGAAATAATTAGTTTTTCTCCAAGTGTTGTTGTAAAAGCCAATATCAAGTAGGTGATATGATTACCTACAATATTAGACATGCACTTTCATGACCAAAAAGCTTATCAAGTAAATTGAGACAATGTTTGCCCACAAAGAATTGATGTAGATGAGTGAGGTGGATATCCTTTAGAGTTATGAAATGTTTTCAAAATGATAGAACCTAAATCCAAACATGAATAGTATGTGAAAATCATAGTGGTATAAAGAATAGCTTAAATATCATTTGTATGTAGTATGGTCAAACATGCATTAACACCTTATAGACACCTTATATGTTAATCATGAAGATGCTCACTGAATGGGTGAAGAAATAAGCATGAAGATCCAAAATTCAGGGTATCTGTCGACAGGGAAGGAGGCCTGTCGACAGGAAGACACAGACAGAAGTTGGAGATTTCGGGGAGGCAAAAACTGTGTGCATCTGTCGACAGCAGGTGAGGGCCTGTCGACAGATGGACACAGACAGAAGAATCAGAGTTCTGTCTGGGCTGAGCTGTCGACAGGGCCCTTGTAGCCTGTCGACAGGGACATGTTCAAAGCAGTTTTAAGGGTAGAATGAAGGTCTGAAATGTCTAATGGTTGTGAGGGAGTTGAGATGGACAAAGGTTGAACAATTTCCTTCACATTTGCATTCATCTAACCCGAACTTGCTCCCCCATAATGTGTGCCATTTGATACAAAAGGACTCAAGTTCATGAAGACATATTTGCAGACAAAGACCAAGCACTTAAGAACACCAAACATGTAGAAAGACAAACCAACAAGTGTTTTCAGAATTTTAAAGAGAGTTTTGAATAGGCAAATTATAAAGAAACTAATTCCAAATGTAGAGTACATGTCCCTTTTATGTCACATAACTATGGATACTTGGCGGAGAATATTTATCACGCATAATGAGAGTTTCCAAACAAGCATGACTTGTTCTTCCACACATCACCATTTGATATACCGCACAGTTAGTGGACACAAGGAACATATGCTTTACATTTGAGTTAAGTTTTATTGCAATTTGCACAACCCCAACTCTCTTCGTAATGTGGTGAATCTATCTTCAGCTAGAGGTTTGGTAAAGATATTAGCCAACTGTTTCTCTGTGGGTATGAAACTGATTTCCAATGACCTATTGGCTACTTCATCTCTCAAGAAATGATGACGAATTTCTATGTGTTTCGTCCTGGAATGTTGAACGGGATTCTTTGATAGATTGATTGCACTAGTGTTGTCACACAGGATAGGTGTGCATCCAATATCAATGTTATAGTCACACAACTGACTTTTGATCCACAACACTTGTGTTGCACAACTCCCTGCAGCAACATATTCTGCCTCTGCAGTAGAGAGTGCAACCGAGTGTTTCTTCTTGGATGCCCACGAAACCATGCAACCACCAAACATTTGGCAATAGCCACTAGTGTTTTTCCTGTCAATTTTACAACAAGCGTAGTCTGCATCAGAATAAGAAATCAATTCAAAACTACTACCAGATAGATACCAAAGACCCAAGGCATGCGTACCTAAGAGATATCTGAAGATTCTCTTGACTGCAATTAAATGGCTTTCCTTTGGACTAGATTGGTATCTAGCACAAAGGAAAACACTGAATTGTATGTCCGGTCTACTTGCAGTAAGATAAAGAAGTGAGCCAATCATACCTCGAAATTGTTTGGCATCTACCGGTTTACCTTTCTCATCACATTCTAGCTTAATGCTTGTGCTCATTGGTGTTGAAGCGGGCTTGGCTTGTTCGAACTGAAACCTTTTGAGTAGTTCTTTTACATATTTCTCTTGGTTTATAAAGAATCCATCTTCAAGCTGCTTGACTTGCAAACCAAGAAAAAATTGAAGCCCCCCATTAAGCTCATCTCAAATTCACTATGCATATGTTGTGAAAATTCTTCACACAGTGTGGGATTAGTGGAACCAAAGATGATATCGTCCACATAAACTTGAACAACAATTATGTGATTGCGAACTTTCTTTGTAAAAAGAGTTTGGTCCACCTTACCTCTTGAGTAGTTTTTGCTTACCAATATGTACTCAGCCTATCGTACCAAGCTCGGGGTGCATGTTTCAAACCATAGAGAGCTTTGTGCAATTTAAATACATGGTTTGGTTTATCATGGTCCTCAAAGCCAGGTGGTTGAGAGACATAGACTTCCTCTTTTATGTAGCCATTCAAGAAAGCAGTTTTGACATCCATTTGAAATTGTTTGAACATGCATATGCTAACAAGATCCTAACTGCTTCTAGTCTAGCTACAGGTGCAAAGGATTCTTCAAAGTCTATACCAAATGCTTATTGTATCCTTTTGCAACTAGTCTAGCCTTGTTTCTAACCACCTTACCCTCTTCATTTAGTTTATTCCTAAAGACCCATCTTGTTCCTATGACAAAAATTTCAGGGGTTCTAGGAACTAAACTCCAGACATTATTTCTTTGAAACTGCCCAAGCTCCTCATGCATGGCATCAATCCAAGAATTTTCTTTTTGTGCTTCTTCAACAGTTTTGGGTTCCACTTGAGATACAAAGGCTAAATGATCATGTTCAACTATTTGATTTACCTGAGACCTAGTTTGAACTCAATCATTTATGTTACCTATGACATTCTCAAGTGGATGAGCTTTAGAGTACCTCACATTAGTGATTGTTGAAGGCCCGGGTTGATCTTGCAATTGAGGAGAATGTTCTGGAGGAGGGGTGGCTGGAGGACTTTCATCTTGAGGTTGTTCTTCTTGTTGTGGATCTTCAGCAGGAACTTCATCATGATTTTTGATCAAACAACCGTCATCTTCATCATCGTACCTGCGAAGAAATCCACTCTTTCCTTTTGAAACTTCTTGAGTTTTTCCTTTTTCTTTTCTTTGAAGTTCCTCAAGTGCTGTTCCTTCCATGTCATCAAACCTATAGTAATTTACAATGTTAGGTTTGATTTGTGATTCATCAAAAATGACATGTGGAGTTTCTTCCACAGTTCTAGATTTCAGATTGAACACCCTATATGCTCTAGAATGTTCAGAGTATCCAAGAAAAATACCTTGTTCGCTCTTGGCTTCAAACTTGTCCAAGTCATTTTTATCATTGTTATGGATAAACACCTTTGAACCAAAAACTTTAAAGTACCCAATGGTGGATTTCTTACCTTTCAGAAGTTTTTCTTGAATACGGGTCATACCATGGCTCGGTTAAGGATGTAGCAAGATGTGTTTACCGCTTCTGCCCAAAAGGTTCGTGTTAATTGATTCTCGACCAAAGCGTACGAGCCATCTCCACCAAGGTTCTATTCTTCCTCTCCACAACTCCATTTTGCTCGAGAGTTCTCGGGGAGGAAAATAGGTGGACTATGCCTTGGTTCCTGCAAAATTCAGAGAAGGAATGATTGTCAAATTCTTCCCCGTGATCAGTGCGGATGGAGCAGATTTTATTGACATTCCATGCTCAATTTTGTTGAAGAATTCTTCAAAAACATTTAATTCTTCATTCTTGTGAGCCAGGAATTTTACCCAAGTGAACCTAGAGAAATCATCCACAATGACAAAACCATAACGCTTGCCATTGAGACTGAGTGTTCTCGTAGGTCCAAATAAGTCCATGTGCAAGAGTTCATAGGCTTTGGAAGTACTTACCGATGCCTTTGATTTGAAGGATTTTCGGGTTTGTTTTCTCTGTGCACATGCATCACAAAAATTTTCATTCTTGTTAAAGGAGATTTCAGGAAGACCACTTACCAACTTAAGCCTCATGATCTTGTGCAAAACATTATAACTAGCATGACCGAGCCTACGATGCCATAATGTAAGCTCGTCCTGTTTGTTTGCTACAAGACACAAATTGTTATTTTCTAGATCATCTAGTCAACCATGTAGATGTTATTCATTCTTTTTCCAAAAAATTTAGGCTTCCTGTTTCCTTATCAAGAATTTGAGATGAATTGGATTCAAAGACAATTTTATGACCTTTATCACACAATTGACTTATGCTGAGCAAATTGTGATGAAGGCCATCAACTAGTAGCACATTGTCTATGGAGTTAGAGGCAAACTTACCAACTTTACCTGAGCCGATGATCTGGCCTTTGTTGTTACCTCCAAAGATCACTTGACCTCCGTATTTTTCCATGAGCATACTGAATTTAGCTTTGTCGCCCGTCATATGCCTCGAGCAGCCACTGTCCAGGTACCATTTGTTTTGATTGTGGGCTGCTAGGCATTCCTGCACATGTGGATCAGACGAGAGGTTTTGGTACCCAAATTACTTGGGTGCCATTGTATCATTCATGCCAAATAGGAAATGCTTAGGAATCCAAACTTATTTGATTTTCATTTGATTTTGGTTATTCCAGCATTGTTTTTCAGTGTGCCCAACCTTTTTACATAAGTTGCATGAAGGTGGTTTTTAAACAACATTGTGCTTTACCTTTGTGGGAGCATGCATTGGCATTTTTCTTTTTGTTGCCTTGTAAGTTTAGCTTTAGGAGTTTGTTGTTTGTCCTGTTTGAGCTTGTTGCAAATTCCTTAGATTGGCCAGGAGCAAACTTACCATTTTAGATTCTTGTTTCTTTCCCTTGGAAGGATTTTTCCTGTTCTTTGAAGGGGTTCGTTTACTTGAACTTGGGCTGGTATCAATGAAGTTTGTTAACAGATTTTTGCCAATTTTCTTTGGCTTTACTTTTTGAAACCCAATCCCATGTCTAGCAACATAAACATTTGAACCTAAAATAGCATCCAGATTTTGCTTACTTTTGACAAAACTAGATAAATCTTTTGACTTACCTTTCAAGTCATTTTCAACTTTTCCAATTTCTCCTTTAGCTTTTCATGCTCACTATTAAGGCTTTCAAGAGAGTTCATTAAATCATCTCTTTTTTTTGAACTTCTTGAAATTTAAGTTTCATGCTGTCCAATTCATCACTGTGTGTTGTTCATCAAGTTTCACCATTTCAATTACCTTATTCAAGGATTCAATTTCATCATGGTTGTTTGACTCATGAACAAGGGAATTGAATTTTTTCTTGAGTGCTTTATTTTCAGACTTGAATTCACAGTATTTTTCAAATAGAACAGTGTAAGCTTCTTCCCATTGAATAATAGAGTATGTTTCAAAGGAGGAATTACCTCATTCGAGTCATCACTTCTCGCCATGAGACAGTGGACTTCATCATCCCCGGAGGTAGCTTGGCTGTTCTGGTCTTCATCCTCATCACTCCAAGTGGCCACCATTGCCTTGGCCTTCTCGAAGGTGAATTTGTCCTTCTTAAGCTTCTTTTTGAGCTCGGGGCATTCTCCTCTCATATGCCCTTGCTTCTTGCACTCATAGCAAACAACTTCAGATTTTTTGTTAGAATCAAACTTATTAGAAAAATCTTTCTTTTGGAAAGGTTTAGAGTTACCTGTACCTCTCCTCTTGAACTTCAGAAATTTCTTGAATTGTCTAGTGAGCATAGCCATTTCATCATTGTCACTCTCACTAGACGATTCACTGACTTCACTTTCCTGAATCAATTCCTTTTTGGAAACTGAAGAAGTCCTCCTGGAAGCCTTTAAGGCAAGTGGCTTCCTAGAATTTTCTTCAGTTTCTTTTCTTCTAACATTCAACTCATAAGTCATCAAAGAGCCAATTAATTCATCCACTTTCATTTTTGAGAGGTCTTTGGAATCTTCAATGACAGTGGCTTTGGTGTTCCAAGAGGATGGAAGAGACCGAAGTATCTTCCTCACCAAGTCACTCTCCGAGTATTCCATTTTGAGACCTTTCAATCCATTTATGATTATCACGAATCTAGCAAACATGTCTGAAATGGTTTCATCATGATTATTTTGAACATTTCATATTCAGAAACCAGCATGCTTACCTTAGATTCTCTTACCTCGGACATACCTTCATAGATGAGCTCAAGCTTTTCCCACATCTCCTTAGCTGAGGTGCATGTGGAGACTCTTGAGTACTTCTTCGGATGGACCGCACACTGCATCATATTGAGGGCTCTCCAGTTGAGTGTCCCCTTGGCGATCTGGTCCTTGGTCCAGGTGTCCTCGTCCTGAGGCAGTTCGTATGCTCCCTTTTTGACTATTTTCCATAGTTCGAAGTTGTGCGCGGAGAAAAAACTGCATCCGATTTTTCCAATATGGATAGTCAGTGCCATCAAAGAAGGGTGGCCTGGTCACTGAGTGTCCCTCGGCCATATACCCCTTGTTAGATTCCATTTGACGTGAATCTCCTGATCGTAGGATCAACCAGATAAAGCAGTAAATCGGAGAAACCCGGCTCTGATTCTAATTGAAGAGATGCGGAATTCCCTAAATGGTAATCTAGAAGGGGGGTTGAATAGATTACGGACAATTTAAAAGCTTAACGCCCTATTTTGCAATAGCACAGACAATTAAAGTGTTGGCAAAAATCAGACTATGTGTGATGTGTGTGAGTGATTGGTAGATCAATAAGCAAGTACTCAAACGTGTATAAAAGTGTCGTGCCTACTAAACATCTAACGCAAATTCGTGCAAACCATGAGACACGTAGATTTTACGTGGTTTGGAGTACACAACTCGTGTATCCTACATCCACGGGCCACACACACACGCAGAATCACCTGCTTATGAGCTAGTTCACGAACTACAACTCACACACGTGTTTATCTGATGTGAACCCACGATCAGATCAACACACACACACACACACGTATATCAAGCACAACAACCGCTTGACACACCATGTTGGATCGAAATGGCAGATTCACAGTCCTAGAGGGGGGGTGAATAGGACTTTTACCTTTTCAAATCTTTCTTCTGAAAAACACAATACTAAAAGAAGTGTTAGCACTTAGTGAGGTGTGTGTGATTCAAGTGTGAACTTGGCGGAAAACAATCACACAGAAAATTGCACAGAAGATTTTATCCTGGTTCGGCCTTCCCACATGGAAGTCCTACATCCAGTCCTCAAGCTAACCACTTGAGATTTCACTAAGCTGCAATTGTAGACACCTGATTATGACTAATGGGTTGAACCACATTTCTTGCTACCTTAGTGGGCCCCTAATTGGTCACTCACCTTGAGCCCATCATTTGCCTTGATTTGAGCCCATTAATCCATTAAAAATACCTTGAATCCCGAAATCAATCATTTGAGAGTCCCTAGAGGAATATGACTCCTATTTTATCATGTGGTTAGAGAGAATAATCCAAGATAATTCGGGTTCCTTGTCGCGACGCATCGTGGCGCCGCGACTATAGTCGCGACGGGCTGGCCGCCGCGACAGCCCATGCATTATCCATGCACGTGGGCAATGCTGTCGCGTCCCCCCGCACCGTCGCGTCTTTAGTCGCGACCCTACAATCTGACGCGACAATGTCCGAGATCTCTGGCCTCCGTAACCACACCCTATTTATCCTCCCATGCACTTTGACTTGGTCTAAGAGGGTTATCCCACCCCTTGGACAGATCCTTGGCCCTAGGGACCCTCCTAAGCTCCCCTAAGGACTCTACACCCGATTTCATAGAGCTTTATCCCCCATTTTTTATTTCTAAACCTTTTTGAGGAGATAATACCTAATTTTCTCACTCCAAGCTCTATATAAGGAAAGCTCCCCCTCATGGACGAGGAGAGCCTCATGATCACCCCGAAGGGCTGCCAAAATTTCCTCTGAACTAGACTTAGCCACGCAGCCACACATTCCCTTCATTCCCTTCACATTCCACTCCTCACAACTCACTCATTTCACCATCAATGGAGCAAGGAACGTGAAGAGGGCAACTCTAGCAATCTCCTGGACCTCTTTGCACATCATTGGAGCTGCATCCACGCCAGGAAGTCGCCCTAATGGGGCACATTCCCTTTCCTCTTCCTCTTTTCTATTTCTACATGCATTTTTATGTCCTTTTAAAATAGAGCATATCCACCATCCACCCACGTTTTCCCACACCCATAGGGGTTTAAAACCACCCCAGGTGCGTTCCCACCATGATCTCCCATCTCATTTCGTCTTTTAGAATAGATACTACACTTTACATGCTCTAATAGGGTCTTTTCTTTGTGTTTTCTTTTGATTGACAGGCAAGCAAGCAAAGTCTACGAGAAGCTCTGGTGCTCTGGCTGGCTGGAGGACTAGAAGAAGGTCACAACATCAATTCTCCCGCATTCAGAGAACGCGACGGCCTGGGGTGACACGACATAGACGCGTCGAGTTCCACTAACGTGATACTAGAGACGCGGCGGCCATAACGACCGCGACACCAGGTCAGTTTCCTGTTCTCTTCTTTTTTTTCCTAGTTTAAGTTAGCCATTGTCTTTCCATATCATTAGGCAAGTTATCTAGGTGGCGATCACATCCTTTTTCCTATGCTATCATATTTGATATCCATGTCCGTGTCGAGGGGAAGCCAATCCCTGTGATTACACCTTTTGGCGATCACGGTGGGACCTTCAGTGCTACCTTCGTAGATCTAACTTGCTTGCTTGCCATATTGTCTTTCTTTTTTGTCCTTTTGGTGCCCTATTAGTCTTCTTTTGTTCTTTGTTTCCTGCTTTTTGCCCCCGGTTCGTGTCGCGACGCATCGCGGTGACGCGATAAGGCCGCGTCGCTGGACAACGACGCGATAGCAGGTCAGTTTTTCTTCTTATACCTGCCTTACCCTACTTCTATAAGATCATGCATCCTTGTTCCATGTATATGTGTCGTGTATTGTCGTGTTTTTGGATGTTAGAATCCTGTTAGGGTTCAGGTTTTCCTTTTAGTTCTTATTTGTAAGTTTTCGGGTCGAGTCGCGGCGTAGCGTATGGACGCGACATGGTCGCGCCGCTGGTGAGCGTCGTGTCAACAGGTACGCTCTGTTTGTTAATGCTTCCATCCATGAATCGGTTTTGGGTGCTTCCTGATCCATGTTGTATTGATTTAGGGTTTTGGTGCTTTTACCTTCTGGTAGGGTAGTCTGTTTGAGTTGGGTTGGTGACCCACTGTGTCTTCGGGCCTCTGTCATTATCGCGGCCGCTCGCGCTGTCGCGATAGGGTCGCGGCGTACCCAGTCACCGAGACTCGGCCCGAGACCCATCTGGTCGCCCTGTTTGTTTCTCATCTATCACTTGTGCATACATTTCGGGCATTTAGGCCCATTGCATACGCTGCTAAACCCATTTGATCAGGTTCCCCCTTGGTTGAGTGAGTCCTCTCACCTACGAGCACTCGTAGGCTGACTCGGGCCCGCCTTCCGAGGACCTCCGTAAGTCCCCGTGGCCGTATGCACGTTGCGGTTCACCGGGCTGATTGTACCAGTTGCACCTTTAGTTTGAGCCATCCTCGTGAGTGAGTGTGCACCACCCTTAGTCATACCGGAGCACTTGAGTTCATTCCTATCAGGGACCGCATGACCGAGTGACATCCCTTTAATCAATTCACTTAAAAGGTCAAGTTCAAATCTTAAGAAATTTGCGTTGTAAGCATGATAACTTGAGTGCTTTGATCCCCCTTCTCCTGTCTGTCTTTCTTGTCGTGATAGTGTTTAGGTGTGTCCCCCCAAATTGGTTGGAGGGTGTATGCGTCATTGTTTAGGGAGATCGAGTCAGTCCCCTCCGATCCTCATGCTTTATCATAATCCCCTCTTCGACATGGACCAATTTCGAGTCCTTGCCGACAATGCCCTACCCCTTGGGTTGCTCGAGGAAGTGGCCCAACCTTCCATGGCCACTCTCCCGGGCATATCCAGCCTCCCTCCATTACTGGGATCCAATCCCGTCCTCCTTCTCCTCCCGGGGATGATGACCCTCACTCTCAATTCAGCCAGCTCCTTCCTCACCTCTCTCCGGACCAAGTCCGAGAGTTCATAGCTGCTGCCAAGGGGAAACAACCTTTATCTCCCCGGGGTCAAAATCCAGCCCGACTGGCGGAGTCCTCCGTCCGCGTCGCTTCAGCCCCTCATCTTTCTTCGTCTGGGGCAGACCCTACACCTCTCCATCCTCGGGCCATTCATTTTTCAGAACCAAGCTACCTCCCCCCACGAGATGTTCGGCCTCGGTCTCCTCCCACTACATATTATACGGTCGAACCAGCTCCGCTTCCTCGTGAGAGGTCTCACTCCTTCGAGCGGCCATGCTCCCTTGTCCCTACGCATCAGATCCAATCTCCTTCCGATTTCTTGGCGGAAGGGACAAGTATGAAGAAGGAGCTTCATGACCTCCGGAGGCAAATTGATCCTCGGAAGGTAGATGACATTGCCCTCCCATCCTTCCAATACCTCCGGGTGCCTCCCCAGTCCGAGCTCCCTGTATATCGTCGATACTCTGGGGTAGGGGCCCCTATGTTCATCTGAAGGACTTCGTTTATGAATCGGCGCCGCACAAGTATGACCGCCATCTCATGGCATATTTGTTCAGAAAATCATTAGATGGTCCAGCCTTAGAGTGGCTCTATTCTTTACCTCCCGAGGAAGCCGAGGATTTCCAAATCGTCCAAGAAAGGTTTCTGCAGTAGTTTCAAGATCGGGTGGGACCCGAATACTCTTTTGTGGATTTGGTAGCTGAAAAGATGAAACCAGAAGAGGATTTCTCCACCTATGCTGACCGGTGGCGCTCTCTGGCCACCAAAGTCCGTTGCCCAATGCCTGAGGAGGAGAAAGTAAAGCTGTTGATCTCCAATGCCACGCCCACCTACCGAACTATTTTGGCCATGAACGACATCTCTACCATGCACCAATTATATAGTCGAGCCCGTTTATTCAAACCCAACTCAAGGACTCGCCTATACATTCCATGTTCGAGACCCCCAAGGCCCGTTATGCTAAAAAGCCGCAAGGCCCAGTCACCGAGGGGATCCAGACCAATGAACAAGTAGGTGCCGTTAGCAATCCCCAAGGCCCAGTAGGTAGGTCCCCCTATACCCAGCAAACCCAACAGTCTTGGAACAACAACAACAATAGGCAGCCACCTCCCCAAGGACAAAATCTCCCTCAAGATCAGCGCCAATACTCTCAGGTTCCTCCGCCTCAAAGTGGCTATGCCCCCAGGAAACCCAATGGGCCCAAGAGATCCCAGTACCATCCATTACCCGAATCTCTAGCTGATGTCTTTGCAGCCCTCATGTCTCTAAATGCCTTAAGACTCCCTCCTGAGAAGGCGAATTGGAATATGGCGGTCGATCAAACAAAGTACTGCGTCTATCATCGTCATCCGGGCCACAATGTGTCCGATTGCTTCCAATTCCGGGACATGATATACGATCTCCATGAGCAGAATCAGATTGATTGGGCAGAAATGAAGAGGTTGATCCAAACTTTGAGGGACCAGTAAGGCCAGAGGCAACAGCAACAACAATAGAGGCAACAGCAGCCGCAGCAACAACAACAGCAACAACAGCAACAGCAATACCAGCCTTTAAAACAGCAATACCAGCAACACCAGCAACAGCAGCAACAGCAGCAGCCGCAGCAGCCGGCAAACGACCTAGGCATAGTCCGTAACCCCATGCCACAACATCAACCTGCTCCGAACCCTCAACCAGCTCCACCACCTCCTCCGCCTGCGCATGTTAACCCCGTTATCCACCATGCGCCACCAGAAGCCCAGTGGGTCTTCGATGACGACCATGAGGTGGGCCAGCTTCTGGCTATTTCTCACGTCACGCCCACTGTTCCCGCGCCTGCATCCGCCATACCCCCTCCCTTTACACCCCATATTGCCACCATCACCTCACCATCCTATCCTCCCATCATATCACCCATCATCCCTCCACCAAACAACACCCCTCTCTCCCCTACGCCAGCGCCACTACTAGCCAACCCTTCTATCCTTAACACCCCTACCCCTCCACTCCACCATAATCTTGCCCTCTGGAGCGGGCGAATGTTTCATCGAATGTATCCTAATGCACCCATACCTATGCCAGGTCAGCAAACCAACAATCAGCAGCAACAAGATTCAGTAGAGATTGATCCGGCACCGGGAACTCAATATGACATCCTAAAGCATCTCGATCAGACTCCCGCCAAGATCTCCATATTGGAGCTCATTAAGAGATCGCAGACTCACCAAGATGCTCTCAGAACTTTTTTACAAAGAGTCATGGTCAGCGAGGACATGAATCTGGACAACCTACCCTCAGTGCTCTCAATAGTGAACAGAGGACCCACCATTACCTTTTCTGATGGCGAGTTGGCTGCCCCCGAAGCCAGGAAAATGCCCCTGTGTGTGACACTTACCATAAATAAAGTGGCAGTCGATGCGGCTCTGGTGGACACAGGAGCCTCCATTAATGTATGTCCACTAAGCACTCTTAGAGCTTGCAACATATCGGAACATCAATTGCAGCCCACGCCTACCACAATTGCTGCATATGACAATTCGCGACGTGCCTGTCACGGGGTTATCACTTTGCAAGCAGAATTAGGCCCTCTCGTCATGTCTATGGAGTTCTATGTGCTGAACATTGATCACACCTACAAAGCCATTCTAGGGCGCCCGTGGATCGAATCATTAGGGGCAGTACCCTCTACAGCGCATCAGTGTCTGAAGTTCCCTTTCCAAGGGCGGATAGTCAAGGTAAAGAGTATGACGACAACGCATACAGTCGAAGCCGTTGAGAGAGTGCTGCCATCAGTATGGCCGTCCAATAAGCCCATAATCTCAGTGCTTGATGTTAACTACACTTGGGCCTATACTTTCTCTTCTAACCACCCAATTGGGTCTCCTCCTATAATGGCAGTCAGAAAGGATGTGAGCAAGAATACAAAGGGGTGGGACATCATGTTCAGGCTGGGTTATCAGTCAGGAAAAGGCATGGGTGCTCATCTTCAGGGGCAAACCAAGACTGTCGCCACCGCTAAGAAATTCACAAAGCGTGGCCTTGGATATTCAGAATGGGCCGCTTTCTCATCTCCTCTACAATCAGACCATGGACCGCTCACTTGGTCTTTATACGAGCATTTTGTCAGAGGGCCCATTCAGCCGGATATAACACCACCATAGAAACGCCAAGATCAGCCTATCAAACTTTAGAGGATCAGCGACCCAACAAGAATAAGAGAGCTGAGGAAGATACTGAGGATCCGGATCAAGATGATATTGTCTCATCAGTTAGTCTGTTGTTTGAAAGATCAGAAGCTGAGGAAGAAAAGCTAGAATTAGAAGACCTTATTTCTGCGGTCAATCAACTGTTCAACGAAGAAGATGTGTCGCAGGTAGCAGCATTATCAGCATCGACAACCACCGCCAGGCGACAGTTGCCTGGAATTGGTGAGGAGAACCAGTCAAATCATTTACTCCTACTTGTACAGGAGTTCTGGCCAGAGTTCTCCCGGCCTCCCACTCACTTTGTTTCATCCATACTCAATGTTAATTTCATTCCTTTGCATCTTCCCTTCATTGTCCAAATCTCGCCCGCCGCCATTGAGGCATTCATTCGTCCCTCACCCCGCCTCGGCATTTCCTTCAATGGTTCGGTCTTGTCTTTTTTCGAAGCCATTTAATCTAATGTAGTTCCTTTTTCATCAAAAAAAAAAAAAAGAAAATTCCAAATGACAAGAAAATGTGTGTGTGTATGTCCCCCCTGCTTCCGACGGCGATCCCCGTCACTCCCTGGTGCTCCTATTTCCGACGGCAATCCCCGTCACCCCCTTCTGCTCCTATTTCCGACGGCGATCCCTGCCACCCCCTTCTGCTCCTGTTTCTGATGGCGATCCCCATCACCTCCCTCCTGCTCCTACTTCCGACGGCGATCCCTGTCACCCCCTCCTGCTCCTGCTTCCGACGGCGATCCCCGTCACCCCTCTCCTGCTCCCTCTCTCGACGGCGATCCCCGTCACATCTGCTCCCCAGCGGCCATCGTCGTCATCCTTTCGCTCCAGTCGTGCCTTCACCTGGTGGTCAGACATGGCCATTCCAGGCGATTCGGGTGAGGGGTCTTCTGCTCCCCTACACCCCGATGCTGTTGCCGGCACCCTGAGCTCGGGTGGCCCGCTCCCTCCTCCAGCTCCATCGGGGGATCTTTGCGGCCCTGCCGCACCCGTTGTTTTCCCTTCCATTAAACCTCTGGACACTTCTCTAGAGCCTCCTGTAAATATCAAATCTAACTCAAGTTCAGGGGTAGTTTCTAGTGAGTCCCCGTCCCCGTCTAGGAAGAAGAAGGGTAGTGGCGTACCCCGTAGATACCTCTTGGACTTAGTCCATAGATGTGGCGCTCTTCTAGCTGTCAAAGAGTTCATCAAAGAAGCGGTAGTTCTGGACTTAGAGGAGATGCCGATAGAGGAAGGGTTAGACGACGGCTTTGGGATATATGAAATCGTAGCCGAAGAAGACCCATTAGATGAGAATGGTGTTGAGATAGAGGATGCTGCTGAGGCGTATGCTAGTGGTATGAGGAGATTCGATGAACCTACCTCAGCAGTCGACGAACCTACTAAAGAGGTAAATGTGGGAACGCAAGAGGACCCCAGGCTCTTAACCATAGCTTCTGGTCTCCCGCCTGAAGAAGAAGAAGAGCTCATAGAAATGTTAAGGGAGTTCAAGGATTCATTTGCCTGGTCCTATGATGACATGCCTGGCATTGACCCCGATTTGGTGGAGCATAGGTTAATTTTGAAGCCAGGGGCAGTTGCCGTTAAACAGAAGCTAAGGAGGTTCCTCCCCAACATCGCTTTAAAGATGAAAGAGGAGATTGATAAGCTATACAAAGCCAAGTTTATCCGTGTAGTCCTCTATCCTTTGTGGGTGGCAAACATCATCCCGGTGATGAAGAAAGACGGAAGAGTGCGCATCTGCATAGATTTCCGGGATTTGAATAAGGCATGTCCTAAGGACGATTTCCCGCTACCACATTTGGATGTTTTGATCAATAATACAGCAGGGTTCTAAACTCTATCATTCATGGATGGGTACTCCGGCTATAATCAAATTCGTCTAACCCCGGAGGATCAAGAGAAGACCTCCTTCACCACCCCATGGGGAACATATTGCTATGTGGTCATGCCGTTTGGACTAAAGAATGCCGGCGCCACTTATCAAAGAGCAATGTTAGCTATCTTCCACGACATGATAAATATTGATGTTGAGGTTTACGTGGATGATATCGTGGAGAAGTCGCAGACCCGAAAAGAGCACTCCTCCGTACTTGCCAAAGTTTTCCGTCGCGCACAAGAGTATCAATTGAAGATGAATCCAAAGAAGTGCGTATTTGGAGTTTCCTCAGGAAAATTATTAGGCTTCATAGTTAGTAAGCGGGGGATTCAAATAGATCCACACAAGGCCAAGGCAATCAATGAGATGCCTCCTCCTAAGAACATATATGAACTTCGAGGTTTGATTGGTCGGCTGCAGTTCATAAGGAGATTCATATCTCAGCACTCTCAAAGATGTCATCCTTTCTACGAACTGTTGAGAGGAGGGGTCAGTTTTGAATGGAATGATAAATGCCAAGAGGCCTTCGATGAGCTCAAGAGCTACCTTATGAATCCGCCCGTGCTTCAGGAGCCTATCCCTGGGAAACCCCTAATCCTATATCTGTCGACTGTTGAGGACTCCCTAGGAGCTGTCCTTGCTCAGCATGATGAATCCGGCAAAGAAAGGGCAGTCTACTACCTATCTAGGCTATTCAATCCTTCCGAGCTCAAACTCACCACAATGGAGAAAACTTGTGCAGCGCTAGTTGGGTAGTGCATAAATTGAAGCACTACTTCCTAGCTCATAAGGTGAGTTTGATCTCTAGAATGGACCCTATTAGGTATCTCCTTGAGAAGCCAGTTCTCGCCGAAAGATTGGCACGCTGGCAAAGTTTCCTCTCTCAGTTTGATATCTCCTTTATTGTTCAAAAAGCCATAAAAGGGTATGCCATTGCTGAGCACCTTGCTCACCTCCCTCTTCCTCATAGTGATACGGTTCAGGAGGAATTTTCCGATGAAAACCTATCACTTGTCTCTCACGATCCCTTCTGGTCACTCCATTTCGATGGAGCTCTCAATTCTAGGGGACGGGGCGTAGGTGCAGTCTTGCTCACCCCAGAAGGGATCACCATTCCTTTGGCTTATCAACTCCAGTTCTACGCCACCAACAACATCTCCGAGTATGAGGCTCTCCTAGCCGGTCTTAAGCTTGCCTACCTTTTAGGTGCCCGTCACCTTAAGATCATAGGAGACTCTCAGCTCGTTCTTCGGAAAGTCCTCTCTACCTATCGCACTCGTGACCCCAAACTCAAGCCATATCAAGATCTGGTCACGCTCCTCGCCAAGCAATTCCGTCAACTCATCTACATTCATACTCCTCGCTCCCAAAACATTCTGGCCGATGCTCTGGCATCGTTAGCTTCGTCTCTCTCCTTCCCTCTCAGCCGTAGCGCTGAGACTATCACCATTCAGAGATTAGAAGCTCCCTCAACTCAGGATCCTTGGTTCTCAAATCTTAGGAGCTCCCTAGTGTTGAAGGCAGAGAAGAAAGAAGCGAAGGAGTTGTTTCTTGTTGAATTAGGGGAATTGATGGAAGAAGAGAGGCCGTGGTACCATGAGATTGAGCAGTTTTGAGAGACGGTACCTTCCCAGAAGAAGCTGAAGCAGAAGATAGGCGAGCTATCCGTAGAGCGGCATTAAAGTATACCCTCGTGGGTGAAGTTCTCTACAGACACACTCTAAATGGAATGCTCCTCAAATGCGTGACCGATGAAGAGGCTTGGAAGATAGTGGAAGGATCTCACTCCGGTGAATGCGGATGGCATGTGAATGGTCAGATGTTAGCCAAAAAGATCCTTAGGCAGGGCTACTACTGGCCAACCTTAGAAGAAGACTGTGCCGCCTACGTCCGTAGGTGTGTTAGATGCCAAATCCATGCCGATAAAATTCATGCTCCGTCTTCCTCTTTGAATCCACTATCTTCTCCTTGGCCTTTCTCCATGTGGGCCTTTGATATCATTGGGCCTCTTGGTGATTCTAATGCTCAGATAAAACAAAAATCCTTCATCCTCACTGCTACTGAGTATTTCACCAAATGGGCCGAAGTGGAAGCATTTGCAGAAATCAAAGGTTCGACTGTGTGCAGGTTCATCATGAAGAACACCCGATTATGACTAATGGTTGAACACATTTCTTGCTACCTTAGTGGGCCCCTAATTGGTCACTCACCTTGAGCACATCATTTGCCTTGATTTGAGCCCATTAAACCATAAAAAATACCTTGAAATCCCGAAATCAATCATTTGAGAGTCCCTAGAGGAATATGACTCCTATTTTATCATGTGGTTAGAGAGAATAATCCAAGATAATTCGGGTTCTTTGTCGCGACACATCGTGGTGCCGTGACTATAGTCGCGACGGGTTGGGCCGCCGCGACAGCCCATGCATTATCCATGCACGTGGGCAATGCTGTCGCGTCCCCCCGCACCGTCGCGTCTTTAGTCGCGACCCTACGATCTGACGCGACAATGTCCGAGATCTCTGGCCTCCGTAACCACACCCTATTTATCCTCCCATGCACTTTGACTTGGTCTAAGAGGGTTATCCCAACCCCTTGGACGAATCCTTGGCCCTAGGGACTCTCCTAAGCTCCCCTAAAGGACTCTACACCCGATTTTGATAGAGCTTTATCCCCCATTTTTAATTTCTAAACCTTTTTTAGGAGATAATACCTAATTTTCTCACTCCAAGCTCTATATAAGGAAGGCTCCTCCTCATGGACGAGGAGAGCCTCATGATCACCCCGAAGGGCTGCCAAAATTTCCTCTGAACTAGACTTAGCCACGCAGCCACTCATTCCCTTCATTCCCTTCACATTCCACTCCTCACAACTCACTCATTTCACCATAAATGGAGCAAGGAACGTGAAGAGGGCGACTCTAGCAATCTCTTAGACCACTTTGCACATCATTGGAGCTGCATCCACACCAGGAAGTGTCCCTAATGGGGCTCATTCCCTTTCCTCTTCCTCTTTTCTATTTCTACATGCATTTTTATGTCCTTTTAAAATAGAGCATATCCACCATCCACCCACGTTTTTCCACACCCATAGGGGTTTAAAACCACCCCAGGTGCGTTCCCACCATGATCTCCCATCTCATTTCGTCTTTAGAATAGATACTACACTTTACATGCTCTAATATGGTCTTTTCTTTGTGTTTTCTTTTGATTGACAGGCAAGCAAGCAAAGTCTACGAGAAGCTCTGGTGCTCTGGCCAGCTGGAGGACTAGAAGAAGGTCACAACATCAATTCTCCCGCATTCAGAGAACGCGACGGCCTGGGGTGACGCGACATAGACGCGTCGAGTTCCACTGACGCAACACTAGAGACGCGGCAGCCATGACGACCGCGACACCCGGTCAGTTTCCTGTTCTCTTCCTTTTTTTCCTAGTTTAAGTTAGCCGTTGTCTTTCCATATCATTAGGCAACTTATCTAGGTGGCAATCACATCCTTTTTTCTATGCTATCATATTTGATATCCATGTCCGTGTCGAGGGGAAGCCAATCCCTGTGATTACACCAATCAACTTGGCCTTCTCTCACCTTTGAGAGGAAATTACAACACCCACTTGCTCCACAACAAGTCTTCCCTAATTAGGGGCAAACTAAACTGCCTTTCAAAAAGGGCCTTCCCTTCACAGGAGGGGTAAGAAAGTAGAACAAAACTTCTGCAGAAATTACAACAAGAAAAGAGAAATGCTTGTGTGTCTGTCTCAAGATGAGCACAGAACACACACTTTCCAGCAGGATTGAAAGATAAAGAATTTCAACCTAAATCCAAGCTGAAGCTACTTGGGTGAGCTTCGAACAGATGAAGCAATTAGCAATGGTCACCCAAAAGACAATTCTTCAGAACACAAGCTTCTAAAGAAACACTCTCTCAGCATGAAGCTTTTTGCAGGAAGGCTTTGAAGAATGCAGGATGAGCTCTAAAGGATTCGAATTGAATACACTTGTGTATGTTCTTCATGAGCTTCTTCATCATTTTATAGTATTCAAAAAACTAGCCGTTGGAGTAAGATGGCTGTTGTGTTTTAGCCGTTTAGAGATAGTCTTGGAAGTCCTTTGGTTCTTGGAAGCTTTGTCCGAAGGATCATGAATGTTGCATCTTTCCAATGTCTTCAGAAATGAGACAGTTGCTACAGCTAGAAGATAAGCTATTTGAAGTATTGAGCTGAGCAACCCACGCCAACCATGTGCTTTAATAAATGCCTGATAGCAAGGACAAGACAAAGCATCTCCATACCTTTGAGGTAGGAGGGTCAGTGGAGTACAATAAGTAGTATGGAACCTAGTATTCTCAGACATGTCAGAAAGTAAGGCAGACAGACAAAAACTTAAAGAATGGGTCTGTCAGAGGTAGGTGAAACAGCCAGAGGTCATGCGTCTGAATCTTACATAAATACTTTGTGTCTCTTAGATTATAAAAACTGAGACAAAGGACATTTAGACTATGAGACTAGAAATAAATTTTTGCAAAGAAGGTTTTGCAGGAAAGCATAAAATATGAATGTATTGGATTCTGTCAGAGAAAATATATTAAAGTAAAGATTGTGAGGTTTGATCTTAAACTCAGAAAATATTTAAGTTTCAACTTTCGACACACAAGTAATACTACTTGAGGACAGAGATATTTCTGACAGAGAACTGACAAGGGCAAAAGGATACAAGTACACTAGTCAGTGTAGTGGAATTCAGTATTAAAGGTAATTCAACTCAATAAGTAGACATGATTCGACTACATGAAGAACAGAGTGAATCGACTACAAAAGAGAAACCGTTAGTCGAAAGTAGTGTAAAACTTGGGAGTCATGTTATGAGTCGAAGTCATGAGCTGAATATAGTGTAAAGACATTTGACTGTATGAGTCGAAGTCATGAGTCGAATACAATGTAAAGACATTCGACTGTATGAGTCGAAGTCATGAGTCGAATAGAGTGTAAAGACATGGACTTAGACAAATTTCTCAAGACTTGTCTCTTTGAAAGAGTCGAACTTGTTAGTCGAAAGCATTAGTCGATTTCAGTAGGCTATAGAGTATGTGTGCCTTAAAAAATAAATTGGGCATTAAATCTGTCTAGAATTTTTGTGATATATCTATTATTATTATTTTTTGGAAAATACTTGGTTAGGGAAAGTTGCTTAAAAAAATATATATATATATATATTTAAAGTTTTGTCATAGCAAAATCAATATTATTAGGGATAGTTGCTCAACAATTCTCGCCCTTTTTGTAATGACAGAAAACTTTAAATGGTAGCTGATAGCCAGATATATCATATAAATTTCTTCTAAAAAAAAAAGAAATGCCTAAGCATTTTCTTTTCTCTACATATTCTTTTCAGCTACCTTTTCTTTTCTCCCCCTTTTGTGGCATTAGCAAAAAAAAGATGTTAATCAGAAGATGCAGTAATATAAAGACAGAGAGCAGAAATGTAGTAAAAGATTTGATAAGAAAAAAGTGTTTGTACATAACTTCTAAAAACAAAAGTTTCACTGATTGCCAGAGCTTGGAAGATAGAGGTGAGGAGGAACTTGAGCCAGGAAAGGCTCTATGAGCTTCCAAAGCTTCTTCTCATTGGAGGGAAAAGAGTGGTCAAACTTAGCAGAATCCACATCATAGGTAGGACTGGTGAAAGACAATTTCTTAACAGATTTGATGTGGCGTTTTCTGTAAAAGGATTGCTTGAGCCGAGTCTTGTCATGATCCAAGCGATTCCTGATGCGAAGGGGAATGAACCTCTTGGTGGCAGCCAAGGTAAGGAATTCATGCAAGGTGATATTCCAATAGAGACCAACTGAAAGGGCTGCATCCTTGGTCTGATAGTAATGCATGTATCTGGAGGCCCATACGAGGCCTATGCGCTTTCTCAAGTCAAGGAGGCTCTTGGAGTGATACTCATTTGGAGAGATTTTCAGTCTTCTGCACTGAGCATGATGATCAGGGTAAGCTTTTTTCCATTCAAAAGGATTGAACCGTTCGGCCTCAGCAAAACTAAGTTGAAGATCAAGGAGATTCTTCGGGGATTTGGACATGTACTGAAAGATGAATCTCTGGAGACTGAGCTTGTTTTTATACTTGATCTTGAACCTGGTAGCGATTCTGATAAATCTGTTGAAGAGTGCTTCAGCAAAAGAGCCTCTGTACATAACAGCTCCTACAAGAGGTGGATGGAGATCAGGTAATAGAGCTACTGTCATGGAGGGGACCGCTGGCCTTTGACCTTGGATGAGCATGTCATACTGGCCACGAGAGACATCATGCAGGCCAAGCTTGAACCTTTCAAAATTAAAGGCTTTCATGGCAGTGAATTTGGCCTGGAAATCTCGAAGGAGAGTGGCAAAAAGGTCATGAAAACGGAGAGATAGATGATTATAGAGTTTGAGGTGGTGGTTCCTGGATTGAGCTTCTTGAAACCTCATGGCTTCCTCAGGATATTGTTCAACAAATTGTGGAGGAGTCAGACAGTGACTCTTGTG
Source organism: Colocasia esculenta (assembly GCA_014218235.1). Classification (NCBI taxonomy): domain Eukaryota; kingdom Viridiplantae; phylum Streptophyta; class Magnoliopsida; order Alismatales; family Araceae; genus Colocasia; species Colocasia esculenta. The sequence goes on along the minus strand of CM024755.1, from coordinate 125,437,691 downwards.
AGCAATAAGTGAAGATCAGATATGGAAACCTGAGAAGTTTTGATTAGAGAGGGAAGCCAGTGTTCAAAAGTGGAGCCTGACATGTCATGTATTTCAAGAAAGGCTCTTATTGGAAGGTATTCTTTGAATAGAGCCATGAATTGGGGGAATGGTGGACAAAAGCATACCAAAAGGGAGGAAGAAGTAATGCTGGTTTGTCTGCCAAATTTGGACCTCGATGAGCTGGTATTTGCAGGCTAGGCACCATCTCAATTATTGTAAGTGAGTTTTCTGAGAACCTGGTTTAGGAGCCAGGGGAGGTGCAGAGTAGAATTGTGGAGGTTGGGTAGACAAGGTCATGCTAAAAGGTTAGGGGGTCTGAAAGGAAATTTGATAGGATAGATGGAGAACTTGACATTTTTTAAGGAGGAAGCTACTGGGACAGAAATGGGTGGTAGATCTGGAGAGGATACCTGAGAGATTGAGGCTAAGGCAGTAGAAGGTGCAGGGGCTGAAGGAGTGGCTTCAGGAGCAATGGGGCTAGGATGAATAGGAGAGCTAGGCTGGAAGAGGAGGAAAGGACATGCTGGCCATTTTTCACTAGCCTTCTCTTGACCTTTCTTTTGAAGGTATGAAGCTCAGAAGGGTCCTGATGAGGTCTCTTTCCAAGGATCACCTCTTCCTCAGCTTCTTCTATACTTGGCTGCTGATCAGCCACAGATTCTAATTGCTACTCTGGCTGCTCCTGCTGCTGCTGCTCTTGTTGCTGCTGCTGGTGCTGTTCTACTGATAGGGGCTACTGGTCAGCCTGGATCTCCTGATCCTTTTCTGCTACATGCTCAAGCTCTTGATCTTCAAGGACATGATCTTTAGGTTGATCTTGTTGGAGGGGCTCTTGAGCAGTGGTTGTTGTTTCTGGTTGCTGGTGCTGTGAGGGAGCAGGCCCTGATGGCATAGAAATGCCCTGCTGTCACACAAACTGTGTAACACCCCATATAAGAATATGTTAAATGGACTAAATCAGCAGACTACCAACAACCCGGACTAGTCATTTTCAGAGCTCGAGCAGGAAAAGAACTCTGAAGTTAAGCGTGCTCAGTTGGGAGTAGTCCGAGGATGGGTGACCTTCCTGGGAAGTCTACCAACTGGCACGGTTGTTGGGCTAGTTTGCTAGTTGGGTCGTCACAAATGGTATCAGAGCCTTGTCCAGCCGGATGTGCAGGAACTAAGTGCCACACAGGGCAAAGTGCTACGCTATGGGAGCCACCTCTTGAGGCCATAATAGCGCAAAGTGCTACATAGTGGGAGCCACCTCTTGAGCCTGTGGGGGCCACCTCTAGAATCCTGCCTGCCTGGGGTTTGATTGTGTGCTATATGTGAGCAGCGACGAGGACGCCGCTTATATAAGAGGGGTAGATTGTAACACCCCATATAAGAATATGTTAAATGGACTAAATCAGTAGACTACCAACAACCCGGACTAGTCATTTTTAGAGCTCGAGTAGGAAAAGAACTCTGAAGTTAAGCGTGCTCAGTTGGGAGTAGTCACAGGATGGGTGACCTTCCTGAGAAGTCTACCAACTAGCATGGTTGTTGGGCCAGTTTACTGGTTGGGTCATCACAAATGGTATCAGAGCCTTACCCAGCCGGAAGTGCAGGAACTAAGTGCCACACAGGACAAAGTGCTACGCTATCGGAGCCACCTCTTGAAGCCATAATGGCGCAAAGTGCTACATAGTGGGAGCTACCTCTTGAGCCTGTGGGGGCCACCTCTAGAATTCTGCCTGCCTGGGGTTTGATTGTGTCTTATATGTGAGCAGCGACGAGGATGTTGCTTATATAAGAGGGGTAGATTGTAACACCCCATATAAGAATATCTTAAATGGACTAAATCAGCAGACTACCAACAACCCGGACTAGTCATTTTCAGAGCTAGAGCAGGAAAAGAACTCTGAAGTTAAACGTGCTCAGTTAGGAGTAGTCCCAGGATGGGTGACCTTCCTAGGAAGTCTACCAACTGGCACGGTTGTTGGGCTAGTTTGCTGGTTGGGTCGTCACAAACTGAAGCATGAGATCCTTTATTTGCTTCACCTCATCAGCAAGACTGTCAAACATGACATCTAACAACTCTACTTGCCTGTAAATGATTGAGAGATTTTCTTGTTGAGACTTAACTATCTCTAGAATGGAGCTCAGACTGTTGCTACTCTCCCCCTGAGACCTTGGCCGGGTCTCAAACTGAGAAGGGGAGTAAGGAATCTCTCTCTCTTCGAAAATGTGTTCCATGGGTGTGACAGGAACATCTTCAGATAGAGGTCTTTTGCCTTTGAAATCTCTTAAAATTTCATTCACAGTCTCAGAAGGGGCATCTTGCTCATTGGGAGAGGAGGAGACTGGAATCTGAACTTCTTCTTGCTGAATTGGTGGAGGAATAGATAGTTCAGGGGGTTGAACAGAGATCTCTGAACATGTGGGGCTGCCGATGCTTCAATGTGAATATTTGAAGAAGGAATGTCTTGAGTGAGCAGAGAGACCAAAGGTTCATCTGGATATACATCATGCTCACATTCTGGAACTGACTCCTTTACCATAAATTTTCCTTTTTGCTTATCAAGGAGTAGTGGCTTCTTCTAAGAGTGATGACCCCAATCCTTTCTTTAGTGCTCACAGGCACATCTCCAGATAGATCCACGAAAAACTTTTTGAAAATAAGGGTCAATAGAGAACCATATGGGAGAGAGTCTTGTAGGTCTTTTGCTGTTATCATTCTGTCCAAAATAACTGATGGGAGATTAACTTGATGCCTCTGAATAGCCCAAAAGAGTAGGTTTCCATCTCTAGCTGAGACTGAGGAGTGAGAACCTTCTCTAGGGGTTATGATGTTGGTGATGATGGAATGTATTAATCTCTTCTCAGCCGAAAGCTCATTTACTTGCAAGCCTCTCTTGCTCAGAGTTCCCAAACTCCCAATGATTCCTAATTTCTATTTCTCCAGAGAAACAAACTCGCTGAGACAATGTCCTGAATTTGGACAGTCCAAAAACTCCATAAGAAGTTCTTCGGAGATGGTTCTCTTGACTCCTTTAACAAATCCCACAACAGTATTTCCGGATGAAATTTTCAAAGAAGCATAAAAAGATCGGACTGCGCTGGCAACAAACGTTCAGAAAGCTGACAAAGCCTGGTCCATCCCATAGCTGAGAGGGTCTCCTCTACCTAAGACAGACTTCCATTTAAATGAGGAAATCAACGGACTTGCCGAGACAAATTGAAATCTTGATAAGTCTTGAAGTTGGTCAGGGTGAGTTGGACAGAGTCCTGAGCCCTAGATGATGCCATCTAGACACAAAGACGAAAAGGAAACTTAGAAAAACTACAGAGGAGAGGAAGATGATCTTGAAAAGAGGTAAAGATCCTACCTTGTCTTCAAGGGGATGAAGTTTGGCAGAGAGCTTCTGAGGTTCCTTCGCCGGAGAGCAAGAAGGCGCGAAGGGAGGAAGAAGACAGAGCAGTCGAAAAGGGAATTCAAACGGGTGTTTCCTTTTGGAAAAAGAATTGTTTATATTAGGGTTGGATAAAAGCCGTCCCCTCATCTCTGGGTGAACGGTCACGATTAAGGATGTGACGATTGAGATGTGAAGAGACACGCTTTAATTGGGTGTCAGATACGGGAATTTGAATATTTGCGCCGTTTCAGGGTTTAAGTGAATCGATTTAGAGATTCGACTACATTAGTCGAATACCATACTTTTAATAGGAGTCGACTACCTTGACTCTTCGTGAGTCGAATACATTAGTCGAACTAAGACTTAGTTGTTTTTCAGGATATTTTTCTTCAGACAATAGAAACAACAGAAAGTTTAAGCAGTCATCAATCAGGATTGCACATACCTATTTCTCTTCTAATAGATGTATATCTTTCTTCAGGAAGGGGCTTAGTAAAAATGTCTGCTAATTGATTTTCAGTTGAAACAAATTCAAGAGAGATATTGCCATTACTTACATGGTCCCTGATGAAATGATGTCTAACCTCAATGTGCTTTGTTCTTGAGTGTGAATTGGATTCTTTGTCAAATTGATTGCACTTGTATTATCACAAAGCATTGAGATTTCTTGAAGCTGATGACCATAGTCTTCCAATTGGTGCTTGATCCATAGAAGTTGTGTACAGCAACTTCCAGCTGCAATGTATTCAGCTTCTGTAGTGGATAAAGCTACTGAGTTTTGTTTTCTAGAAGACCAAGATATTAAGCATCTTGCAAGAAGTTGACATGTACCACTGGTGCTTTTTCTATCTAGTTTGCATCCAGCATAGTCAGCATAACTATATCCAATTAATTTAAATTCTGAGCATCTGGGATACCATAAACCTAAATTGCTTGTATTAATGAGATATCTAAAAATCTTTTAACAGCATGAACATGAGATTCTCTTGGATCAGCTTGGAATCTTGCACACAAACAAACACTGAACATTATGTCTGGTCTACTTGCAGTAAGATAGAGTAGTGATCCTATCATTCCTCTATAGATCTTTTGATCTGCCTTTTTACCAAGAGGATCACTGTCTAGCTTAATGCCTGAGCTCATGGGTGTTCCTAAAGGCTTACATTTGTCAAAACCATATTTGATAAGCAAATCTGAGATATATTTGGTTTGACATATGTGAGTTCCTTCTTTGGTTTGCTTGATTTACAACCCAAGGAAGTAATTTAGTTCACCCATCATACTCGTTTCGAATTCACTTTGCATCAGATTTTCAAAGAACTTGCAGAGTGATTCATTAGTAGAGCCAAATATAATGTCATCAACATAGATTTGCACAATTAAGATTCCATCTGAAAATTTCTTTATGAATAAAGTGTTATCTACTTTTCTTCTTACAAAATCATGTGATATAAGATAAGCACTTAGTCTTTCATACCAAGCTCTTGGAGCTTGTTTTAATCCATATAGTGCTTTCTTTAAACAGAAAACATGATTAGGATTTTTAGTATCTTCAAATCCGGGTGCTTGCTCAACATAGACTTCTTCTTTTATAAAACCATTCAGAAAAGCACTTTTAACATCTATCTGAAATAGGTTAATATTAAGAGAGCAAGCATATGCTAATAATATTCTGATTGCTTCTAATCTAGCAACTGGAGCATAGGTTTCATCAAAGTCTATGCCTTCCTCTTGGGAGTATCCTTGAGCTACAAGTCTAGCCTTGTTTCTGGTAATTACCCCTGATTCATCCATTTTATTTCTAAAAACCCATCTGGTTCCAATAACTGGATGGTCAGTGGGCCTAGGTACAAGGGTCCAAACTTCATTGCGTTGGAACTGATTGAGTTCCTCTTACATGGCAAGGATACAAGATTCATCATCCAGTGCATCATTGATTGTCTTAGGCTCAATTTGTGAAACTAATGCAGAGAAGTCACTAGGGATTTGCATACCTCTTGTTCTTACCCTGTCTTGAGGATCTCCTATGATATTTTCTCTAGGATGATCCCTGTGATACCTTAATTCAGTGGGTAGTCCTTCTTGTGTTTCTTCTGTTTGTTGGAGATCTTCTAATGGGGGATCCTCTAATTCTTCATCCTTGTTTTGTTCTCCTTCAAGAGAAGTCTTTTCAAGATCCCTGCAAAGATCATCAATACAATCTTCTTCTTCTATCCTTTTGATAGAAGGATTAGTTCATCAAATAAGACATGTACAGTTTGTTCTATGGTTAATGTTTTTCTATTAAACACTGTATATCCTCTAGTTTTGAAATATATCCTAGCAGAAAACCTTCATCGCTTTTAACATCTAATTTTCCTAAGTTATCTTTACCATTGTTTAGAATAAAACACTTACAGCCAAAAGGTCGAAGATAACTGATGTGGGCTTCTTATCCTTGTACAATTCATAAGGAGTTTTCTTCAAGATGGGTCTGATCATGCATCTGTTGATGATGTAGCAAGCTGTATTCACTGCTTCTGCCCAGAAGTACTTTGGTAGATTATATTCGTTCAGCATGGTTCTGGCCATATCTAGCAGTGTTCTGTTCTTCCTTTCTGCTACACCATTTTGTTGCGGTGTTCTGGGAGCTGAAAAATTGTGTTCTATCCCATTTTCTTCACAGAACTTCAGGAATTCTTCATTTTTGAATTCACCTCCATGATCAGATCTGATACTGGTAATCTGAAATTTCTGATTCTTTTAAACAACTTTGCTGAATTTAACAAAGGGTTGAAAAGTATCAGATTTGGCTTCTAGAAAGGATACCCAAGTATATCTTGAGTAATCATCAACTAATACATAGCCATAGACTTTTCCTCCAAGACTAATAGTTCTCATAGGTCCAAATAGATCCATGTGAATTAATTCCAAGGGATTGGAAGTTGTAACAATTGTCTTGGACTGAAATGAAGTCTTGGTTTGTTTTCCTTTTGCACAAGTTGAGCAGATTCCAGATTTCTTGATTTTCATCTTGGGAAGACCTTCAACCAAATCATGCTTCAACAATTCTTGATGACTGAAGTGCTTGCATGACCAAGTCTTCTATGCCACAGATCAGATTCTTCACTTTTGGTGGTTGCCGAACAAAGGTTTATTTCTTTCAATTCTTCCAATTGCAGTGTATATAAATTCTTGACTCTTTGTGCTTCAAAAATCTTCTTGTTGTTCTTCAAAATTACACATTTGTCATTCTGAAAACTTACTAAATGACCTTTATCACACAGTTGACTAATACTGATCAGGTTGTGCTTGAGACCTTCTACATACATAACATCTTCAATTAAATCCTTTCTTTAGTACCAATAGTTCCACAACTTAGTACTTTTCCTTTTCCATTGTCACCATAGGTAACATGACCAGATTCTTCTCTAAAACTTGTAAACAGCTTTTTATCACCTGTCATATGCCTTGAGCATCCACTATCCAAATACCATTTGGATGCCCTCAGCCGACCCTGTTCTAGCCCTGCCATGAGAGCTAGATTTGTCTTTTCTTCTTCTTCAGATTTTGAGCTGGAGGCGTCTGAGCTGGTAGCATCTTCATTATCCCATATTGCTGCCATAGCTTTCTTCTTGAACTTTTTGAATCTCTTTTCTTTCCCTTCTTCTTTTCTGATTTTTCTTCTTGATCCTTTTTTTTGAGTCTGGGACACTCAGATTTGTAATGTCCGGGCTGATTGCACTCATAACATGTTGGCTCTTTCTTTTTATCTTTCTTGAAGAATCTTTTTGAGCCGAACTTCTTCTTTTTAGCCAGAATTCTTTGTAATCTCCTTGAGAGCATAGCCTCCTCATCACTGTCGTCTGATTTCTCTTTGGAGTCCTCAGATGAAGAAGAATCTGCAATCTTAAGAGCATTTGAAATTTTCTTCTTTGAAGAATTTTCAGAAAATCTTTCCATATTTATTTCATGTGCCATGAGAGAGCCTATTAATTTATCAATGGATAATTCAGTGAGATCATGGGCTTCCTTTATGGCTGTGACTTTAGGAGTCCAAACATTTGTTAGAGATCTTAATATCTTTCTAATCGTTTCTTCATTGGTTAGATTTTTCCTTAAGGCACTTAATCCTACAATTATATTCGAAAATCTATTGTACATTTGTGTAATATTCTCACTGGGAAGCATTTTAAATTGCTCATATTGAGAAACTAGTATATCTATTCTAGTTTGCTTTACTCTATCAGTTCCCTCATAAGTTACTTATAACTTGTCCCACATTTCTTTTGCAGTTCTACAAGCTGAGAGTCTATTGAATTCTCTTTTAGATAAGGCACAACAAAGATAATTTTTAGCTTTATAATTTAGGGACATGTTTCTCTTATCAGCAATAGATAAACCAGTAGAGGTAGAAGTAGCTCCAACTATTTCATAATCACCTTGTTCAATTACCTGCCAGAGGTCATAGTCGGTACCTCTGATGAAGCATTCCATCCTCATCTTCCAGTATTGATAGTCTTCACCATCAAAGAATGGTGGCCTTGAGACTGATTGGCCTTCATAGTTGTGAGCTTCTGTTGCCATTTCCTTCTCAAATCTTTTGATTCTTCTGAGAAGACCAGCTCTGATACCACTTGTTGGATCGAAATGGCAGATTCACAGTCCTAGAGGGGGGGTGAATAGGACTTTTACCTTTTCAAATCTTCTTCTGAAAAACACAATACTAAAAAGAAGTGTTAGCACTTAGTGAGGTGTGTGTGATTCAAGTGTGAACTTGGCGGAAAACAATCACACAGAGAATTGCACATAAGATTTTATTCTGGTTCGGCCCTTCCCACATGGAAGTCCTACATCCAGTCCTCAAGCTAACCACTTGAGATTTCACTAAGCTGCCAATCAACTTGGCCTTCTCTCACCCTTGAGAGGAAATTACAACACCCACTTGCTCCACAACAAGTCTTCCCTAATCAGGGGCAAACTAAACTGCCTTTCAAAAAGGGCCTTCCCTACACAGGAGGGGTAGGAAAGTAGAACAGAACTTCTGCAGAAATTACAACAAGAAAAGAGAAATGCTTGTGTGTCTGTCTCAAGATGAGCACAGAACACACACTTTCCAGCAGGATTGATAGATAAAGAATTTCAATCTAAATTCAAGCTGAAGCTACTTGGGTGAGCTTCGAACAGATGAAGCAATTAGCAATGGTCACCCAAAAGACAATTCTTCATAACACAAGCTTCTAAAGAAACACTCTCTCAGCTTGAAGCTTTTTACAGGAAGGCTTTGACGAATGCAGGATGAGCTTTGAAGGATTCAAATTGAATACACTTGTGTATGTTCTTCATGAGCTTCTTCATCATTTTATAGTATTCAAAAAACTAGCCGTTGGAGTAAGATGGCAGTTGTGTTTTAGCCGTTTAGAGATAGTCTTGGAAGTCCTTTGGTTCTTGGAAGCTTTGTCCGAAGGATCATGAATGTTGCATCTTCCAATGTCTTCAGAAATGAGACAGTTGCTACAGCTAGAAGATAAGCTATCTGAAGTTTTGAGCTGAGCAACCCACGCCAACCATGTGCTTTAATAAATGCCTGATAGCAAGGACAAGACAAAGCATCTCCATACCTTTGAGGTAGGAGGGTCAGTGGAGTACAATAAGCAGTATGGAACCTAGTATTCTCAGACATGTCAGAAAGTAAGGCAAACAGACAAAAACTTAAAGAATGGGACTGTCAGAGGTAGGTGAAACAACCAGAGGTCATGCGTCTGAATCTTACATAAATACTTTGTGTCTCTTAGATTATAAAAACTGAGACAAAGGACATTTAGACTATGAGACTAGAAATAAATTTTTGCAAAGAAGGTTTTGCAGGAAAGCATAAAATATGAATGTACTGGATTCTGTCAGAGAAAATATATTAAAGTAAAAATTGTGAGGTTTGATCTTAAACTCAGACATATTTATGTTTCAACTTTCGACACACAAGTAATACTACTTGAGGACAGAGATATTTCTGACAGAGAACTGACAAGGGCAAAAGGATACAAGTACACTAGTCAGTGTAGTGGAATTCAATATTAAAGGTAATTCGACTCAAGAAGTAGGCATGATTCGACTACATGAAGAATAAAGTGAATCGACTACAAAAGAGAAACCGTTAGTCGAAAGTAGTGTAAAACTTGGGAGTCAGGTTATGAGTCGAAGTCATGAGCTGAATATAGTGTAAAGACATTCGACTGTATGAGTCGAAGTCCTGAGTCGAATACAATGTAAAGACATTCGACTGTATGAGTCGAAGTCATGAGTCGAATACAGTGTAAAGACATAGACTTAGACAAATTTCTCAAGACTTGTCTCTTTGAAAGAGTCGAACTTGTTAGTCGAAAGCATTAGTCGATTTCAGTAGGCTATAGAGTATGTGTGCCTTAAAAAATAAATTGGGCATTGAATCTGTCTAGAAATTTTTGTGATATATCTATTATTATTTTTTGGAAAATACTTGTTAGGGAAAGTTGCTTAAAATATATATATATATATATTTAAAGTTTTGTCATAGCAAAATCAATATTATTAGGGATAGTTGGTCAACACACCACACACACACACAAGTATGAAATAGAAAGAACAGGGATGGGTTTGAGAGTTGAAGAACAAATCCAATAAGCAAACTCTTCCTCTGAACGTCCTCCTGGAATCCAAGCTTCGACTTTGAGATTAGATGTTGATTTAGATGCTTGAATCCAAGACGTTCGGACTTCACCTTCCGCTGCAAGAGTCTTTCGTTCTTGGTTCTGGGTGGTAGGTTGAAGCAGAGCAGCAGAACAAGGCTTCTTGAAAGAACTCTTTAGGGTTTTCCTTGAAGGCTGCTTGTGTACGAGATTTGTTGCAAAAGGTTGCTTATATATGAGTGTTAACATATGGAGAGTCGTACTCCATAGAAACACTAAGTTGGCAACTTGCAAAACATCCCGTAATATGTTTTCAGTCCGTCTGTCGACAGGTATTGCATCTGCTATCGACAGGCGAAGACAACTTGTGAGGAACCAGAAGGCTGAAGGCTCTGACTGTGTGCATCTGTCGATAGGTGCTCTGTTGCTGTCGACAGGCGCAGGCCTTCCTGAGCTTTTGATCTTCGGACTGGTTCCATCTGTCGACAGGGTCACTCCTGCTGTCGACAGGCAGTGCCTTGACAGAACTGGCTGCTCTCTGACGTTTGTATCTGTCGACAGGTCCTTGCTTGTTGTCGACAAGTACCTTGTCTTTAACTTTTACTTGATCTTTCAAGCTTCTTTTTGGCACATGTCTTACATGGTATATCTCCTACAAAAGTAAACATAATTAGTGAGATATTATGAACATAAAATCAAGCATTGTACCAAGTGTTATGACAAGTTATTGTTTGAAGATCTCATTCATTTAAAACTCAATTCACATTGTTTATCACTTGTTTGCATTGTACATCAATGTTCATCATCAAAACAGGTTGTATTGATTAATTAGAATGTGAGAACCCAACAAGTGATGCTTCTGGTAAGACTGTTAGTGCCAAACTTTACAGAGGTATGATTGGATCTCTTCTGTATCTAACTACCTCTAGGCCAGATATTCAATTCAGTGTCTGCATGTGCGCCAGATTTCAAGCTAATCCTAAAGACAGTCACATGTCTGCTGTTAAAAGGATTTTCAAATATCTTCTTTCTTCATGTGATTTGGGTCTTTGGTATCCTGTTGGGTGTAAATTGGACTTAATTGCATAGAGTGATGTTGATTATGCCGGGTGCAAACTGATAGAAAAAGCACTAGTGGGTTGTGTTTATATCTAGGAGGGTGTCTCATCTCTTGGGCTTCCAAAAAGCAACATTCTGTAGCTCTTTCAACTGCAGAAGCTGAGTATGTTACGCTGGTAGCTGTGGTACCCAAGTCCTTGGGTCAAACATCAACTTCTAGATTATAATCACACATTAGGTTGCATTCTCATTCTTTGTGACAACACAAGTGCTATAAATCTGTCGAAAAATCCTATTTAGCATTCTCGCACAAAACACATTGACATTCGGCATCATTTCCTTCGAGATGAAGTCTCAAAGAATTCTTTTGAACTCCACTTCATTGACACAGAAAAACAAATTGCAGACATCTTCACTAAGCCTCTTGCAGAACCCAGATTCACTTCTCTTTGAAGGGAACTTGGTTTATGCAAGTTTTCTCATGTCTGATATCTTCATCTCATCTCTTTGTGCAAATAAAAGCCAGTCTCTCTTGCAAATAAATTCCTACTTCTCAGTTGCATTGAAATTCTTAGTATATCAAATAGTGATTTGAAGAAAGGCAAGTTAAGCTTGTTTGGACACTTTCACTATGCGTGAGTATATGTCTCCACCAAGTATCAAGATTCCTTTATGTAATTGTTAAGGGGGAGTATTTGTTGGGGGGGAGTTATTTTCTATTCTTCAATCATTTCACTTGACATTTGTTGTCTATTCTGAGCCTAAATCATCATAATTTTTGAGTCATTGTGCTATTTTCTAATGAGAGAATTAAAACATTGAAACTTCATTCATTGTGCACTTAGTTTAATTTCAAAGATTCATTATCATTTCAAGGTTAAGCAATCTTAATACTGAATGTTTTTAAAATGATTTGCAAAACACTTGTAGGCACATGAGTGACTTTACTATTCAACTTGTGCATGTTTAAGCTTCAATTTTACCACATGTTAATAATAATTTCTCTAAATTCGTAGTCATGTCTTTTCTGGTCAAAGCAATCAAATTCCTATAAAACATCAAAAGAAAAATGAACAATCTGGAAAGATACAAACATAGTAATGCAAATTCTTAAACTACTGAGTAACCGGGCCATTTCACCTGAAAAGTGATTTGTTTCGCGTCAAAATGTGGAAATAAAAGTTTTCAACTCTGTATAAGATAATGAAAGTTAAACCACTGAGTAATCAGGAGATCTTGCATCTAATCAATGTGATCTCTTGCACTGAAAAGTGAGATTTAACTAATTTATTCTTGTATTCTTTCCCAATTGCAAATGAAAGACAATCAAATTAACAGGATGAAAAAGCTTAAGACCGTAATAAAGTTCATGTTTACTGAGTCTAGACTAATTATTTTACATTGTGTTAAACTTAAAGCTCCTAACATCCTTGTTAATTATTTCTGCTCACTCATATGGTCACTTTATTCACATTTGCATCATTATTTTAACCACATTCAGATCATTAAACTTTGCTATACTTTGTGTTGAGTGTGTCTTTGTGATAAACTTTATTGCACAATACAAAAATACAATAATTTCTCTCATATGTCAATATCACTTTGCCTCACTTATTTTGATCATTTCTTGATCTCCTACAATCCTTGTTTTCTCTCTTATCTATCTTTTGATGCTGTCAAAAAAGGGGGAGAAAGGTCTCTAAGGGGAGAAAGTTCTTAAAGGGAGAGAAAGGTATCTAGGGGGAGAAAGGTCTCTAGGTCTAGAGGGAGAAAGTTCAAAGGGTGCATATGGTCAAGGGGAGTTGTTGCAGTCAAGGGAGATTGTGCTTATGTTTTGTCATCATCAAAAGGGGGAGATTATTAGGTGAGTGTGTTTGGAATTTTGTTGTACTTAATGATTACCAATGAACATCACTCATACTTTGATTTTGATGATGACACATTGTGATTTTTAATGATGACATGTTGTGATTTCAATGCTTAATTGGTGAAACATGTTAATGTTCAAACAACATGTTTTTGATGTTTAATATCTCATATTTTAATGATAATATCTTACTAATGATTAATGTGTTAATTTTGCAGGTGTATATAGATTTTGCCTTGGTAGTGTCGACACACCCCTTACTGGTGTCGACACAGTGTTTCAAACTCTAAGGCAAAATGAGGAAGAAAAAGTCAAGTGTGTCGACACAGTCTCAGTGGTGTAGACACTAGTCCCAGATTCCAGAGATCCCAGTGACAGGTCTGCATGGTAGTGTCGACACAGGCTCAAGTAGTGTCGACACTAGATCCAGTTCCCAGAAGACTGTTTAGCAGTTCTGGACAGTGTGTCGACACTGCCTGAAGTAGTGTCGACACTAGTGACTCTTCCCAGAGAACCAATTATGCCAGTTTGGACAGTGTGTCGACACACTCTGAAGTAGTGTCGACACACTCTAGCTAAAACATAAAATCAGGAATTCCATCTGAACATGTGGCCGCTTGGGGTTCAAGGAGATCTGCCTAGGTTTTTGTGCCCACATACCCTAAGGCCTTTTATGGACTTGTGGGTATAAATACCCTTGCCCTTGGCACTTCAAAGCATCCCACGAAGAGCAAGCCAAGACCAATTCTGGAAAAAGGAGATTTTAGCGGGAAAGAGGCATCTGCATCCAAAGGAGCAGAGCAGCGCCGCCAAAGGGAGAAGAAGGAGAAGAAGAAGGAGAGAAGAGGAGGAGCTCGAGATTGCAAGAGTGCTGATCCAGAAGGAGATCCAGCCAAGTTGTAATTGGTCAGAGTCCTGAATTTTTTGGGAATCTGTGTATGTGTTCTACACAGATCTCCCAATTCTATTTGTCCTCACAATTCTATGGTATTAAGATAGATCGTGCTAGAGGATCTATTCTCTAAGTGTGCTGGTTCTAACAGAACTTGGATCTATTGTGATCCATAGGGTTGAGTACTTTGTACTCTGTTTTGGAGCCCTAGTGCTCTGAGTTGGAGCCGTGTGCTCTGGTGCTTGAGCCGTAGTGCTCAAGGGCTTGTGAATTTGTTGAATTCACAAGTGGTCTTGGAGTAGGTTGTCATGCCTATCTCCTGGGTTTCTTTGAGTTGTTGAACTCAAGGAGGTTAGAGTCGTCGTGCTCTAGTTTGTACTGCACTTGTGTTAGTGGTTCCTCCATTGTGAGGAGGTAAACGTAGGAGACACAAGTTGTGTTCTCCGAACCACCTTAAAATTCTCAGTGCACTGTGGTTTGTTGGTTTCTCAATCACTATTCTCACACACCGCACTTGGGTTGATCGAATTGTGTATTTCACTCATTTTAATTCCGCTGCTTTTCACACAATCTCGTAGTTCATTTACCAAAGTCACCTATCCGATGCCAAACATTGGTATCAGAGCAGGTCAGAGTCAATTCTATACTCTGAGGTGCTTTGGTGAATTTTCTGTATTCAAATTTTTATCACTCAATTACTTGTTCAATTTGCTGTGTGCTTTGGTTTGATTCTATGACGGACTCTAGAGGTTTTGTTGCTGAGGGTCATTCAATCAATAGGCCTCCATTTTTTGATGGTACTGACTATCCTTATTGAAAGAATAGTATGATGGTTTTTCTTAGAGCACAGAACTATGAAGTATGGAGAATTGTTGAAAAAGGACCAAATGAAGTCACTAGAGATGAAGACCAATGGACCAGGGAGCAGATCAGAAGGGTCACCCTGAACTATAGCGCTATGAACATGTTGCAATGTGCCATCCATCCAAGTGAGTATTCCAGAATCTCCATGTGTAAGTCTGCCAAGGAGATGTCTGCTATATGAGGGCACATCTCAGATCAGGGAGACTAAGGCTAACATGTTAGTTTCCAATTATGAGTTATTTATCATGAAATATAATGAAATTATATCTGAGATGTTTGCTAGGTTCATGGTCATTATAAATGGACTTCGAGCCTTGGGTAAGAATACTCAAATGAAGACCTGGTAAGAAAAATCTTACGTTCATTATCTCCGTATGGCACACTAAAGCAACTGTCATTGAAGATTCAAAGGATTTATCCAAAATCACATTGGATGAACTCATTGTTTCATTAATGACATATGAGTTAAATCATAAGAGATTAGAAGAACACATGCTAAAAACAAAAATCATTGCTCGCAAAGCTTCATCAAGTAATAAATGAAAATCTAAAGAAACTTCTGAGTCTGAAAAATCTGAATCTGATAATGATAATCTTGCTTTCATTACTAGACAATTTAAGGCATTTCTGAAATCAAATAAGAAGATTTTGGAAATAAGAAAAATGTCATGTCTAGTAAAAAGAAACATTTCTCTCATGTTGATTATAAGAAAACTGATGAAATTCCTGTGTGTTATAGGTTTAACAAACCTGGACATATGAAGGCTGATTGTCCAGAAGGTAAGAAAGAAAAACACAAAACCCACAAGAAGGAGTTTCACAAAAAGAAGAACAAGGCATGGTTGCTACATGGTCAGATGATGAAAGCTCCGACTGCAATGAAGAATCCTCAAGTTCAGAAGGGAATGAAATCTGCTTCATGGCTGGAAGCAGTGAAGAACAGGTAAATATACCCTTCGAACTATTTACCATTGAAGACTGGCAAGAAGCATATGGTAATTTAGTTGAAAATCTTTCTGATGTTAGAAAAGTAAATAAATACTTGAAAATAAAAATTGAAAGCATTTGTAGTGATACTTCATCATCTGCAAAGATTTCTGAATTGGAAGCTCAAATTTCAGACCAAATCAAAGAAAATGATGAACTGTTGATTTTGTTGATAATCTCAAATTGAAAATTCAAAAATTGAACAAAGAACTAATCAATTCTGTGTTAAAAAATTTGAAGAAAAAGAAAAGGAAACCATGAAAACTTGAATCAAATTGAAAAACTCAATCTTTGCATCAAAGAAAAAGAAGACATCATCAAGAACTTACTCAAGGGAAAGACAATCTGAATGCTCTACTTGGAGTTAGGATGAATTCAAATAAGCATGGTTTAGGTTTTGAATCACAAAATTCATAGGAAATTGAATCATCTCCAAAGAAAACAAAATCATCAAAACTCATTAATAAAATTTATCAAGGCAAGCTCATCTAAAACAAAGGAAAAATACAAAAACAAAAAGAACCTGAGAGGTCGACACATACCTTACCTAGGTCGACACACACAATGCACAGGTCGACTTATCCCAGTCAGAGTCGACCTACCCTTCTTATAAAAATCACAAAAACTTCAAACCAATCAATAATCTTTTTTTTCATGGAAAGTGGGATGTTTTCTCCTCTTACAACTCAAGATGGAATAAGCCTTGGAACCAAAGGTACAGTGGTAACCAATGGTTCAATCTTTATTTCTATCATTCATCTTTTCCTGCATACCACAACAATACATGCCAAGTTTTTCACAATGGAACAAACCAACTAAGAGGCATAATGTTCAGAAAATTGAAAAACAAAAAGTTGAATCTTCTGTTTCAAAAAACACTGTGAAGAAAAATACACAAATTTGGGTTAGAAAGGATTTGTTATCTCTTCTCACTCAAGATGTTGGTACCGATCTCATGTGGGTACCAAAAACTTTTCTTGTCTAATTTGTTAAGTGCAGGAAAGCCGTGCATCCAATTCCAACAACATCTGGATTCTTGACAGTGGATGTTCACGGCCATGATAGGAGACAGAGATAAATTTTCATGCTTGATTGAAAAGGAAGGTGGATCAGTCATCTTGGAGGTAATAATAAAGGAAAAATAATTGGCAAATGAAAAATTGGTAAGTCTTGCATTACCCTTAGTGATGATGTTTGTTTAGTTGAGGGTTTGAATTACAACTTGCTTAGCATTAGTCAATTGTGTGACAATGGTCACAAGATTCTTTTTGAACATGACTCATGCAAAATAATTGACTCCTCTTCTGAGCAAATTAAATTGATTGGAAAAAGAAAAAATAATGTCTACATGATTGATTTGTGTGACACTTCTCCTTAAATGTTTGCTTGATTGCAAATAAAAATGACACAGCTTGGTTGTGGCACAAAAGGTTGGGTCATGCAAGTTTCACAACCATTAGTAAACTCATAAGAATGAATCCTGTAAAAGGTCTTCCTGAATCTCTCCCAGTCATTGACAATCCTATTGTGGGATATGTGCTTAAGGAAAACAAACAAGAAAATCTTTTAAAGTGTTCAATGAAGTACTTACATCTAAACCACTTGCGTTGCTTCATATGGATCTTTTTGGTCCAACCAGAACTCAAAGTCTCAGTGGTAATAGATATGGATTTGTGATCATTGATGACTTTACAAGATATACTTGGGTTTTATTCCTATCCCATAAAAGTGATGCATGTTCAGAATTCAGGAGATTTTACAATTCTGCCTTAGTGGTTTATCTTTTAAACTGAATTCCATCTTGACAGATCATGGGGGTGAGTTTGAAAATAAATCTTTTTCTGATCTATGCACTGAACTGAACATTATCCATAAGTTTTCCTCCCCTAGAACTCCAGAACAAAATGGGGTTGTAGAACGAAAAAATAGAACTCTTATGGAAATGGCCAGAACTATGCTCTTAGAAAGTAAATGTCTAAATCTTTTGAGCAGAAGCTGTAAATACAGCTAATTTCATTTTAAATAGAGCATTAGTCAGACCAAAGATCAGAAAAACCCCTTATGAGTTGCTGAAAAATAAAAAGCCAAGTGTGTCATATTTCAAAATTTTTGGTTGCTAATGTTTTGTTCACAATAACAATAAAGAAAATCTTGATAAATTTGATGCAAAAAGTTTTGAATCAATCTTCTTAGGTTATTCTGAAACTTCCAGAGCTTACAGAGTTTACATCTTGAAAAATAAGACTGTGGAAGAATCTCCACATGCCATTTTTTATGAAAATTTGTAAAAGATTGACACTTCTGATTTGTGCAGAACTAAAAAATGTGATGATGAAGATGATCTTCTTGAACATCCATCTACAAATCTTGAAGATCAAGAAGCACCAAATGTACATGAGGTTCCTGAAATGCCTACTTCAAGTGATTCAGGTAATCATGTTTCTGAAAATCATGCAAATCCTGAGTGAGTTTCTGAACCCAGATTTTTAAGAGATCATCCAATTGAAAGCATTGTTGGTAATTTGCAAGATGGAATAAGAACCAGATCATCTTTTCATTCTATCTTAGTTGAAGATTCTTTGGCTCTACTTTCCCAAATTGAACCCAAAAATGTTGATGAAGCTTTATCTTGTGAAAACTGGATAAATGCTATGCATGAAGAGCTTCATAAATTTGAACGAAATCAAGTTTGGGATTTAGTACTAAAACCTTTTAATTTAACTTCTGTCATTGGAACTAGATGGATTTTCAGAAATAAATTGAATGAATCTGGTCAAATTGTTAGAAATAAAGCTAGACTTGTTGCTCAAGGGTATAACCAAGAACTTGGTATTGATTTTGAAGAATCTTATGCCCTTGTAGCAAGATTTGAAGCTGTTAGAATATTCCTTGCATTTGTTGCTTCTTTGAAATTCAAAGTCTTTCAAATGGATGTCAAGAGTGCTTTCTTGAATGGTTACATAAAAGAAAATGTCTTTGTCAAACAACCCCCTGGTTTTGAAAATGACAAATTTCTCAATCATGGTTTTAAACTCAATAAGGCTATATGATCTTAAGCAAGCTCCAAGAGCTTGGTATGACTGGTTGAGCTCCTTTCTTGTAAATAAAGCTACATAAGAGGAAAAATTTGATCAAACTTTGTTTACAAAAACTGCAAAAAATCAATTTATTGTTTTTCAGATTATGTTGATGTTATCATTTTTAGCACCACAGATAATAATTATTGCAATGAGTTTGCCCATCTTATGCAATCTAAATTTGAAATGAGTCTAATGGGTGAACTTACATTCTTTTTAGGTCTGCAAGTACATCAAACTGCTGAAGGAATTTTTCTGAGTCAAACAAAATATGTCAAGGAGTTGCTCAAGAGGTTTGACTTCCAGAATATCAAGCCATCCAACACACCAATGGCCACAAGTGTAAGACTTGAGAGTGATGAAGAGATGCGGAATTCCCTAAATGGTAATCTAGAAGGGGGGTTGAATAGATTACGGACAATTTAAAAGCTTAACGCCCTCTTTTTGCAATAGCACAGACAATTAAAGTGTTGGCAAAAATCAGACTATGTGTGAATGTGTGTGAGTGATTGGTAGATGAATAAGCAAGTACTCAAACGTGTATAAAAGTGTCGTGCCTACCAAACATCTAACGCAAATTCGTGCAAACCACGTGACACATAGATTTTACGTGGTTCGGAGTACACAACTCGTGTATCCTACATCCACGGGCCACACACACATGCAGAATCACCTGCTTATGAGCTAGTTCACGAACTACAACTCACAACATGTTTATCTGATGTGAACCCACGATCAGATCAACACACACACTTGTGTATCAAGCACAACAACCGCTTGACACACACACACACACACAAGTATGGAATAGAAAAGACAGGGAAGGGTTTGAGAGTTGAAGAACAAATCCAATAAGCAAACTCTTCCTCTGAACGTCCTCCTGGAATCCAATCTTCGACTTTGAGATCAGATGTTGATGTAGATGTTTGAATCCAAGACGTTCGGACATCACCTTCCGCTGCAAGAGTCTTCCGTTCTTGGTTTTGGGCAGTAGGTTGAAGCAGAGCAGCAGAACAAGGCTTCTTGAAAGAACTCTTTAGGGTTTTTCCTTGGAGACTGCTTGTGTACGAGATTTGTTGCAAAAGGTTGCTTATATATGAGTGTTAACATATGGAGAGTCGTACTCCATAGAAACACTAAGTTTGGCAACTTGCAAAACTTCCCGTAATATGTTTTTAGTCGTCTGTCGACAGGTATTGCATCTGCTGTCGACAGGCGAAGACAGCTTGTGAGGAACCAGAAGGCTAAGGCTGACTGTGTGCATCTGTCGACAGGTGCTCTGTTGCTGTCGACAGGCGCAGGCCTTCCTGAGCTTTTGATCTTCGGACTGGTTCCATCTGTCGACAGGGTCACTCTTGCTGTCGACAGGCAGTGCCTTGATAGAACTGGCTGCTCTCTGACTGTTTGTATCTGTCGACAGGTCCTTGCTTGCTGTCGACAGGTACCTTGTCTTTTGACTTTTACTTGATCTTTCACAATTCCTTAAGTTCTGCTGGTGCCATCCGATATAGAGCTTTAGAGATCGGCATGGTACCTGGCAGCAACTCAATAGTAAAGTCCACCTCTCTATGTGGAGCTAAACCAGGCAAATCCTCAGGAAAAACATCAGCAAATTCCCTAACCACGGGAACTGCTTCCACTGGCTGACTAGCTTCTACCAGACTTACTGAGGCTAAATAAGCCACACACCCAGTATTTATCAACTTTCTAGCTTTAATTGCAGAAATTAGAAACTTAGAGGTATAAAAAGGCATACCTTGATATTCAAATACTGCACCATTAGGATGACAAAACCTGATCCTTTTCTTTATGCAATCTAACATTGCTCCATACATCTCAAGTCAATCCATACCCAGAATAATATCATAATCTGACAACTGCAGGGCATACAATCGACCCGGCATTTGGTTTCCTTCAATCATAACAGGAGCTTCATCTATATAACTCGAAGTGAGCAAGAACTCACCTGAAGGAACCTCCACTACTAACTCACAGATTTTTTTCTAATGGATGAGCTATACAATCCAGAAATTCTTTGGAAATAAAAGAATGAGAGGCACCCGAATCAAATAAAACTCTTGCTGAATATTCATAAAGAGGTAAAGTACCTTCTATCATATTCGATGCCTCCGCCTGGCTCGGGTGATAGCCATAACCCAGCCTCTCCACGCTGCTGCGGTGCTCCTCTGCCACGACCTAACTGTGGCTGCTGAAACTGTTGAGGCTGCTGCTGCTGCTGCACACCTCTACCATACCCATATTCTCTCGGATAGGGACAATTGCGGATCAAATGTCTCGGCTGATTACAATTATAACATCGATATCCTGGTGGAGTAATGGGCTGCCTGGCAGTACTCTGCTGCGACTCCTCCACCTCAGGTCTACTTCGGCCCTGCTGAAACTGCGAACGACCTCTCATTCTCTTCCTTTGCCTTTAAATGCTTGCTTTAATTTCTGACCCCATTTACCAAAGCCTGATGAAGAAGGTCCGCTGGTGCTTTACTTTACTTGCACCCATGACTGTTGCGGTAGTCGGAAACTACCTGAACCTGACTCACCCACCTGTCGAGTCCGAATGGACCTCTCCAAAGTAGCTGCTCTCTGAGCTGCCTCTTCCACTGTCTTGCACATGAGAGGTACTATCGCATCCTGCAATTCCACTCTCAACCTCTAATAAAGTACTCAACCATCATATTATTATCTGAAACCACATAAGGCGCATAACGGCTAAGTGCCATAAATCTCATCTGGTACTCTAAGACTGAAGAGTTACCTTGCTGAAGAGTTCGAAACTGCTCTCTTTTCACTTGTTGTACTTGAATTGGAAAGAATGTATCGTTAAATACATCGAGAAATTCCGACCAAGTGATGGCTTCCTTCGTCCTACCTGCAAAGGTGGTCTGCATCTTCAGTCGCCACCATTCCAATGCAAAACCCCTCAACTGATAAGCAGCTAACCACCACTCTATCTGCTGCCGGACACCTCATAGTCGCTAAAACTCTTTCAATTTCATGACTCAATGCTCTGTCTGTATCTGGATTCGGCCCTCCTGAATAAGTAGGTGGCTGCAATCTCAGAAACTTCTCCACCTGCATCACAGGTTCTTCTGCTATCAGCACTGGTGGTGGTGGTGGCACAGGTGCTGCAAAAGGCACCTCTACTCTTGGTGGAACTGGAGCTACAGGTACAGCCTCTCCATCTCCAGGTGGCACTGCAACCGGTGGTACTGACGCCTGCTGATCCATCCTCGCCCGAATATCCATGAGGCTTTCCCAGATTCTTTCTATCATACGCTGGGTACTTTCCTCCAGATCATCTCCTCCACCACCCAATCTCTACTATCAGCCATACCAGAGATTTCTACATAAACAAAACATCAAACAAAAATCAAACAACAAATTATCAAAAATCAGGGTCCCTACCAACAGTGTACAAAGACCGAAATAAGGCTATATATCTTTCTAGTCCCTTTTATCAACACGACCTTGCTCTGATACCAACTATGATGGAACGCCTCGGCCAAGCCTGTTAAACCAATAACGTACTTGATCCGACTCCGCCTCCCGCGAACCGGCCGAAGCCTCGCAAAGGATACCAAACCACAATCCGTGTAAACACAAAGGAACACACCACATTATATATATATAATTCACAAGTTACATAGACAAATTTCCACAAAAAACTGAAAGAAAGTACATGAGCCTGGGGCATACCCCGTGGTACAACTGAAGAAAATAAACAACTATCACACTACACTGCTGGAGCTGCACTACACAGCTGGAGGTACCGACCCTGTACCGCTACGGCGCGGCTCTAAACCGGACGACGGTCGTGAAACGTCCTCCTCTCTCTCACCTGTGGGGGTAGGGGTAAGTGTAAGGTCTCGGGTCTTTGCGGATCCTTATTGGGTCTTTTAGAGGTTCTGTGTGGTCGACGATAAGACCATTGTCGTTGACTTGGGGTTAGCGGCCAGGGCTAGCCGTTGACTTGGTGTCAGCCTCCAGCGATGTTGACGTTTGAGGTTGAACTCAACGTCCAGAGTTGTGGACGTCAGGTCTTTGGCGGTTCTATAGGCGACCAGTGATGTTGACGTTAACTGGTCGGACCTGTTGAAATAGGGCAGCCCGAGAGCAGAACCCATTCTTCTCATTTCCTCTCCTTTCCTCCACCTTAGCTTTTCTCCATTTCCTTAGCTTCTGTTGGTTGATTTGAGCTCGTGGGAAGGCCCTGGATCGTGTGGCGGTGCTTGATCGGGCGGGAAACGCGAGATATTGGTGTGATTCACGCGGAGTCTTCGAGGGGTTCCGGCGCGATTAGTGGCTGTTTGGGGGTTATTAAGGCTTTCTGAGGTAGGGACTTAACCCCTGCAACTCTCCTTATCAAACCAGCATGTTCAATTAGGTGAACTGGTGTGCAAATCATGGTTTAGGGTTGGGTTGTATCATGCCAGAGTTTTGGGTGAATTAGACAATCTAGGCGTTAGACTGTTTAATTATGATGTTTTGGTAGTTCTGATTGATGAGAGGAAGTGTTTCCCTCCATCAGTCGAGGTTTTGTTGGGTATTTCTACCCAATTGAACTGATTCGGTTCAGTTCTGGGTTTAGGGGACTGAAGAGATCAACGTCCACATCTGTTGACGTTGGGATCTTCAGAAGTGATATAAACGACAAGGTCGATTGCCGTTTAATCAGGATAAACGACATGATGAGTGCCGTTTACCTCATATTGGCGGCAATCGATATGGCCGTTAATATCCTGTGTCCCAGCAAGCTTAAGTGTTGTGTTTCAAGGCGATCGACATGTGATGTCCGCCCTGTTTACACATGTGGGCTAGGCTTAGAGTGTGACTCTGCCTGTGCATAGGAGTAGTTGATTGTGACACGAGGTGTTTACTTACTGTACGGGGTTTCAGACGTTGAGTGTGTTCCGTCTGTTGTACGCGCGTTGCGTTACCGTGTACCCGTTTCTGTTGTGTTACCTAGGCGTGGGTGCGACTCCGTCTAGACCACTAGCGTGTGGTTATCCTCCGCTAGTGAGCCAGGACGCCGAGTGTGACTCTGTCCTGTGAGTACTCCTTGTGGTGGTTTTGAGCCGGTCTCCGTGGAGCCCCTTCTCTACCGCTAGGGTCAAGCGTAGGGGAAAAACCGGTCGTGGACCAGACGCGAGAGAGAGCGTCTGTAGTGTGCACACGTGGCTAGGGTTGAGAGCCTCTGCGGTGACGGGACGCCGAGCCACAGACCCTAGCTGAGTCCTACTTACTGTGTGAGTGTGAGTGTGTGTTACTGAGCGCGAGGTTTACAGTTTTGTGTTGTGGTGCGACGTGTACTTACTTTCAGTTTTTACTTTCTGCACTTTAGTTCTGCTGCCGATGCGGTTACTTTTCCCTACTGGGTCTCTTTTCTTGAGACTCACTCCCCTCCCTTTCAGGTGGGTCTTCGTCGACTCACGTTCCAGGCGAGTCTAGCCACTCCGGTGTTGGTGCTCCTTAGCTGCAGTGAGTAGTACTTTTTGTTGTAATTCTGTACTCTGCACCTTGCTCAGACTCTGAGTTGTACATGTTATGTTCATAGTGGAATTCTTACAGCTTTACATGGTGTGTATCTTCTTACATATAGTCTCCTCGGACTTTCACTTCCTACCCTTCCGAGCTTGTCTCGTGGGTTAGCGGATCAGAATTCAGGTTACTGGTTGTTACTGGTAATGCGGATTCTGGGTCGTTACAGTTTGGTATCAGAGCCTGGTCTGATGAGATATATATAAGGAAATACCCATCATGTAACTCAGAGTATAAAGAGTACAATTGCAGCTAATTAGCCCGGAGTTAGTTAGTATATTTATGTGTGTATTTTTGGTTCTGTGTGTAGTACTATGGCTCCTAGGCGACGTCCTAGAGAGGGAGTGGCTGAGCAGGTGACTCGTCAGGAGGCTGGAGATGCTCTGCCACCTCAGCAGACGCAGCCTTTGCCACAGGACGCACATAGTGGTATTGCTCCGCCGCCACCTCCACCTCAGGTAGCTCAGGGATTAGACATGACTCGATTTCTTGAGGGGATGGCTCAGTTTGTTGCTCAGCACCGTGACGCGCCGGTACCCCAGGGTGGTACTGGGAAGGTGTTGAGGGAGTTCTTGCAGTTTCAGCCTCCTCAGTTTTTGGGCCAGCCTGATCCAGATGCAGCGCGGGCATGGTTAGATGCAGTGGAGCGGACTTTTCGTTCCATGGAGTGTGTTCCCGAGGAGCGAGTGCTGCTAGCCAGTTACCAGTTGCAGGCGCAGGCGTTGACTTGGTGGTCCGCTGAGTGGGAGACTACTTTTCAGTCTCGTCCACTTAGATAGATTTCGTGGCAGGAGTTTGTCGTTTCTTTTGAGAGAGCCTCTGTCCTACTTACGTCCAGACGGAGAGGTGTACCAGTTTCTGGACTTGCAGCAGAGGGACTTTAATGTAGTGCAGTACAGGCCAGATTTGTAGAGCTAGGGCGTTATGCTCCCAGATTATGGGAGATGAGGGTCTGAGGACTTAGTAGTTTGTGAGGGGCTTGAGGCCAGAGCTCAGGCAGGCGCTGATAGTTGCACGTGTCACAGACTTGGATGCGGCCTATCAGACAGCGGCAGCGTTGGAGGCAGACACTTTGCGGACTCGTGCTCGGAGTGTAGAGGTTCAGACACAGGTAGTTCCTTCTCAGCCTCGACAGCAGCAGGGTAGTGTGCAGACGACCCCGAGGACTGCGACTTCCTACGCGTCCAATTCTATTGGGACGACGGCGAAGTCAGGATCTCGGAGGAAGTTTCGGCGTGATAGGAGGCAGGCAGAGCAGAGGCAGCAGTCGGTTGGGAGTGTTCAGCAGCCAACAGGTCAGCCTTCGCAGCAGGTACAACGTACTTTTGCTGGTCATGTTACCGGTGTGACCAGATGGGTCACATGCGCGAGATTGTCCTTTGCTACCTCGTGTGCCGCAGCAGCAGACCCAGTCACAGCCCCGTGCAGCAGCAGCAGCAGCAGCAGGCTCCTGTGCAGCAGCGTCAGCAGACTGGAGGTTCTGGTGGGTCGAGAGGTAGAGGTCGTGTTACTCACTTGACCCGTGCAGACGCGAGGCAGCTCACCTGTGGAATGTACTGTTTCAGTTTTGGTTGTACAGCTAGAGTCTTGTTTGATTCCGGTGCCTCTCACTCTTTTGTGTCTGAGGAGTTTTTAGACTCCCTCGGAGAGTTGAGTTCGGGAGAGTCTGTTGAGTTGGCAGTAGAGTTGCCGATAGGGGACTTTGTCCTTACGTCCTACTGTCTTGAGGAGGTACCTGTGCAGTTGCAGGATCAGTGGTTGTCAGCTCGTCTGTTGCTTTGCAGTTACATGACTATGATGTGATTTTGGGTATGGACTGGTTAGAGCGGTATGGTGCAGTGATGGATTGCCAGAAGAAGAGGGTGCACTTGCGGATACCTGGGGAAGCGGCGTTCTATTTCCAGGGTATCGTACCTCTCACTTCTCGCTTTTTAGTTTCTACTTTGAGGGCAGGGAGGTTACTTGCTTCTGGTTGTCAGGGTTTCCTAGTTTCTGCAGTTACTCTTGACCAGATTGCCTCGGGAGTGGGGGACATTCCTGTAGTGTGTGAGTTTCCGGATGTTTTCCAGAAGAGTTGCCTGGTCTACCACCAGAGAGAGAGATTGAGTTTACTGTAGAGTTGGTTCCTGGAACTTTACCTTTTGTACAGGCACCGTACCATATGGCACCAGCGGAGTTGAGGGAGTTGAAGAGGCAGCTTGAGGAGTTGTTGGAGAAGGGCTATATTCGTCCTAGCTTTTCTCTGTGGTGGTCACCTGTTTTGTTTGTCCGGAAGAAGGATGGTAGCCTGAGATTGTGTATCGATTATAGAAAGCTAAATCAAGTGACCATCAAGAATAGGTATCCTTTGCCTAGGATTGATGATCTCTTTGATCAGCTTCAGTCTGCTCGTGTCTTTTCGAAGATTGACTTGAGGTCGGTTACTATCAGTTGCGGATTAGATTCTGACATTGAGAGGACTGCTTTTCGGACCAGATATGGACACTTTGAGTTTTTGGTGATGCCGTTGGGCTCACCAATGCTCCAGAACCTTCATGGATCTGATGCCCAGGTGTTCCACCAGTTTTTGGATCGTTTGTCGTAGTGTTTGTTGACGACATTCTGGTGTACTCCGTTTCGGAGGAGGAGCACGCCGAGCACCTGAGGATCGTGTTACAGACTTTGCGAGAGCACCAGTTGTATGCCAAACTTAGTAAGTGTGAGTTTTGGCTACAACAGGTTCACTTTTTGGGGCACGTGATCTCAGGTGAGGGAGTTTCGGTAGATCCAGCGAAGGTTGAGGCAGTTTTGCAGTGGGAGCCCAGATCTGTGTCTGAGATTCGTAGCTTTCTGGGTTTGGCAGGTTACTACCGCAGGTTTGTTCAAGATTTTTCTCAGGTTGCTGCACCCTTGACTCGGTTGACGAGAAAGGGAGTTCCATTTGTGTGGTCGAGCAATGTGAGCAGAGCTTCATAGAGTTGAAGCGACTGCTTACGTCGGCGCCAGTTCTTGCCTTACCTTCAGGTGAGGAGGGTTTTGAGGTTTGCACAGATGCTTCAGGTGTTGGTTTGGGTGCGGTTTTGATGCAGCAAGGCCGAGTGGTGGCTTATGCGTCTCGCAGCTTAAGCCCCACGAGGAGAGTTACCCGACCCACGACCTAGAGCTTGCAGCTGTGGTGTTTGCTTTGCGGATTTGGCGTCTTTACCTGTACGGAGTGAGTTTTGTAGTCCGTACCGACCACCAGAGTTTGAGGTATGTGTTTTCTCAGAGGGATCTGAATATGAGGCAGCGTCGATGGATGGAATATCTGAAAGACTATGATTTTAGCATTGAGTATAGCCTGGAAAGGCGAATGTGGTTACAGATGCTTGAGTAGGAAAGCACAGATGAGTCATCTGATGCTTAGAGAATGGCAGTTGTGGCAGTCTGCGACAGAGGGGTCTTTCAGAGTTTCGTCCATCGTCGACAGTTTGTGTTGGGCAGTTTATTTGTGGCTCCCGCCGTTGTGAGACAGGTTGCTGAGCTCAGCAACAGATCCCGAGTTGCACAGTGTGTGCTTCTCCCGAGGTTGAGCTTTGCGAGGACGGGACTGTTAGGTTTCGAGATAGACTCTATGTTCCTATTGAGGAGTCTATCAGGAGAGTCTGCTGTAGAAGGCACATGGTTCCAGGTACTTGATTCATCCAGGGTCGACCAAGATGTATCACAGGTTGAGACGTCAGTTTTGGTGGCTCGGAATGAAGAGAGACATAGCGGCTTTTGTTGCTAGGTGTTTGGTCTGTCAGCAGATGAAGGCCGAACATCAGCGTCCGGAGGACTTGTGCAGCCAAGCCGTTAGAGATTCCGTGTGGAAGTGGGACCATGTGACGACTGACTTTGTTTGTGGTTTGCCGAGGGCAGTTGGAGGTTTTGACAGCATTTGGGTTCTTGTAGACAGATTGACGAAGACTGCCAGATTTTTGCCTGTCCGGACTAGTTGGGGTGTGAGTAGGTTGGCCGGTTGTAGATAGAGCGGATTGTTCCTTTGCATGGAGTGCCGATCTCTATTGTGTCAGACAAGGATCCTCGCTTCACTTCTGGGTTCTGGCGCAGTTTCCAGAGAGCATTGGGGATAGAGTTGGCTTTTAGTTCCGCCTACCACCCTCAGTCAGACGGTCAGTCAGAGCGGAGTATCCAGACTTTGGAGGACATGCTTAGAGCTTGCTGTCTGGAGTGGCAGGGGTCGTGGACAGCTCACTTGCCGTTGGTCGAGTTTGCATATAATAATAGCTATCACTCCAGTATCGGTTTGGCACCATATGAGGCTTTGTACGGACGACCGTGTCGCACTCCTCTTGACTGTTTCGAGGTTGGCGAACGGGTTGTCACGGGGCCAGAGTGGTACAGCAGGCAGTTGAGGTAGTTCAGCTGTGAGGCAGAGGCTTCAGTCAGCTCAGAGTCGGCAGAAGAGTTATGCAGATCAGCACAGACGACCGCTCGAGTTTCAGGTAGGGACCAGGTGTTTGTTCGTGTGTCTCCTATGAAGGGAGTGGTGAGGTTTGGTAGGCGTGGAAAGTTGAGTCCTCGCTTTATTGGACCTTTCACCATTTCTGAGCGTGTCGGAGGTTTGGCGTACAGACTTGAGCTTCCGTCAGAGTTGGCAGCAGTCCACGATGTGTTTCACGTGTCGATGCTTCGGAGGTACCTTTCTGACGAGTCTCACGTTCTGCAGAGTGCAGAGTGGTCTGAGGTGACTCCAGTGTTGACTGTACCAGAGTTTCCGTTGCACATTGAGGATCGCCGAGTTCAGAGGTTGAGGAACAAGGCTATCCCTTTATTTCGTGTTGCGTGGCAGCGGCACTCCGGTGGTGAGTCGACATGGGAGTGGGAGGATGAAGTGCACGAGCAGTTTCCGTACCTCTTTGGTGAGTCTTCTTTCTTTATGTTGTTTGAATTTTGAGGACAAAATTCCTTAAGGGGGAAGGGCTGTAAGGTCTCGGGTCTTTGCGGATCCTTATTGGGTCTTTTAGAGGTTCTGTGTGGTCGACGACAAGACCATTGTCGTTGACTTGGGGTTAGCGGCCAGGGCTAGCCGTTGACTTGGTGTCAGCGTCCAGCGATGTTGACGTTTGAGGTTGAACTCAACGTCCAGAGTTGTGGACGTCAGGTCTTTGGCGGTTCTATAGGCGACCAGTAATGTTGACGTCAACTGGTCGGACCTGTTGAAATAGGGCAGCCCGAGAGCAGAACCCATTCTTCTCATTTCCTCTCCTTTCCTCCACCTTAGCTTTTCTCCATTTCCTTAGCTTCTGTTGGTTGATCTGAGCTCGTGGGAAGGCCCTGGATCGTGTGGCGGTGCTTGATCGGGCGGGAAACGCGAGATATTGGTGTGATTCGCGCAGAGTCTTCGGGGGGTTCCGGCGCGATTAGTGGCTGTTTGGGGGTTATTAAGGCTTTCTGAGGTAGGAACTTAACCCCTGCAACTCTCCTTATCAAACCAGCATGTTCAATTAAGTGAACTGGTGTGCAAATCATGGTTTAGGGTTGGGTTGTATCATGCTGGAGTTTTGGGTGAATTAGACAATCTAGGCGTTAGACTGTTTAATTATGATGTTTTGGTAGTTCTGATTGATGAGAGGAAGTGTTTCCCTCCATCAGTCGAGGTTTGTTGGGTATTTCTACCCATTGAACTGATTCGGTTCAGTTCTGGGTTTAGGGGACTGAAGAGATCAATGTCCACATCTGTTGACGTTGGATCTTCAGAAGTGATATAAACGACAAGGTCGATTGCCGTTTAATCAGGATAAATGACATGATGAGTGTCGTTTACCTCATATTGGCGGCAATCGATATGGCCGTTAATATCCTGTGTCCCAGCAAGCTTAAGTGTTGTGTTTCAAGGCGATCGACATGTGATGTCCGCCCTGTTTACACATGTGGGCCAGGCTTAGAGTGTGACTCCGCCTATGCATAGGAGTAGTTGATTGTGACACGAGGTGTTTACTTACTGTACGAGGTTTCAGACGTTGAGTGTGTTCCGTCTGTTGTACGTGCGTTGCGTTACCATGTACCCGTTTCTGTTGTGTTACCTAGGCGTGGGTGCGACTCCGTCTAGACGACTAGCGTGTGGTTATCCTCCGCTAGTGAGCCAGGACGCCGAGTGCGACTCTGTCCTATGCATACTCCTTGTGGTGGTTTTGAGCCGGTCTCCGTGGAGCCCCTTCTCTACCGCTAGGGTCAAGCATAGGGGAAAAACCGGTCGTGGACTAGACGCGAGAGAGAGCGTCTGTAGTGTGCACACGTGGCTGGGGTTGAGAGCCTCTGTGGTGACGGGACGCCGAGCCACAGACCCTAGCTGAGTCCTACTTACTGTGTGAGTGTGAGTGTGTGTTACTGAGCCGCGAGGTTTACAGTTTTGTGTTGTGGTGCGACGTGTACTTACTTTCAGTTTTTACTTTCCGCACTTTAGTTCTGTTGCCGGTGGGGTTACTTTTCCCTACTGGGTCTCTTTTCTTGAGACTCACTCCCCTCCCTTTCAGGTGGGTCTTCGTCGACTCCCATTCCAGGCGAGTCTAGCCACTCCGCTGTTGGTGCTCCTTAGCTGCAGTGAGTAGTACTTTTTGTTGTACTTCTGTACTCTGTACCTTGCTCAGACTCTGAGTTGTACATGTTATGTTCATAGTGGAATTTTACAGCTTTACATGGTGTGTATCTTCTTACATATAGTCTCCTCGGACTTTCACTTCCTACCCTTCCGAGCTTGTCTCGTGGGTTAGCGGGTCAGAATTCGGGTTACTGGTTGTTACTGATAATGCGGATTCTGGGTCGTTACAGTGAGCCTCGCTAGTCACTGGCTCAGTAGGGAACTCCC
>CM024755.1:124988864-125406391 GCA_014218235.1 Colocasia esculenta | reverse complement strand
TTATATAGACATGGAGAGAGAATATCCAATTTTAAAATGATAATTACCCCAAATAAAGGATAAATGTCATTAAATATGGATTGGGAGAGTCCAAAGGGGTACCTAGAGTCTCCCACAACCCCAAACCGCGGCCATGGGAGTTGGGAGGTTGCATGGGATAGAGATAAGGCCTTGGGAGGATAAAGTGGAGGTGGTTACGGAGGCTATTGCCGCGGCTGTAGTCGTGACATATCGCAGGGGCGTGACCTGGAGGAATGCGATGGCCGAAGGCGTCGCGACTGGGAAGCCACGTGCATGGACATGCATGGCTGTCGCGACGGCCAAAGGGGGCGCGACAAGATGAACACGTTGCCATGATATGTCACGTTAATGTAAATCGATTATTCTGAATAAATTGCCAATCAAATGGGAGAATGATTGGCAATTAAGGCACAAGGACTTTTTTAAAAGGATAATGGATGGGATTAAATGAAATTGGGCTTCTTAATTGGCTCAAAGCAAGGCTAATAGTGGGCTCAAGGTGAGTGACCAACTAGGGGCTCACTAAGATGACAAGAAAAGAGGTTCAGCTCATAGGCCAGAAACGGGTGTCTACAGCGACAGGTTTTGACGTTCTGCTTCTACTGTGACTCAGTTTTCTTGGCCCCTGTGCTGTTCCTAGTGCAGTGCTACTCTAGTCTCTTTGATCGGTGCTAGGCACTTGAGAGCTTGTCCACAAGATGGGTTGTTACCATTACCTGGGACCCCCATCCCCGCGCTCCTGTTAGAGGGAGTTTTCTAGGCAGTAGGCGTGCTTGAGTCAAGGACTTGGAACGAAGGGGAAAACGGTGGGGACATTGGCGTAGAGTCGTTGGTAGAGCTCTCTTAGCTGGGTCTGGGATCGCCGAGGTACTTGTGGTGCTCTTTCGGTGCTGACCAGCTAGTCCTTTCTCACTGCCTCACTCTACGTGGTTTCAAAACCATTTATAGGGGTCACGCGTGGGACCGTAGTCCGGCCAGACTACGGTGTTTTGTTTACTTTAGTTCTGCATCTCACTCCGACGGGAGGTGCTAGACATGGACCGTTGGTCGAGGGTAAGGCATGTGGCGCACCTGACCAGCTGACTAGTGTAGCGTTCTGTAGCTAGTGTGTTTGTCCATGCAGTTTTTTAGCTGTCTGTGTCACGACCTTGGGGTTCTTCTAGTGCCGTGTTTATTTAATTGTTGCATTTAGTTCTATTTCTGCTGTTAGAACCAGTAGGAGATTGGTAGTCCGTACTGGGCTTCTTCGTGAAGCTCATGCCCTCTTCTGCAGGTGAGACTTCACAGCAGTTCCCTCCATGGCGGACTGAGGAGATGGGGCCGTAGTAGATGGCATCCCCAGTGAGCAGTGTTCCCCATCTTGTGTACTTCACCCTCGGGGTATGCCCCTAAGGGACGTGTTCTTTCCCTTTTATTTCAGCACTTGTACTTTCTTTACTTTGGGACTGTACTAGACTGTTACTCAGTGGAGCAGTCCCGGTGGATAAAAGAGTTATTGAAAGTGGAATTGTCATGGCTTCTCGCTGCTCCTGTTGCATGTCTCTGAACTGTGAGGACTATAATCACTTATTCATCGATGGTGATTTGATTAGTTCTTTATGGAACTAGATCTTGCCGCTCACTAATGCCAGAGTTCATCTTCATGACAATATTACCTTCAGAATATGGAGCTTCCTGTCGGTGAACAATACTTCTTCTGCTATGGGGTTTGTTTCTCTCTATTGTTTTATTATGATGCTTTGGGTGATTTGGAAGGGGAGATGTGGGTTGAGATTTGAAGGTAAGAAGGCCTCCGCCAGTGTAGCCATTCTTAACATCCATGCGAAGGTCGCCCATTCCCTCCTGTCTCTTCAGTTCAAATTGGAGACTTCTCTTCAGGATCTGGAGGTCCTCAGGACCTTTGGTTTTGTAAGGCCCTCGAATTTCCGTCGGATTATTTGTATTTGTGTGTGTGTATTTGTGGTTGTGTATGTATATACATATTTACGTACGTATTGATTAGTATAATTACGTGTGCATATGTTTATATTAGATGTAGATAATGCATGTATTGAATGGTGATAGTATGGATACACTACCTTATACATATTGCATGTATATATGCATGGTATGCATGGTTTTCTGCATATTTTAGACTTCTGGCCGAAGGCCATCTTGGCGTCAACCCCTGGCCGTTGAGGTGGTGTCAGCGTCCAGACATGGACGCCAACACTAATCCTGGCGTCCAGCGATATGGACGCCAATCTCTCTGGCCTGCATGCGCAGCAGAGCTGCAAACTTCTGAAACAAGAAAGCCAGCCATTGGGGGGCTGTCCCCAACGGCTCTGAGGGCTGTCAAGTCACCCTAAGAGTGGGAGAGTGGCCTCTCCTTAAGTCTGAACCCGGAGCTACCTTTCCCACCCCTCTCTTCACCCTTGCAAGAGGAGAAAAAGAGAGAAAGAAAACCCTAGAAGAAAACTGAGAAAAACCCCACTCTTTGCACCCAAGAATCTGACTTCCTGGAGCTAGATCTGGCCATCTTCCACGACAAGAGGCTAGCTGGAGCAAAGGAGGAGGCTTCCCCGACATCCCCTTGGTGTGAAGATCATCCAGGAGCCCGGAGGAAGGAGATCTAGGATGCGTTTCTGCACCTTCTTGGGACTGCCCAAGGAGGGCTTCACCAACACCCTAGACCCATTTGAGCATTTTCTAAAAGGCAAGTGACCTAACCATGATGTCCTCGTATGTGTCTAGGCCGTTTCTAATATTTTTATGAATTTTCCCTCGAGTCCTAGACCCTCCCATTCACCCAAACTTGAGAGCTCGGGTCTGTGTTTCTGCACAAACCTGCATTGACGGCAAGGTCAATGGACGCTGAGATCATGCTTGGCGTCCATCGACCATGCCGCTGACCATGAGTCAGCGGCCAGAGACCGCCGCCAAGTTCCTCTGGACAGAACAGTGACCTGTTCTCCCCTTCCTATACAACTATTTTCGGTATGGTTTCCGTGATGAGGATATATGGTAACCCTATACTCTATGTATATTGTCAATTGTGGTGTGTGGATGAGTGTGATGTGTGATGGTGAATGTAGGAAATTTTATACCGTGAATGGGTAAGCATGAATTGTTGAAAATCTTGCCAATCCATGTTTCATGATTAGGATTAGTCTGAATGCCTTAGTTTTGTCAGAGCATGAAGATTAGTAGATCAGTATATGTATTCTCAATTTTGATAATTTGTCCATGCTTGCATGAGTTGCTAATAAATTTGGTTCGGTAAGTAAAAAGACATGCAAGAAAGATTGTGATGATTGATCTATAGATGTATGATTTAGGGTAATTTTGTATTCTCAAATCATGCATATATTAGTAGCCTATGTTCAAACAGTAAGTGGCAAAATTGCATGATGTGTTAAACTCCATGTTAACTTAAATTGTGAATGACATGCAAAATAGGTATTTGATTTTCTGTAAATTCTATTTAGCTCCGAAAAATCCGAAAATTTGAGTGTATGATGTAGAACCCCATAATAGCATGTGGTTAAAATTTCAGGTCATTTGGACCAGTATATAGGGAGTTATGTATTTTCCATGTGAAATATAGAAATCTATGAATGTTATCGTAATGTGATTAGATATTGCTTAAACCTAACTTGAATGGTGAAATTACTGTGTGTTAAGCTCCTGAAATCTGTAGTGCCATGTTAGGAAAAACAGAGATGTGCATGTGAGTGAGAAAGTGAATGAGATGAAAAGTGATATGTGTAAACCATGTGTAAAAATCGTTAAAATGTGTAAATGTGTAAATTGTGCCAAGTGTGACATTGCTTCCACAGAGGGCAGTGGAACTGTATCAGGGAAAAGTCCCTCTGAGAAAGTTCAATGTGTAAGTGACCCTAAGGGCATTAGGGGGAAATCCTGGAGGTGGACAAGTACCACTGGTTTGGGTGGAGACTTGTTCTCCTGATCTGCGCAGTCCAAGAGTCGCCATTGGAATGCCTAGATGGCG
The DNA here is from genome assembly GCA_014218235.1 of Colocasia esculenta. Lineage (NCBI taxonomy): Eukaryota > Viridiplantae > Streptophyta > Magnoliopsida > Alismatales > Araceae > Colocasia > Colocasia esculenta. The sequence continues at coordinate 125,402,379 of CM024755.1, read as the reverse complement.
TCTATGTGTAATGTGATGTGTATATGTCCTTCTTTGGAGGTTTGGACTATGTGTCACGGCACCTAAAATGTGTAATGTGAAATGTGTAACGTGTATGTGTTCATGTGTAAATATGTAAGTGAACAATGTGAATGTGTATGTGCAAAGTGTAACCATGTGAAAGAGAAAACTTGTGTAAAGAAAATGTGAAATTCTAAATGTGAAAATATGTTGTTGAAATCCATGTGAGACAAATCTGAAACTATGTGAAATCAGTAAATTCATGTCGTTGTCATCATGTTTATATGTGCAAAAATGTCTAGAATCCATGTTAGGGATAATTGATGAGCACGTATGCAAGTGGCATAATTGGTTGTTCACATGATTTGTTTTAAGCGATATTGTAGCTCTCATGTGTAGGTTTACAACCATTAAACCATGTGCAACCAACAACTTAAAGCATGTGAAAATGTCTATGTATATGCTTAAGAACATGTAAAACTCATGCTAGTTGTGTTTCCTTTCTTATATGCACAATGTTCATGTTGGTAGCTCTCATGTCTTAGTCCTTTAAAGACAAAATTTCATGAGTAAATTAAATAGAGAGCTTGTGATAGGTAAAGTTTTATTCTTAGAAATCTGAAAGCATGATTCATGTATCAAATTGTAAAACTTTCATGATAGGATGAAACCTTCAAATAATTAGCATGCCATGTGTTGTAAATTTTGAATGTGCATGTAGAAACCCCTATGACTCATACGTGTATGTTATGAGTAGTGTTGCTTGCTGAGTCTTTGGACTCACTCCTTGCTTCGGCGTACAGGTGTAGTTGGTGACGTGGCACCGTTGGAGGAGACAGTGGAGACGGACTACGAGCGTAGAGATTAGACTTTGGAGTTTCTTTGTGACTTGTGTATTTCATAGTATGTAATTTGAACATTGTATTAGAGTATCATGAAAAGAATGTATAAGTGTGGACATTATGTATTTTTATTTCAGTAGTTTAAATTATGTGAACATTTAGTTCTTTACTGTTAATTGCAAACTTCATGTATGTTAAATGTGGATGATGAATGAATGGAGACAGTTGCCTTTTACTTCCGCTAGTCTGTTGTATATTCGCGTGTATCTCAGCTGTATGTATCGTTTGGGTAAATGTCCAACTGTGAGGACTCTCGCTATACCGACGTGGGTTGGTATAACCGTACCGGTATAATGAGGGCCGTCACAGGTTTCACTCCTTCTTTTTATGCTAAGAAACTCAAACTCATCTGCTAGATTCCACCTATATCTGACTTCTATTTGAATGTTGATGGTGCATGTAAGGGTAACCCTGGTGATTATGGGGGAGGTGGATGCTTCCGTGATCACAAGGGTGACATGGTGGTTGCGTACTCTTACTGTTATGGCCATGGGAATAGTTTTACAGCTGAAGCCCGGGCTCTTTTGATGGTATTCGGTTGGCAGATTTCTTAGGCCTCCGGATTGTTATGATCCAGTCTGATTCGTTAGTGTTGGTTAATTCTTTCACTGCTGCTACATGTCCATCATGGCGGGCTCTATTCTGGTGGCATGAAGCTTTTCTTATGATCCAGAAGAAGAACCTCCTCATCCACCATGTCTATCGAGAGGCTAATCAAGTGGCAGATAGTTTGGCAAATGTTGGATGTCTATCAAGAGAGAATAAGGTGTATTGGGGATCTGGTTGCATCCTTTCACTTTGTAAAGATCCTTTACTTTTGGACAAAACTGGCCAATTTCATGTTAGACTTCTGTAACCGGTTGTGTCCCTCTGTACTTTGTATTCTCTCTTTTCTTATATTTTTCTGGCCCAGGTTCTCTCTGGTGGAGTGAGAACATTCTTCCCCTCTGGGGAAGGGTGCACTCTCCTAGATGCTTACCTGAGGACCGCTTAATAATAATAATAATAAAAAGACTGTTACTCAGTGTTGGACTCTTTTCCTTCATCTGTTGTACATTTTAGTGTGTTTATTGTTATTTATCTCTATTACATATCTTGTTAGACCGATCCATTAGCCCTTTCGGGTCTCCAGACCCGTGGGCGATGGTGCCAATGTTCGGATTCTTTGTGGGAGCTGAGGGTCCGGACGTCGGGGCCGTTATAGTGGTATCAGAGCAAGCGGTCTATCAGGACTTGTAATGAAAATAAGTAATAACATAAAGTCCCTTAGGAAGTACAAGTAACACTGCTAGCCGCCGGAGTTCTATCTGCTAATCTATTATTGTGGTTGTTTTGTAGAACATGCCTCCACGCACTTGTAGGCAGGCTCTTGAGCTGGCAGAGCATCAAGAGTTTGAGTCGAACGGGTCGGTTGCAGCCGAGCACGTGCCTGTTGATGCTCAGCCCGGCAGTTCGAGCAGCCTGGGGACCTGTTGCCGTAAGGCGTTTTGTTTCCGCAGGGAGGGCTGCAGCAGCAGCAGTAGTAGTAGTGTTTTTTGCCCCCGCCCCCACCGGCCGTCATGGAGCAGTGGTGGAGAGCTATGTTCCATGGTCCTTGGCAGTACCAGCAGTACTCATAGTACCAACCGTATCAACAGATGCTGGCAGGAGGTCAGCAGTTCGCAGAGATGGCAGCAGAGGAGCAGCCTCCACCGACCCCGCAGGCAGCACCAGTTCAGCCAGAGGTACCACCGGTGGTACGAGAGCAGACTCCAGCTGCAGCGGCAGCACTTGAGGACCGCACGGCGCTTCTGGAGAGGTTTCTTCGTCTTCGGCCTCTGACGTTTACTGGTGACCGTGATCCGGACGGGGCAGAGAGTTGGGTCCATGGGCTTGATCGCACCTTCAAGACTATTGACTGTGCAGAGCTGGATCAGGTCAGGTTGGCAGTATATCAGCTGAAGGTGTCTGCCCATGAGTGGTGGAGGGTAGTGAGGCAGACCAATTTTCACGGCAGGAGGCTGAACCAGATCACTTGACAGGAGTTCCTAGTGACCTTTCACGGCGAGTTCTTCCCCGACTACACTTGCCGTGAGAGGAGAGACCAGTTCCACGAGTTGATGCAAGGAGACTTGTGTGACGACCGTCATTATACCGGTACGGTTACACCAACCCACGTCGGTATAGTGAATATTATCACAGTGGGGCATTTACCCAAACACTATCACATGATTGAGATATACACAAATATAGATACAGAGTAGCGGAAGTAAAAGAACAAGGTCTTTCATTTCATTTCATCATCCACATTTAACATACATGATCCAATGACAATTTAAAAGAATTAAAGTCCACATAATGATGTACTAAATTCAAATACATAGTTGTCCACAATTACATAGTGTTTCTATTACAATGCCTCAATTTACATACGATGTAAGTCAAAATGTCACAACTACAACTCCGCCAAGCTAATCCCCGCGCTCGGAGTTGCTCTCTACGGACTCCTCCAAAGGTGTATCACCTATTAAACCTATACGCCGATACATGGAATGAGTCTAAAAGACTCAGCAAATAACACCATACATGTCATACATGCATATATCACAATGAGACCTATAACCACTTTCAATAGCCAAACATATAGCATGGTAGGAAACAACCTATCATGATACTTCTATAAAATTTAAACACATTTTCATGGTTTATGTCATTCCAAATTAAAGTCCCTACCACATGCTTTCTATTTGTCTATTCACATGAGAGCAACATTCACATTTTCAACTTCAACATGATAACGATTAAACATGGAACTATTCACACATAAGTAAGAAACATCCTTAACATGGATTCTACAAATTTTGCACATATGGAAATGGCATTTTACACGCATTTAGGTTTCTATTTTGACATAAATTTAACACTTACACATCATGGATCACAATTTCATGATTTACCATATTAGTTCCACATGTTTACACAATTACACATTCACATTGCTCACTTTTTACACATTGCACATTTTCACATATTCACACTACATAATTGACACATGTTCACATTCACATTTCACAATTCACATTCACATTTCACAATTTAGTGCCGTGACACATAGTCCAAACCACCATTAGAAAGACACATCACATAACACATACACATAGACGCCACCTAGGCAATACAGTGACGACTCTTGGACTGCGCAGACCGGGAGAACAAGTCTCCACCCTAACCAGTGGTACTTGTCCACCTCCAGGATTTCATCCTAATGCCCTTAGGATCTTAACAGATTGAACCTTCCCATGGGGACTTTTCCATGGTACGGTTCCACGGCCATCTATGGAAGCAGTGTCACACATGGCACATTTCACACATTATCTGATTTTTAACACGCACTTTTCACATGATTTACACATGGCTCAAATTTCTCATTCATACACATGGCTCTGTTTTCCCCTAACATGATACTGCTGTTGACAGACTTTAAACATTTAATACTTTACACTAATCAGGCTAAGCAATGCATAATCAAACCACATTCATGATAACATGCATTAATCACTCGTTTTCACATGGAAATGTCATAATGCCTTTTTCTGTTATCCAAATCATATGAAAATTTAACCACACACTGTTCACAGGTTTATGACCACACAAGCAAATTTTCACATTTTTCTGAGTCATATTTACATTTACAGAAATTAAAAAATTCAATCTCATGCCATTCACAATTCAATTTATCATGGAACATAACATGAATCTCAGATTTGACATTTCACATATCTGAATCTATCATACACATTGTTATAGAATTTTTTCCCGAATTTATTACACAACATACAATTTACTGTGGATTTTTGAAAATCCTACACATGCTTTCTATTTCCATTGTAGAAATTACAGTAAATCACATGAACATGAATAAATTCTCAAATTTGCAGGGTATGGACTGACACGTATACACATGGTATAGAAAAATCTAGGGCATTTAATTTGTTAGGAATCATGTAGACAGTAGGTGAACATGCATAATCCATTTTCCCAACATGTGTTTCAATAAATCTAACAATTTATGCCATCCACAGAAAAGTACAGAAAATTCCACACACATCACATTATCTATTTTACATAACATGTAAAAATTACACTATATCCTCATGCGTCAATGTTCGGAAAGTAATTATATAAGGCAGAACAATTTACTATTCTGCACTGAAGAACTTAACGGCAGTGTCTAGCCGTTCAAGGAGATTAACGGCAAGATCGTTGGCCGCTGACCGGAGATCTTGATGTTAAGAGGGCTTGACGTCAAGTTCCTATATGTGCAAAAACACAGATCGAGCTCCAGATAACAAAGGAATGTGAGGATTCAGGACACGATAAAAATCCATAAAAATGCCTAGGACCTACTGGATACACACATGCACCACGGGGATGGGTTACTTGCCTTTTAAAAACCTCCAAAGGGATCTAAGATATTGTTGAAGCTCTCCATGGGTAGTCCCAAGAAGCCTCCACGAGTTCCTTCCTCCGGGTTCTAAGTCGATGCAAGCTTCAGTCCAGTGTTGGGGAAGCCTTCCCCAATGTCCAGACTCCCTCCTAGTAGCAGTAGATCGCAGGGAGAAGCCTTCAGTCGCCGGATTCAAGCTTGCCAAGTTCAGTTTTCCTCCAATTTTTGAGCTAGGGTTTCTCTCCTCCTTGAAAAGAGTCAAGAGAGGCTCTTTCTGGTGCAAAAAGGGTTTAGTTTATAGGAGAGGGGTTTGGGATATCCCGGAGGATGTGATGGGATGTCTAATAGCCGTTGGGACTTCTCCCCAATGGTTGGGCTTGCTTGCCCCCGAAATTTCGGGGTGTGCAACGCATGCAGGTCAGAGATATTAACGTCCACTTCTATGTCCGTTTACATAAGCATTGGCGTCCATCGAGGTGGACGCTGACTCATCATGGACATCCATTCATGTTGACGCCAATTTGGCCCTTCGGCCAGAACCTAAAATCATGCAGAAAACCATGCGTACGATGTACATATATATATATATATATGATATAGTATACACACCATCACACATGCAAACATACAATATTTATAACCTATTTACACACATGCACATATAAGCATCACTAGCTAATATTGTACATAAATATCTACATATGCATATACAAGTTACACACAAACATGAATTATCCACACATGAAATAAAGCAACAAAATTCGAGGGCCTTACACCCTCTCCCCCTTAAAGAAACATCGTCCTCGAAGTTGAACGACACTAAAACAAAAGGGGATACTTCTTCTTCATCGCATCCTCAAGCTCCCAAGTAGCTTCCTCTCGCGAGAAGTTCCGCCATAGAACTTTCACCGACGCAATACTCTTGTTCCGGAGATGCTGAACCTTCCGGTCAAGAATAGCTACTGGTTGCTCCACATACAACAGATCGGGCTGAATCTCCACTGGCTCTTGACTTATCACATGAGATGGATCTCGGACATACTTCTTGACCATAGAAACGTGGAAAACAGGATGAACACTAGCCAAAGCTGGGGGTAAAGCTAGCTCTTATGCCACACTGCCCAATCGTCTGAGAATCTCATACGGGCCAATGAATCTAGGGCTCAACTTACTATGCCTGCAAAACCTGACAACACCTCGAGTAGGTGATATCTTCAAGAAGACATGATCACCCGCCTCGAACTCTAGATCCTTCCTCCTGTTGTCGGCATAGCTTTTCTGCCTATCCTGCGCCGCAACAAGCCTCTTCCTGATAAGCTGAATCTTATTTGAAGTCTCCTGAACTAACTCCGGACCGATCAACTGCCTATCGCCTGTCTCCTCCCAACATAGAGGAGATCTGGAAGGCCTACCATACAACGCCTCAAATGGAGCCATACCAATGCTCGCATGAAAGCTGTTGTTGTATGCGAACTCCACAAGAGGTAAATGACGCTCCCAATCATCCTTCCAATCCAGCACACACGCTCTCAACATATCCTCGAGCGTCTGGATAGTCCTCTCGGACTGTCCATCTGTCTGGGGATGAAACGCCGAACTGAGCTTCAGCTCCGAACCTAAACCATCCTGAAGACCTTTCCACAATCTCTAAGTAAATCTCGGATCTCGATATGAAATGATCGACTTCGGCACACCATACAATCTAACCACACTACTAACATACAATCTAGCTTAACTCTCAACCGATTGCTTCTTCTTCATAGGCAAGAAATGTGCGGTGTTCGAGAATCTATCTACAACTACCCAAATCGAGTCATTGCCCCTTCTAGATCGAGGCAAACCTGAAACAAAGTCCATAGTGACAGCTTCCCACTTCCACACTGGGATCTCCATCCTTTGCATAAGGCCGGATGGTCGCTGTCGCTCAGCCTTCACTTGCTGACACACTAAACACCGGGATACATAATCTGCCACGTCCCTCTTCATACCAGACAACCAAAAGGACCTCTTCAAATCCTGGTACATCTTAGTGTTACCCGGATGAATAGAGAACCGCGATCTATGAGCCTCCGCTAACACATGCTCACGGACATCTACCAAATCAGGGACACAAACACGGTGATGGAATCTAATCACACTGTCCTCATCACGAGCAATGCCTGCCTTGCCCACTAACTCTAGGAGTCTAGGGTCGGCTTTCTGCTGCTCGATCACCTCATCCAACACTGAGGATCTAAGGGATAGTTGAGCTACGAAAGCCTAACATAGCGATGGCTCTAACTCAGTCAACGCGCAAGTCGCATCCTCCAACATCTTCCAGTCCTGCTAGAGAGATGGTCTCTTCCTGCTCAGAGCATCCGCTACGACGTTCGCCTTTCCAGGATGATACTGAAGGTCGAAGTCATAGTCCTTCATGAACTCAATCCATCTTCTCTGCCTCACGTTTAATTCCTTTTGGGAGAAAAGATACTTCAAGCTCTTGTGGTCGGTGAACACCTCAAATCTGACACCATAAAGATAGTGCCTCCAGATCATTAGTGCATGAACCACTGCTGCAAGCTCCAAATCATGAGTCGGATAGTTGCTCTCATGCTCCTTCAACTGACAAGAAGCATATGCCACTACCCTTCCTTGCTGCATTAGCACACAGCCTAAGCCAATCCGAGACGCATCCGTGTAGATAGCAAAACCCTCTACACCGCTCGGCAAGACTAACACCGGAGCTGACGTGAGCTTAGTCTTCAACAATTGAAAACTACTCTCACACTTCTCAGACCAGACAAACTTCACTCCCTTTCTGGTGAGCTGAGTCAATGGGGCGGCGATGGATGAAAATCCCTCAATGAATCGCCGATAGTAACCAGCTAAACCCAGAAAACTACGAATCTCCGAAGGGCTCTTGGGAATCTCCCAATCCATAACTTCCTGGACCTTTGCTGGATCAACTGCAACACCAGCACCAGAGATAACATGCCCGAGGAAATGAACCTCGTGCAACCAAAAATCGCACTTGCTGAACTTAGCATACAGCTTGTCCTCACGGAGAACCTCTAATACTACCCTCAAATGCTGACGGTGTGTGGCCTCGTCCAGAGAGTAGACCAGCACATCATCAATAAACACTACAACAAAGCTATCTAGATACGGCCTAATCACCCTGTTTATGAGATCCATGAACACTGCAGGGGCGTTGATCAATCCGAAAGGAAGAACCAAAAATCATAATGTCCATAACGGGATCTGAATGCCATCTTGGACACATCCTCACTCCGAATCCTCAACTGATGATAACCAGATCGTAAATCAATCTTAGAAAAGTCTGATGCATCTTGCAACTGGTCAAACAAATCATCAATACGAGGTAAGGGATACCTATTCTTCACTATCACTTGGTTTAGCTTCCTATAATCGATGCATAACCTAAGTGATCCATCCTTCTTCTTTACAAATAAGACAGGTGCGCCCCAAGGGGAAACACTAGGGCGAACAAATCTCTTATCTAGCAACTCTTGCAACTGCCTCCTTAACTCGGCTAACTCCGTAGGTGCCATCCGATATGGAGCCTTTGAGATAGGAGAGGTGCCCGGAAGCAACTCTATGGTGAACTCTATCTCTCTATCCGGTGGCAAACCAGACAAATCATCGGGAAAGACGTCTGGAAAATCCTGCACTACCTCAATCTCTGCAAGAGTAGGTGACACATCAGCCTCAGGTACTAACACCACGCTGGCAAGAAAAGCGTCACAACCCCTGTTTACCATGCGCATCGCCTTTATGGCAGAGATGACCAACTTTCCCGCCAAGTTCCTTGGCAAGGGATGAGAGAACTCGTCCTCACCAGAAATGCGGAAAACAATCCTCTTCCCACGACAATCTACTAACGCATAGTGCTCCTCTAGCCAATCCAGACCAAGAATAGCATCAAAGTCCTTCATCTTTAGCAAGAAGAAACACCCTTCTAGGACTCTATCCTCAATGCACACAGGTAACGATGGGATACACTTCCTAGTCGATACCATACCCGCAGGTGTGTGCACAGACAAAGGGACCTCTAACTCCTCAGACTCTACGCCTGACTCTAGAGCTAACTGCCTAGCGAACCACTCGGAAATGAATGAGTGAGTGGCACCCGTATCAAACAAAACCCGAGCGTGCACACCTAGAAGTAAAACCGTACCTTCGGTGACATGCTCCGTCTGTTCGGATCCTCTCGTGCTAGAGCAAACACTCGAGCTGGGGCTCGAGGCCTTCCTGGTCTTCCTGTAGCTGGCGCTGCTGTTTCTACCGCTGCTGGGGCTGGCGCTCCGCACTGGACTCCCTGCTGAAGTTTCGGACAATCCTTGATCTTGTGGTCGCTGCTTCCGCACTTCAAGCACTTTCCCGCAATCATCCAACACTCAGAACCACCATGTGTCTTCCCACAATGGGGACACTCCTTCTTCACACCAGGGGAATGTTGAGAAGGTACCTGTGCACTGCTGGTTGTTACTGGACACTGCGGTGCCTGGTACACTGCTTTCTTCTTGTCCTGCCGTTGGAACGTAGCTGCAGGCCTCTTCTGCGATGCCTTCTTCTCTTCCAGATATTGCTCCATCTCACCCTCCTGTCTACGAGCAGCGCTGAGGGCCTCGTCCAAGGTACGATGGTCAAACGCTACTAGCCTCGTCCTAAGTGATGGCTTCAGGCCCATCACGAACTTCTTTGCTTTCCTGCGCTCATCTGTCACGATATGAGGTGCATATTTAGATAATTCTGCAAACCTGGCCTCATATTCGAGCACGGTCATGGAGCCTTGAGTCAAGGAGAGAAAGTCCTGCTCCATCCTGTCCTGGATATGCTCGGGGATGAATTTGGCCCGAAAGAGCCTCACGAACTCGTCCCAAGCAATCTCAATAGCGCCGTCCTCGAATTGGGTACGAAGTAATGTAGCCCACCACACATCAGCTCTCTCCTGTAACATAACCTTCATAAGCACCAACCAACTAAACAACTTCAACTTAACAAGGGATATAAACAAGTAAAACTAGCACATACATGTAGCATATAGTTGGCTAAAGTAACCTTATCATTGTCTGCACACCTAATAGCCCAGAAGATCTTCTCGATCTCCCTCATCCAGCTTTCTGCTAGTAACGGATCGCTCTCCCCCTTAAAATAGGGTGGCAGCATCCTCTTGAATCTTTCCATGATGGAAGGTCCACCATGGTCCTGAGCTGGAACTTGAGCCTGCTACATCAAACAACAAATAATACACATTCAACATAACATCACACAATTAAATAAAATAGACTACACTTTGATTGATTTTGCTAACCTGAGCCTCCAACTGAGCCTGGAGTGCAGCCTGGGTGTGGGCCTGCGTCTGCATGGCCTGCACCAAACCTTGCATGAACACTCCATAATCCACAGGCGGCAGTGGGGGAAGTACAGGACCCTGCGGTGCCGGGGCCTGCTGCTCTGCTCGCTCCTTGTGTCTCGGCTCGTCCTCACGGGCCGGTGCTCTACCACTCCTACCTCTCGAACCCATGGCTGCAATAAATTTCACCCACCATTAGAGCTACGTTAATTTATTTCCTAACCATTTTCTTATCTATTTTTCATTCATTATTAATCAATTCTACACATGTGGACAATCTATGAAGATTTAGCATGTAATGAAGATGATGATTCATGTATATTTATGTATAATCTCAATCGGTTCTCTCTGATACCAATCCCTGTGACGACCCTCATTATACCGGTATGGTTACACCAACCCACGTCGGTATAGTGAACGTTATCACAGTGGGACATTTACCCAAACGCTATCACATGATTGAGATATACACAAATATGGATACAAAGTAGCGGAAGTAAAAGAACAAGGTCTTTCATTTCATTTCATCATCCACATTTAACATACATGATCCAATGACAATTTAAAATAATTAAAGTCCACATAATGAAGTACTGAATTCAAATACATAGTTGTCCACAATTACATAGTGTTTCTATTACAATGCCTCAATTTACAGACGATGGAAGTCAAAATGTCACAACTACAACTCCGCCAAGCTACTCCCCGCGCTCGGAGTCGCTCTCTACGATCTCCTCCAAAGGTGTATCACCTACTAAACTTGTACGCCGAAGCAAGGAATGAGTCTAAAAGTGTAAGGCCCTCTAATTTTATTGCATTATTGTATTGCATGTAGATAATTCATGTTGTGTATGTACGTATGTATGTATCTACGTATGTATTAATTAGTGTACTTATGTGTGTATGTGTATAGCTTAGGTACAAATAATGTATGTATTGCTTGATGGTAGTGGGTGCACAAAACTAAATAGATATTACATGTATATATGCAAGATTTACATGGGTTTCTGCATGTTTTAGACTTCTGGCCGAAGGCCAGATTAGCGTCAATCCCATAGCCGTTTATGTGGTGTCAGCGTCAACCCCATGGACGCCAACACTAATCCCAGCGTCCAACGATATGGACGCCAACTTCTCTGATCTGCATGCGTTGTAGAGCCAGAAATTCCGGAACCAAGGCAACTCACCCATTGGGGAGCTGTCTCCCAATGGTCTGAGAGCCATCATGTCACCCTGTGCGTGGGAGAGAAGCCTCTCCCATATATCTAAACCCGAATTTGCTTCCCCAACCCTTCTCCTTGCCTTTTTACAAGAGAGAAAGAAGAGAAGAAACCCTACTTTCTGACTGAGGAAAACCCCCACTTTGGAACCCAAAATCCAACAACCTGAAGCTTGTTCCGGGGTTCTGCTGCAACAAGGAGCTTGCTGGATCATCGAGGAAGGCTTCCCCGACCTCGACTTGCTGTGGAGACTACTCAGGAACCCGGAGGGAGGTGATCTTGGAGGGTGTTTCGCCAGTTCTTCGGACAGCCCAAGGAGAGCTTCTCCAAGCCCTAGATCCATTGGTGTATTTTTCTAAAGGCAAGTACCATTCTCATAACGTCCCTGTATGTGTCTAGGTGGGTTTTACAAATTTTATGTATTTTCCCTCGTGTCTTAGACCCCCAAATTCACCCCATCTTTGGAGCTCGGGTCTGTGTTCTGCACAGACCTGACATTGACGGCAATGTCCCTTGCCGCTAAGATTATGCTTAGCGTCCATCGACTATGCCGTTGACATTGAATTAGCGGCCAGAGACCGCCGCCAAGTTCATCTGGACAGAAGAGTGACCTGTTCCGCCCTTCTATACGACTATTTTTGATATGTTTCACGATGAGGATATACTGTAAATCATTTATAGGCTATGTATATTGTTGGTGTGATGGATGTGATATGTGGATGGATTATCACGAATGATAGGACTTAATTATTTCATGAAGATACATGTGTGATGAGTTTTAATCTTGTTAAACCATGTTTGCATGATTTAGGACAAGTCTAAATGCCCCAATTGGTAAGGATTATGCATGTGAGGTTCAGTACCTATTCTAAATTTCTGAGATTATTCCCATGCTTGTGTGAATTATTGTAAAATTTGTTTTGGAAAAATAGAGATCATGCTAGGTCATGATAAATCTTCCAAAAATTAATGGATTGTCCAATAATTCGGGAATGAATTATGTAGTTCCATGCCTGTTAGGGTTCAGACAGTGAGTGGTTAAAACTGTGCTTGTGTGTAACTCCATGTTAAATCAAATTGCGGATAGCATGTGAAAGAAATGTTAGATTTTCTGTAATTTTGTTTTAGCTCAAAAAAATATGAATTTTTGCATGTGGGATTCTAAAACCAAAATAGCTTGTGGTTAAAATTTCAGGTCATTTGGACCAGTAGATGATACAATATGAATTTTCCATGTAAATTGTGAATTTATGCATGCCAATGTGAAACAATTCGATTTAAGTGTAATCCGACCTGAGCGGTGATATTTACCTGAATGTAGAATTTGAAATCTGTAGTGTCATGCTAGGAAAACAGAGAAATGTGAATGTGAGTGAGAAAGTGAATGAAATGAGAATGATATGTGTGAACCTATGTGTTAAAATCGGTAAAAATGTGTAATGTGTAACTTGTGCCAAATGTGACACTGCTTCCGCAGAGGGCAGTGGAACCGTATCAGGGAAAAGTCCCCCTGAGAAGGTTCAATGTGTAAGTGACCCTAAGGGCATTAGGGGGAAATCCTGGAGGTGGACAAGTACCACTGGTTAGGGTGGAGACTTGTTCTCCCGGTCTGCGTAGTCCAAGAGTCGCCATTGTAATGCCTAGATGGCGTCTATGTGATGTGATGTGTCGTGTCCTTCTTTGGTGGTTTGGACTATGTGTCACGGCACTAAATGTGAAAGTGTAAATGTGAATGTGTAAATGTGCATGTGTTCATGTGAAAGTGAACAATGTGTAATGTGTATGTGTAAAGTGCAATTTATGTGAATTGGAAATTGTGTAAAGAAAATGTGAGGCCAAAAAGTGAGGATATGATATTGTAATCCATGTTGTGACAAATCTGAAACCATGTTAAATCAGTAGCTTCATTATGTTAGGATCATGATTATATGTGTAAAATGCCTAGAATCCATGCTAGGGTCAATTAACAAGTATGTACGCAAAATTCCAGGTTTGGTTGTTCACATGTTATATTTTAAATAACATTGTAGCTCTCATGTGTAGGGTTATGGTTGCTAATCATGTGAAAACCAGCAAGTTAAAGTATGTAAAATGTTCGTGTACATGCACAAGAATGTGTAGATTCCATGCTAGGTGTGTTTTGTTTCATGTACGTAGGATAATCATGCTAAGTGCTTTCATGTTTTAGTTAAAATGCAAAGTGGAATTTCATGAGTAGGAATGATTAGAGAACATGTGTTAGGAATTTATCTTGATAAGGAAATCTGAAAGCATGCATCATGTGTTTACTCATAGAACTATCATGGTTGGTTATTCATTTCAAACGTTAAGCATGATACATGTTGAGTTTTGCAAGGGTGTGTGTAGAGCCTACTATGACATGTACGTGTATGGTATGAGTGGTGTTACTTGCTGAGTCTTTAGACTCACTACTTGCTTCGGCGTACAGGTGTAGTTGGTGACGTGGCACCGTTGGAGGAGACGGTGGAGACGGACTCCGAGCGCGGAGATTAGTTTTGGAGTACTTCGTGACTTTTGCGTTTCATAGTATGTAAATTGAACGTTGTATTAGTGTTATCATGGAAAGAATGTATAATGGTGGACATTTATGTATTAAATTTTCAGCAAGTTAAATTATGTGGACTTTTAGTTCTTAATGTTATCGAATCATGTATGTTAAATGTGGATGATGAATGAATGAAGACAGTAGTTCTTTTTACTTCCGTTACTCTGTTCTTATATTCACGTGTATCTCAGCTGAATGTATTGTTGGGTAAATTTCCCACTGTGGCAACGCTCGCTATACCGACGTGGGTTGGTATAACCGTACCGGTATAATGAGGGTCGTCACAGATATTGGTATCAGAGCAACCGGTTGAGATTGCACATGAATATACCTAAGTCATCATTCCCATTGCATGCTAAGCATGTCCACATGTGTAGAATTGATTAATAATGAAGGAAAGATAGATAAGAAAATGGTTAGAAAACTTAGTAACCTAGCTCTAATGGTGGCTGAAATTTATTACAGCCATGGCTTCGAGAGGTAGGCGTGGTGGAGCGCCGGCCCGTGAGGACGAGCTGCGACGTGATGAGCAGGCGGAGCAGCAGGCCCCGGCACCGCCAGGTCCTGTACTTCCCCCACCGCCACCTGTGGACTACGGCGTATTCATGCAAGGTCTGGTGCAAGCCATGCAGACGCAGGCTCATACCCAGGCAGCACTCCAGGCACAGTTGGAGGCTCAGGTTAGACTAATAAAATGATTAATAGCCTATTTTAAATGCTTATGTGATATTATTTTGATTGTATTTTGCTTGATGTGCACTGTAGCAGGCTCAAGTACCAGCTCAGGACCATGGTGGACCTTCTACCATGGAGAGATTCAAGAGGATGCTGCCACCCTCTTTTAAGGGGGAGAGCGATCCGTTGTTGGCTGAGAGCTGGATGAGGGAGATAGAGAAGATCTTCCGAGCCATCAGGTGTGCAGAGGAGGATAAGGTTACATTGGCCACCTACATGCTACAGGTATGTGTTGATTTTGTATGATTGCATGTTTTGTTTAGTTAGAACTGTTAGTTGGAGCTTACGAAGGTGTATTCCAGGAAAGAGCTGATGTATGGTGGGCTTCACTACTGTGTACACAGTTTGAGGACGGCACAGTCGACGTTGCGTGAGACGAGTTCGTGAGGCTCTTTCGAGCCAAGTTCGTCCCGGAGCATGTGCAAGATCGGATGGAGCAAGAATTTCTATCTTTGGCTTAAGGCTCCATGACCGTGCTAGAACATGAGGCAAGATTTTCTGAACTTTCTAAATATGCACCTCATATCGTGGTAGACGAGCGGAGGAAGACCAAGAAGTTCGTGATGGGGCATAAGCCATCACTGCGGACGAGACTCGTGGCGTTTGACCACCGCACGTTGGACGAGGCCCTCAGTGCTGCGTGTAGGAAGGAGGGAGATATGGAGCAATATCTGGAGGAAAAGAAGGCTTCGCAGAAGAGGCCAGCAGCGACATTCCAGCGGCAAGACAAGAAGAAAATGGTGTACCAGACACCACAGCAATCTGTGACAGTCAGCAGTTCTTAGGTACCTTCTGTACGTTCCCCAGGTGTGAAGAAGGAGTGTCCCCATTGCGGGAAGACACACGGTGGTTCCGAGTGTTGGTTGGTAGCGGGTAGATGCTTGAAGTGCGGGATCAACGACCATAAGATCAAAGATTGCCCAAGACTTCAGCAGGGAGCTCAGCGTGGAGCGCCAGCCCCAGCAGTAGCGGCAGCCGCGCCAGCTACAGGAAGGCCTCGAGCCCCAGCTCGGGTGTTTGCTTTAGCTCGCGAGGACGCCGAGCAGGCGAAGCATGTCACCGAAGGTACGATTTTGCTTTTAGGTGTGCACGCTCGGGTTTTGTTTGATACAGGTGCTACTCACTCGTTCATTTTCGAGCGGTTCGCTAGGTAGTTAGCCCTAGAGTCAGGCATAGAGTCTGAGGAGTTAGAGGTCCCTTTGTCTGTGCACACCCTTGCGGGTACGGTATCGACTAGGAAGTGCATTTCGTCGTTACCTGTGTGCATTGAGGATAGAGTCCTAGATGGGTGTTTCTTCTTGCTAAAGATGAAGGACTATGATGCTATTCTTGGTCTGGATTGGCTAGAGGAGCACTATGCATTAGTGGATTGTCGTCGGAAGAGGATCGTTTTCCGCATTCCTGGTGAGGATGAGTTCTCTCACCCCTTGCCAAGGAACTGGGCGGGAAAGATGGTCATCTCTGCCATGAAGGCTGCACATGGTGAACAAGGGTTGTGACGCTTTTCTTGCCAGCGTGGTGTTAGTGCCAGAGGCTGATGAGTCACCTACTCTTGCGGAGATTGAGGTAGTGCAGGATTTTCCAGACGTCTTTCCTGATGATTTGTCTGGATTGCCACAGGATAGAGAGATAGAGTTTACTATAGAGTTGCTTCCGGGCACCTCTCCTATCTCGAAGGCTCCATATCGGATGGCACCTGCGGAGTTAGCCGAGTTGAGGAAGCAGTTGCAGGAGTTGCTTGATAAGGGATTTATTCGCCCCAGTGTTTCCCCTTGGGGCGCACCAGTATTGTTCGTCAAGAAGAAAGATGGGTCACTTAGGTTGTGCATTGACTATAGGAAGTTGAACCAAGGGACTGTGAAGAACAGGTATCCCTTACCTCGTATTGATGACTTGTTTGACCAGTTGCGAGATGCATCAGTCTTTTCTAAGATTGACTTGCGATCTGGTTATCATCAGTTGAGGATTCGGAGTGAGGATGTGTCCAAGACGGCGTTTAGAACCCGTTATGGACATTATGAGTTCTTGGTCCTTCCTTTCGGGTTGACCAATGCCCCTGCAGCGTTCATGGATCTCATGAACATGGTGTTTAGGCCTTATTTAGATAGCTTTGTCGTAGTGTTTATTGACGATGTGTTGGTCTACTCTCCGGATGAGGCCACGCACCGTCAGCATCAGAGGTTAGAGTTAGAGGTTCTTCGTGAGCACAAGCTGTATGCAAAATTCAACAAGTGCGATTTTTGGTTGCGCGAGGTTATTTCCTCGGGCACGTTATCTCCGGCGCTGGTGTTGCAGTTGATCCAGCGAAGGTCCAGGCAGTTATGGATTGGGAGGTTCCCAAGACCCCTTCGGAGATTCGTAGTTTTATTGGGTTAGCTGGTTACTATCGGCGATTCATTGAGGGTTTCTCATCCATCGCCGCCCCATTGACAAAGCTGACCAGGAAGGGTGAGAAGTTCGTATGGTCTGAGGCATGTGAGCGTAGCTTCCAGCTATTGAAGGCTAAGCTTACTTCTGCTCCGGTATTGGTATTGCCTAGTGGTCTAGAGGGCTTTGCCATTTATACGGATGCGTCTCAGATTGGTTTGGGCTGTGTGCTCATGCAGCAAGAAAGGGTAGTGGCTTATGCTTCTCGTCAGTTAAAGGAGCATGAGAAGAACTATCCGACTCATGACTTGGAGCTCGCAGCAGTGGTTCATGCACTAAAGATCTGGAGGCACTATCTTTATGGTGTCAGATTTGAGGTGTTTACCGACCATAAGAGCTTGAAGTATCTTTTCTCCCAAAAGGAATTAAACCTGTGGCAGAGAAGATGGATTGAGTTTTTGAAGGATTATGACTTCGACCTTCAGTATCACTCGGGGATGGCGAATGTCGTAGCGGATGCTCTTAGTAGAAAGAGGTCTTCGCTCCAGCAGGATTGGAAGATGTTGGAGGATGCGGCGTACTCTATGACCGAGTTAGAGCCATCGCTGTGTCAGGCTTTTGTAGCTCAGCTATCCCTTAGATCCTCGGTTTTGGATGAGGTGATCGAGCAACAGGAAGCCGACCCTAGGTTGTTAGATTTAGTGGGTAAGGCGGGCATTGCTCGTGATGAGGACGGTGTGATTAGATTTCAGCACCGTGTTTGTGTCCCTGATTTAGTAGATGTCCGTGAGCATGTGTTAGCGGAGGCTCATAGGTCGCGATTCTCTATTCATCCAGGTAACACTAAGATGTATCAAGACCTGAAGAGATCATTTTGGTGGTCCGGCATGAAGAAGGATGTTGCGGATTATGTGTCTAGATGTCTAGTATGTCAGCAAGTGAAGGCCGAGCGACAGTGACCATCCGGTCTTATGCAGAGGATGGATATCCCAGTGTGGAAGTGGGAAGCTGTCACTATGGACTTCGTTTCGGGTTTGCCTCGATCTAGAATGGGTAATGACTCGATTTGGGTAGTTGTAGATAGATTCTCAAAGACTGCTCATTTCTTGCCTATGAAGAAGAAGCAGTCAGTAGAGAGTTTAGCTAGATTGTATGTTAGTAGTGTCATTAGATTGCATGGTGTGCCGAAGTCGATCATTTCGGATCGAGATCCGAGATTCACTTCGAGGCTGTGGAAGGGTCTTCAGGATGCTTTAGGTTCGGAACTGAAGCTTAGATTTGGCTGGCATAGTAAGTTGAGCCCTCGGTTTATTGGCCCATATGAGATTCTCAGGCGTTTGGGCAGCGTGGCATATGAGCTAGCATTACCCCCAGCTTTGGCTAGCGTTCACCTTGTATTCCACGTATCTATGCTCAGGAAGTATGTCCGAGATCCGTCTCATGTGATTAGTCATGAGCCAGTGGAGATCCAGCCAGATCTTTCGTATGTCGAACAACCAGTAGCTATTCTTGACCGAAAGGTTCAGCATCTCCGGAACAAGAGTATTGCGTCGGTGAAAGTTCTATGGCGGAACTTCTCACGAGAGGAGGCTACTTGGGAGCTTGAGGATGCGATGAAGAAGAAGTATCCCCTTTTGTTTGAGTAGTGTCATTCTAACTTCGAGGATGACGTTTCTTTTAAGGGGGAGAGGGTGTAAGGCCCTCTAATTTTATTGCATTATTGTATTGCATGTAGATAATTCATGTTGTGTATGTACGTATGAATGTATCTACGTATGTATTAATTAGTGTACTTATGTGTGTATGTGTATAGCTTAGGTACAAATAATGTATGTATTGCTTGATGGTAGTGGGTGCACAAAACTAAATAGATATTACATGTATATATGCATGATGTACATGGGTTTTTGCATGTTTTAGACTTCTGGCCGAAGGCCAGATTGGCGTCAATCCCATAGCCGTTTATGTGGTGTCAGCGTCAACCCCATGGACGCCAACACTAATCCCAGCGTCCAACGATATTGACGCCAACTTCTCTGACCTGCATGCATTGCAGAGCCAGAAATTCCGGAACAAGGCAACTCACCCATTGGGGAGCTGTCTCCCAATGGTCTGAGAGCCATCATGTCACTCTGTGCGTGGGAGAGAAGCCTCTCCCATATATCTAAACCTGAATTTGCTTCCCCAACCCTTCTCCTTACCTTTTTACAAGAGAGAAAGAAGAGAAGAAACCCTACTTTCTGACTGAGGAAAACCCCCACTTTGGAACCCAAAATTCAACAACCTGAAGCTTGTTCCGGGGTTCTGCTGCAACAAGGAGCTTGCTGGATCATCGAGGAAGGCTTCCCCGACCTCGACTTGCTGTGGAACTGCTCAGGAACCCGGAGGGAGGTGATCTTGGAGGGTGTTTCGCCAGTTCTTGGGACAGCCCAAGGAGAGCTTCTCCAAGCCCTAGATCCATTGGTGTATTTTTCTAAAGGCAAGTACCCTACTCATAACGTCCCTATATGTGTCTAGGTGGGTTTTACAAATTTTATGTATTTTCCCTCGTGTCCTAGACCCCCAAATTCACCCCATCTTTGGAGCTCGGGTCTGTGTTCTGCACAGACCTGACATTTACGGCAATGTCCCTTTCCGGTAAGATTATGCTTAGCGTCCATCGACTATGCCGTTGACATTGAATTAGCGGCCAGAGACCGCCGCCAAGTTCATCTGGACAGAACAGTGACCTGTTGTGCCATTCTATACGACTATTTTCGATATGTTTCACGATAAGGATATACTGTAAATCATTTATAGGCTATGTATATTGTTTGTGTAATGGATGTGGTATGTGGATGGATTATCACGAATGATAGGACTTAATTATTTCATGAAGATACATGTGTGATGAGTTTTAATCTTGTTAAACCATGTTTGCATGATTTAGGACAAGTCTAAATGCCCCAATTGGTAAGGATTATGCATGTGAGGTTCAGCCCCTGTTCTAAATTTCTGAGATTATTCCCATGCTTGTGTGAATTATTGTAAAATTTGTTTCGGAAAAATAGAGATCATGCTAGGTCATGATAAATCTTCCATAAATTAATGGATTGTCCAATAATTCGGGAATGAATTCTGTAGTTCCATGCCTGTTAGGGTTCAGACAGTGAGTGGTTAAAACTGTGCTTGTGTGTAACTCCATGTTAAATCAAATTGCGGATAGCATGTGAAAGAAATGTTAGATTTTCTGTAATTTTGTTTTAGCTTATAAAAATCTGAATTTTTTCATGTGGGATTCTAAAACCAAAAATAGCTTGTGGTTAAAATTTCAGGTCATTTGGACAAGCATATGATACAATATTAATTTTCCATGTAAATTGTGAATTTATGCATGCCAATGTGAAACAATTCGATTTAAGTGTAATCCGACCTGATCGGTGATATTTACCTGAATGTAGATTTTGAAAACTGTAGTGTCATGCTAGGAAAAGAGAGAATGTGAATGTGAGTGAGAAAGTGAATGAAATGAGAATGATATGTGTGAACCTATGTGTTAAAATCGGTAAAAATGTGTAATGTGTAACTTGTGCCAAATGTGACACTGCTTCTGCAGAGGGCAGTGGAATCATATCAGGGAAAAGTCCCCCTGAGAAGGTTCAATGTGTAAGTGACCCTAAGGGCATTAGGGGGAAATCCTGGAGGTGGACAAGTACCACTGGTTAGGGTGGAGACTTGTTCTCCCGGTCTACGCAGTCCAAGAGTCGCCATTGTAATGCCTAGATGGCGTCTATGTGATGTGATATGTTGTGTCCTTCTTTGGTGGTTTGGACTATGTGTCACGGCACTAACTGTGAAAGTGTAAATGTGAATGTGTAAATGTGTATGTGTTCATGTGTTAATGTGAAAGTGAACAATGTGTAATGTGTATGTGTAAAGTGCAATTTATGTGAATTGGAAATTGTGTAAAAAAAATGTGAGACCAAAATGTGAGGATATGATATTGTAATCCATGTTGTGACAAATCTGAAACCATGTTAAATCAGTAGCTTCATTATGTTAGGATCATCATTATATGTGTAAAATGCTTAGAATCCATGCTAGGGACAATTAACAAGTATGTGCGCAAAATTCCAGGTTTGGTTGTTCACATGTTATATTTTAAATAACATTGTAGCTCTCATGTGTAGGGTTATGGTTGCTAATTCATGTGAAAACCAGCAAGTTAAAGTATGTAAAATGTTCGTGTACATGCACAAGAATGTGTAGATTCCATGCCAGGTGTGTTTTGTTTCATGTACGTAGGATAATCATGCTAAGTGCTTTCATGTTTTAGTTAAAATGCAAAGGGGAATTTCATGAGTAGGAATGATTAGAGAACATGTGTTAGGAATTTATCTTGATAAGGAAATCTGAAAGCATGCATCATGTGTTTACTCATAGAATTATCATGGTTGGTTATTCATTTCAAACGTTATGCATGATACATGTTGAGTTTTGCAAGGGTGTGTGTAGAGCCTACTATGACATATACGTGTATGGTATGAGTGGTGTTACTTGCTGAGTCTTTAGACTCACTACTTGCTTCGACGTACAGGTGTAGTTGGTGACGTGGCACTATTGGAGGAGACGGTGGAGACGGACTCCGAGCGCGGAGATTAGTTTTTGGAGTACTTCGTGACTTTTGCGTTTCATAGTATGTAAATTGAACGTTGTATTAGCGTTATCATGGAAAGAATGTATAATGGTGGACATTTATGTATTAAATTTTCAGCAAGTTAAATTATGTGGACTTTTAGTTTTTAATGTTATCGAATCATGTATGTTAAATGTGGATGATGAATGAATGAAGACAGTAGTTCTTTTTACTTCCGCTACTCTGTTCTTATATTCACGTGTATCTCAGCTGAATGTATTATTGGGTAAATGTCCCACTGTGGCAACGCTCGCTATACCGACGTGGGTTGGTATAACCATACCGGTATAATGAGGGTCATCACAAAAAGACTCAGCAAATAACACCATACACGTCATACATGCATATATCACAATGAGACCTATAACCACTTTCAATAGCCAAACATATAGCATGGTAGGAAACAACCTATCATGATACTTCTATAAAATTTAGACACATGTACATGGTTTATGTCATTTCAAGTTAAAGTCCCTACCACATGCTTTCTATTTGTCAATTCACATGAGAGCTACATTCACATTTTCAACTTCAACATGATAATGATTAGACATGGAACTATTCACACATAAGTAAGAAACATCCTTAACATGGATTCTACAAATTTTGCACATGTGGAAATGGCATTTTACACGCATTTAGGTTGCTGTTTTGACATAAATTTAACACTTACACATCATGGATCACAATTTCATGATTTACCATATTAGTTCCACATGTTTACACAATTACACATTCACATTGCTCACTTTTTACACATTGCACATTTTCACATATTCACACTACATAATTTACACATGTTCACACTCACATATCACAATTCACATTCACTTTCACAATTTAGTGCCGTGACACATAGTCCAAACCACCATTAGAAGGACACATCACATAACACATACACATAGACGCCACCTAGGCAATACAGTGACGACTCTTGGACTGCGCAGACTGGGAGAACAAGTCTCCACCCTAACCAGTGGTACTTGTCCACCTCCAGGATTTCATCCTAATGCCCTTAGGATCATAACACATTGAACCTTCCCATGGGAACTTTTCCATGGTACAGGTCCACGGCCCTCTATGGAAGCAGTGTCACACATGGCACATTTCACACATTATCTGATTTTTAACACACACTTTTTACATGATTTACACATGGCTTACATTTCTCATTCATACACATGGCACTGTTTCTCCCTAACATGATACTACTGTTGACAGACTTTAAACATTTAATACTTTACACTAATCAGGCTGAGCAATGCATAATCAAACCACATTCATGATAACATGCATTAATCACTCATTTTCACATGGAAATCTCATAATGCCTTTTTCTGTTATCCAAATCACATGAAAATTTAACCACACATTTTTTACAGGCTTTTGACCACACATGCAAATTTTCACATTTTTCAGAGTCATATTTACATTTACAGAAATTAAAATATTCAATCTCATGCCATTCATAATTCAATTTATCATGGAACATAACTTGAATCTCAGATTTGACATTTCACAGATCTGAATCTATTATACACATTGTTACAGAAATTTTTCCCGAATTTATTACACAACATACAATTTACTGTGGATTTTTGAAAATCCTACACATGCTTTCTATTTCCATTGCAGAAATTACAGTAAAACAAATGAACATGAATAAATTCTCAAATTTGCAGGGTACGGACTGACACATATACACATGGTATAGAAAAATCTAGGGCATTTAATTCCTCAGGAATCATGTAGACAGTAGGTGAACATGCATAATCCATTTTCCCAACATGTGTTTCAATAAATCTAACAATTTATGCCATCCACAGAAAAGTACAGACAATTCCACACACATCACATTATCTATTTTACATAACATGTAAAAATTACACTATATCCTCATGCGTCAAAGTCCGAAAAGTAATTATATAAGGCAGAACAATTTACTATTCTGCACTGAAGAACTTAACGGCAGTGTCTGGCCGTTCAAGGAGATTAACGGCAAGATCGCTGGACACTAACCGGAGATCTTGACGGCAAGAAGGCTTGACGTCAAGTTCTTGTCTGTGCAAAAACACAGACCGAGCTCTAGATAACAGAGGAATGTGAGGATCCAGGACACGATAAAAATCCATAAAAATGCCTAGGACCTACTGGATACACACATGCACCACAGGGATGGGTTACTTGCCTTTTTAAAAACCTCCAAAGGGATCTATGTTGTTGTTGAAGCTCTCCTTGGTCAGTCCCAAGAAGCCTTCACGAGTTCCTTCCTCCGGGTTCTAAGTCGATGCAAGCTTCAGTCCAGTGTTGGGGAAGCCTGCCCCAATGTCCAGACTCCCTCCTAGTAGCAGTGGATCGCCGGGAGAAGCGTTCAGTCGCCGGATTCAAGCTTGCCAAGTTCAGTTTTCCTCCAGTTTTTGAGCTAGGGTTTCTCTCCTCCTTGAAAAGAGTCAAGAGAGGCTCTTTTTGGTGCAGAAAGGGTTTAGTTTATAGGAGAGGGGTTTGGGATATCCCGGAGGATGTGATGGGATGTCTGATAGCCGTTGGGGACTTCTCCCCAATGGTTGGGCTTGCTTGCCCCCGAAATTTCAGGGTCTGCAACGCATGCAGGTCAGAGATATTAACGTCCACTTCTATGGCCGTTTACATAAGCATTGGCGTCCATCGAGGTGGACGCTGACTCATCATGGACGTCCATCCATGTTGACGCCAATTTGGCCCTTCGGCTAGAACCTAAAATCATGCAGAAAACCATGCGTACGATGTACATATATATATATATATATATATGGTATAGTATACACACCATCACACATGCAAACATACAATATTTATAACCTATTTACACACATGCACACATAAGCATCACTAGCTAATATTGTACATAAATATCTACATATGCATATACAAGTTACGCACAAACATGAATTATCCACACATGAAATAAAGCAACAAAATTCGAGGGCCTTACAACTTGACTGTAGCATAGTACCACCAGAGGTTCGTGTAGCTACTTTGACACGTCGCCTATGTGGCCAATACTGAGCAGGCTCGTACTAAGTGGTTCATTAGTGGGCTACGCTCGGAGCTGAGGTGGGCCATGGCTGGTCACCTCTGTGACTCCTTGGTGGTAGCAGTGGCGAGAGCCACCACCTTAGAGTGGGAGTGTTAGTTTCATCCACAATAGAGTGGAGGCTTAGGGAGGTCTTCTCCGTACCAGCGCCCCTCGGGCAGTCGAGGGAGTGTTTCCTCTTCTACTTCTTCAGAGACATGCGGTGCTGGCCTGACCTCGAAGTTTAAGAAGTTGTTCACTCGTGGAGGCAGGCGTTAGTACATGCAGCCACAGCAGTAGCAATGTCAGCCGGAGCAGCCAGTGGAGTTGTCCGTACAGCAGGGTGCAGAGCAGGGCCAGTAGGGCATGGGTTGTTTCCACTGCGGGCAGCCAGGTCACTACAGGCGAGAGTGTCCATCGTTGAGGCAGCAGCAGCAGGCACCTTAGGCGCAGTTTCCTCCACCCCAGCCGGCGCAGCGCCAGCAGCAGCACCAGGGTCAGTTCTTGCAGCCATAGTAGTGCCAGCAATAGCAGCCTCAGCGAGGATGTGGATGCGGTCGGGTGATGAACATCACCAGAGAGGAGGCGGAGGCCTCTAATCTAGTCGTCGGTATGGTTTCTATCCTTGGTAGGGCTGCTAGAGTTTTGATTGATCTGAGTGCCACACACTGTTTTGCTTCTGAGGAGTTCTTTGCTACTTTTCCTGAGTTTGCTCTGGATCGGGCCTGTGACCTAGCTATTGAGCTGTCGACGGGTGACTTTGTGTGTACTCTGGGCTACCTAGAGGGTGTCACCATCAAGGTAAAGGGCCACTGGCTACCAGCAAGACTGTTTTCCTTGCAGCTTCATGACTTTGATGCCATCCTTGGCATGGACTGGTTAGAGGCAGCTGAATCAGGTGACCGTGAAGAACAACTACCCTCTACCCAGGATCGATGACTTGTTCGACCAGTTGTACTCAGCTTCAGTGTTCTCTAAGATCGACTTGAGGTCGGGCTACTACCAGTTGCGGATCTGCGAGTCAGACATCGCCAAATCAACTTTTCGTACCCGCTACGGCCACGTCGAGTTTGTCATGATGCCTTTGGGCTCACGAATGCACCTGTAGTGTTCATGGAGCTGATGCAAAATGTGTTTCAAGAGTACTTGGACAAGTTCATGGTGGTGTTCGTCGACGACATCCTGGTGTACTCAACGATGGCAGAGGAGAACGAGGTTCACTTGAGGCTAGTGTTGCAGACTTTGAGTAGTCACCAACTGTACGCCAAATTTAGCAAGTGTGAATTTTGGCTAAAGGTGGTGCAGTTCCTCGGTCACGTTGTTTCTGCTGCAGGTGTGGCGGTTGATCCCACCAAGGTTGAGGTCGTGGTTTCTTGGAGCCAGCCTAGTACCGTTGCAAATGTTCACAGTTTTCTGGGGCTGGGAGGCTACTACAAAAGGTTCATGCAGGACTTCGCCAGAGTTGTAGAGCCTTTGACCCAGTTAACCAGGCGGGAGACCAGGTTTTTGTGGACAGCAGAGTGCGAGCGCAGTTTTTAGGAGCTGAAGAGCTAGCTGAAATCAGCTCCGATCCTTGTTGTACCTTATGGCAGGGACAATTTTGTTGTCTACACACACGCGTCAGGGACTGGTTTGGGTGCTATGCTGATGCAACACGGTCAAGTAGTTGCTTATGCTTCTCGTCAGCATAAGAAGCATGAGCAGCACTACCCAACACACGACTTGGAGCTTGCAGCAGTCGTGTTTGCCTTGAGGTTGTGGAGGCACTACTTGTACGGCGAGGTGTTTGATGTTTTCACGGATCACTGGAGATTACAGTACATCTTCACACAGAGAGATCTGAACCTCAGGTAGTGCAGGTGGCTCGAGTACTTGAAGGACTACGAGTTTACCCTTTCCTATCGTCGGGGAAAGGCTAATGTCGTAGCAGACGCTTTGAGTAGGTGAGCCCACTTGAGTTCTTTGTTGGTTAGACATTGGAGAGTCCTGGAGGACGCCACTCAGGGCGTGTTCACGCCATCGAGCCTCAGGAAGAGGGCAATGTTGGCCAGCATGACAGTTTGCCCTATGATATATCAGTAGGTGATCGAGGCACAGAGTGCATATGCAGACTTGGAAGACGTGTTGTAGTTGTCCGAGGTGGTGCTAGATGAGGACAGCGAGGTTCGGTTCCGAGACAGACTGTACATTCTAGAGGACGTCAGGGAGGAGGTACTGGCTGAGGTGCACAGGTCGCGATACTCTATTCATCTGAGCTCCACCAAGATGTACCACGACTTGAGGGCACTCTTTTGGTGGCCCTGGGATGAAGAGAGATATCACTGAGTTTATTTCGCGCTGCCTTACCTGTCAGCAGGTGAAGGTAGAGCACCAACATCCTGGTGGTGAGTTGCAGTCGCTTCCCATTCCCGTGTGGAAGTGGGAGCACATCACCATGGACTTTGTTTCTGGCTTACCTCGTACTTCACAGGGGCACGACAGCATTTGGGTCATCGTCAACAGGCTGACAAAGACAACTCGCTTCCTACCAGTTAGAGCAGCGTGGTCAGTGGACAGATTGACTCGGTTGTTTGTGGACATAGTGGTGCCTTTGCATGGAACCCTAGTCTCTATTGTCCCAGATAGAGATCCGAGGTTCACTTCTCATTTCTGGCGCAGCTTTCAGCATGCACTTGGCACCGAGTTGAGGTTGAGTTCAGCCTACCACCCACAGACAGATGGGTAGTCGGAGAGGACCATACAAACCCTCGAGGACTTGTTGAGAGCATGTTGCCTAGACTGGGGTACACGTGGGAATCACACCTTCCCATGGTGGAGTTTTTTTATAATAATAGCTTTCACTCCAGCATCGGGATGGCACCCTACGAGGCTCTGTATAGTCGACCATGCAGGACACCATTGCACTGGCACGAGGTTGGGGAGAGGCAGTTGCTGGGTCCAGAGTTGGTACAGCAGTGCGTAGACACCGTGAGGTTGATCAGATAGAGGTTGCAGATAGCCCAGAGCAGATAGAAGAGCTATTCCGATGTTCTCAGGAGGCCACTTCAGTTTGAGGCAGGCGATAGTGTGTTTCTTTGGATCTCGCCCACCAAGTGCATTCTCAGGTTTGGGAGGAGGGGCAAGCTTAGCCCGAGGTTTGTTGTCCCCTTTCCCATCCTGGAGTGGGTTGGTGAGGTCGCTTACAAGTTGGCTCTTCTGTCTGAGTTGGCAGGTGTTCACGACGTCTTCTACGTCTCGCAGATGAGGAAGTACATGCCAGATCCGTCGCATAAACTCGACTACTCAATGCTAGAGGTTGCTCCTGACCTATCCGTGCCGGAGTACCCAGTCAGCGTGGTGGACCGCAGGGTGCAGCAGCTTTGCAAGAGGCAGATCTCGCTTGTCAAGATGGTTTGGGAGCACCGCACTGGTGGCGAGGCCACTTGGGAGTGTGAGGACGAGATGTGGGAGCAGTTCCTTTACTTGTTCGAGTGACTGGTACTTTGTTTACCCTCTTTCCCCCTAGTTTCACCCTTAATTTCGAGGACAAAATTGTTTTTTTGTTAGTTAGATTGTAACATCCCTGTCCCCTTTGTGGGGTAGGTCTCTCGGTTGTGGTCGCAACATGTCGACCCGTCGCTTTCTGAAGGCGACGTAGGTGATCGTCGCGGTCTGGTTAAGAACCCGTTGGCAGCCCCTGTCGTGACAGGGCTTTGACAGGAGACTGCCTTCTTGTCGTCTTGTTGTCGGGACAGTTGCACCACGTGTCGAAGTGCATGCATGAATGCGACATACTGGTCTGTCAAGATCAGATGTCAGCATTGCATGTATGCCACGTGGTGGCTTTGACTGTCAGGGTCACAGACGTTTCCAGATCGTGACGTATGTGGGTGTCGCGTTAGCTTTGCTAACACGATGGCCAGGTCCGTCGCGTTCTCATCGTCTGTGTTTAAGTGCGCAAGCCCGAGAGCAAAAGTCCCATTTCACCTGTTCTCTATGTTTTCTCCTCTCTGGCAATCTCCCTTGTGCTTGGCGCTCCGTGGGGAGCTTGGAGGGGATTTGTGGTTGGCTTGCTTGGTGAGTATGTGTGTGACTTGGGGTGCTTAGTATGTTTCTTCTTCTTCTTCTTCTTCTCATTCTCTGTGGCTTCTTCCCCATAGTGTGGATCCTCTTCATCGGCTTGGGAAGGTCGAGCTCGGCTTGTGGACGGTGGCTCTTAGAGCGTTGGAGCTCGGAGGTGAGGGGTGCTAGCCTACGAGAAGGCCCTAATTGGGTGGATCTTCAAATTGAGGTAGGGAACCCAAACCCTCCCCCTAGTTATACATGCTAGGTTGCCAAACCCCACTTCCAAGCCTAAAAATCATGCTAGGTATCTTGCATGCTTCAGGTGGTCTTATCTTGGAATGTTGTTCTGTGTGTATGCATGCTTAGTTTGGGTGGTTTGTGTTGAGAGCATCATGTTGTTGGTGAGGTTATTTGAGTGTAGGTTGCTCTTCTTCCATGCATGGGGTTCATGAGGGTGGTTTGGTGTTCATTGAGATGTTTTCTAGCATTGACATGATCCTTTTCCCCTTGTTGTATCTTTTAGTGTGGTTTTGGGGTGATGGAGTTGCTCTGTTTTAGCACTCGACTGAGGTCGCGACGGGCTTCCTAGTCGTGACCTGGTCGCGACGTATCGTTGCATCACGTTCTCTCTGAACGTGCCCCAACACGACGTCGACCGCCATCGTGATAGGATCACGACGGGGTATGTGTCGCGTTCAGAAGACCCGAGTTTGTTGTGGCGCCTTAAGCCGTAGCGTTAGTATCGTGATGGGTCGAAGGGTCGCCTTCTAGTTTCTTGTTGTGACAGGCAGGATCGTCACATTCTGATTATGACGTAGCACTGCATTGCCTCTCTAACTGAGAGGGACTGGCGACAGGTTTTGACGTTCCGTGTGACGGATCGCCTCGGTCAAGCCCGTTAAGCCGATAACGTACTTGATCCGAGTCCGCCTCCCGCGAACGGGCCGAAGCCTCGCAAGGGATACCAAACCACAGTCCGTGTAAACATAAAGGAACACACCACATTTTATATATAATTCACAAGTTTACATAGCCAAATTTTCACAAAAATTAAAAAGAAGTACAAGAGCCTGGGGCGTACCCCGAGGTACAACTGAAAAAAAGTAAACAACTACGAAACTACACTGCTGAAGCTACTCTGCTGGAGGTACTGACCCTGCACTGCTACGATGCGGCCCGGAACTGGACGTCGGACGAGAGACGTCCTCCTCGCTCTCACCTGTGGGGGTAGGGGTGAGCCTCTCTAGTCACTGGCTCAGTAGGGAACTCCCCCAAAACCGAGCGAAACAAACACCACGAGTACGAATAGTAAACAACACCAACAATTAATATAACAGCTAAGCAGGTAAGTAAAGCTGTAAAAGTACTCACCGTCTGCCGACTACAAGAAACAACAGTAATAATTAAACGGCAAACCAGTACAGGTGTACAAGCTAAAGTAGAGACAGCCAACACGAGCCACGTGAACTGGTTCGCGACACCAGAAACTGACTCGGACAACTAACACAGGTCTACCTCTCAGTCTCGCAGCCACGGACGAAAGGTCCAGCTGCCGCTCCACGTAAAAAGGTCAAGCAACTGTGGAGACCAACTAAACACCACCACCTGCAGACCATACGGTCACAGGCCCATGCCTGGCACCTCCAGAGACCCTGGCCTGGGCTCGCTAGAGTGAGGCACTGGAAAAGGACTAGCTGGGGTCCAGTATGTCTACTGGTGTCCGTACCCCCAACTACGAGCGCGCTACAAGTGACTAAAAACAAACACAAGTGTCACTGTCCCATTGTCGTCTTTCCCTCAGCCGGACGTACAACTCTAACACAAGAGTGAGGGTGTCCAGGTCAGACGACACAGACCTCGACGGTACAGCACAAGTACCGGGACAAAGCCCCGAGCTAACAGCCTGGCTCACAAAGAACCTGGGGCACCCAACTAGAGATGTAACCACGGTAGGCGTCGTACTACTCGCCACGTACACATAACCACGTGCACGTCACATACAAACCACGTGAAACCTCACGTAAACCACAAGTAACCACTGGTCCACTACACGTGAACCTAACTGACTCGCGTACACAACGCGCAGTCACCGAAGTAAACAACTAACAGCATACCTTGTATGCTAAACACGTAAACCAAGTGCACTCAGTACACCTCATGCGTCAACACACATGCATTATCGATAATTATTGTATTTAGTTATTTCTGCTCAAATAGAAGTAGGCGGCCACATCGATTGCCGCTTACTGGGAGTCAATGGCAAGGTTACTGGCCGTTAACCTCCTGGCTGAGGATCTTGGCGGCAAGCGATGTTGACGCCAAGTTCTCCGGCCATAAACCCTGCAGAAACCCTAATCCGGCCCTGCGGGTTTTCTAACTATTCTAACTACTGAAAAACATGCAAATGCAATTCCTTTAGCATGCTAGAACCCAATACAACCCGTTATAACATGATTCGTACAGTAAACTACTCAAACCACCCATTATCCCGCTTGGTGCAACTCTATCCAGACATGGATTATCATGCTAGTTCAAGTGGTTATGATGTGTTTTAATGTTTCTATGAAGCTACCAGGGTTCGTCCCCTACCTCAGAATGCGTTAGAATCTCCTGCAATCCCCCGGTTCACGCCGAGCCCTCCGCGAGCTCCCACGCGAATTGCACCACGCCGCGACGTTTCCTCGCGTAATTCAGCGACGCCACGCGTTCTACGATCGTCCAACTACTCCTCGGTACCTGTTAGAAGCTTCAGAAACACCAGGGCGCGAAGCTGGGGCAAGAGGGAGAGTGAGTGAGCTGAGAAAGCTACCCTCGGGTGAGCCTATAACCTGCAGAACTGTCAGGTTGGCGTCAACCCCCATGCCGCTAACAGCCACCGCCAGACTAAACATCCACAAATGATGCCGTTAGGTTCATCAGTAAACGTCGATCATGCTGGACGTCAACTAGTCAGCGGCAACCCCATGGCCGCCAACTCAGACAGAACAACAACAGGTCCTATTCCAATTCAGGACCCACCCTGCTCCTCACCTGCTCAAGCCACGCATTCACATTACGCATTCTACACAACTGACCCACATTGGCCTCACAATGGCCGCCACATTCACAACACACACGATCCACTTGGATCCGAAAAGCACGCGACGTTACATTCCGCTTCCGCTACGACTTGGTTTTCTTAGCACCTGTGCTATTCCTAGTGCAGTGCTACTCTAGTCTCTTCTCCGATGCTAGGCACTTGAGGGCTTGTCCATGGGACAGGTTGTTACCGTTACCTAGGACCCCATCCCCGCATGCCTGTTAGAGGGAGTTCTCCAGGCGGCAGGCGTGCTCGAGTCACAGACTTGGAGCGGAGGGGAAAACGGTGGGGACAGCGGCGTAAAGTCATTTGTAGAGCTCTCTTAGATGGGTCTAGGTCGCCGAGGTAGTTGTGGCGCTCTTTCAGTGCAGACCAACTAGTCCTTTCTCATTGCCTCACTCTACATGGTTCTGAAAGCATTTAGAGGGGTCAGACATGAGACCGTAGTTTGGCCAGACTACGGCATTGCGTTTACTTTAGTTCCGCATCTCACTACGACGGGAGGTTCTAGACATGGACCGTTGGTCGAGGGGTAAGGCGCGTGGCACACCTAACCGGCTGACTAGTGTAGCGTTCTATATCTAGTGTGTTTGTCCATGTAGTTTTTGAGCTATCTGTGTCACGACCTTGGGGTTCTTCTGGTGCCTTATTTTACACGGGTTTTCCGGTCTCGACGTGTAGCCTAGACCGATGACCGTGTAGTTTCTTTCACGCTTCTGCACTTGACTCTGTTTAGTAGAATAGAATTTATTGCTTTATTTAATTATTGCATTTAGTTCTATTTCTGCTGTTAGAACCAGTAGGAGATTGGTAGTCCCTACTGGGCTTCTTCGTAAAGCTCATGCCCTCTTCTGCAGATTAGACTTCACAGTAGTTCCCTCCGTGGCGGACTGAGAAGACGGGGCCGTAGTAGACGGCGTCCTTAGTGAGTAGTGTTCCCCAACTTGTGTACTTCACCCTCGGGGTATGCCCCTAAGGGATGTGTTCTTTCCCTTTTATTTCTGCACTTGTACTTTATTTACTTTGGGACGGTACTAGACTGTTACTGTAAGGCCCTTGATTTTCATCTTGCTTGCTTAAGTATATATGTATGCGTATAAGTGTATACTATTGATGTATAGATTATTGTGCATAAGTATTTATTTATACAAATTGTATGAATTAGTATTATTGTAATGTACATATTGTATACAAGTATATGCATATAAATATATATATATATATATATATATATATATATATATTTATGTGTGTGGTGTTATAATTCTGCATATTTTAAGTGAAATTTTGTCGGCCATTCGGCGTCAACATCGGCTGACGTTTACTAGGATTAGGCGGCAATATCGATAGACGCCCACTTTGGTTAGGCGACCATAGATATGGATGCCAATATCCCAGACCAGTTACGTTTCCAGATCCGGAAACGCCTCTGGAAATTTAGCCTTTTGTTTTAGAAACCCTTCCCAACGGCTCTGAGACTTACCCCTTTAGCATATCCGACCCCCAACCCTTTATAATACCCAGTTTTCGGCCAGATCCATCCCTTTTGACTCTTGGGTCAAAAACCTAGCTCTTCTATGCGAAAAACCCAACTTGAACCTGAGAGATCTGATTCGAGAGGCTTCATCCAGTGATCTGCATCGACTGGTGTCAACTCTGAACATCCGGGAACGACTCCCCACGCTGGTGTGCAGTGAAGATCAACAAAGAACCCGAAGAAGGAGGGATTTGAAGACTCTTTGGCACAGGCCGAGGAGGGCTTCTCCGGCTTGAATCGTCGTTTGTGGATTTTACAAGAGGCAAGTACCCCACTCACATCAACCCTACATGTGTCTAGTATGTCCCAGGAATTTTTCGAATTTTTCTCGTGTCTGGAACCCCCCTTTCAAGTGATTTGTTGGCGTTCAGTCTGTGTTTGTGCAGACAGGATATTAACGGCAGGATCCCTTGCCGCTAATATCATGTGTTGGCGGCATCATATACTGTCGTTAACCTATAGACGGCTACCCCATGCCGTCAAGTTCTTCAGACTGCAACAGTTTGCAAGTCTGCCCTTTTATAAGCTAATTTTCGAGTTTTTCTGCATGAGGATATATAGTAAAATTTTATATAATATGCAAATATACATGCTGGGTGTACTGTGAGTTATTGTGCATTTTTGGAAATTTCCCTGATTATTAGAATTCTTTGAATGTGCTACCAACAGAATTTTAATCTCGAAAAATATCGTTTATGAAATATGTATAGAATTTGACTGCCATGAAATTTCTGTACACTGGTTATGAGATCTGATGCATGATATAAAAATTTGAGTAATTTATAATATCTGTATAGTTTATTAAATTTTCTGAACCGGAAAATAGTTAATATGTCTACTCAATGTAGAAAAGTTAAGAATTCATGCGAAACTAGTTAATTTCCTATAAATTGAGATAAAATTTGTACTATCAGTATTCATGTATGTAATAAATTTTGAATCTGAATAATGAAAATTTATGTCAGTTTGGCTATTTTTACATTTGATAACATCAGTGTTAGAATTTTCAGAAATTATGTGTAACTCAGAAAAATGTAAATTTTTGTATGCATGATGGTTAAACTGTGATGAATTTCTGGTTAAATTTCTGTACTAAAATGATGACAATAGTTATATAAAATTGTTTTATGTTAGATATTAATAATTAATGCATGCTAATATGATTAGTGTTTAATTCTGCAAAAATTTCAGCATGATTAGAATTGTTGTAAAACTTGATTAATACTGAAGACAGTAGTACCATGCTTGGTAATACTGAAGAATGTAAATGTACGAACATGAGATGAATGCGTAAATATTTTGTATTTAGAAGTGTGTTGAAATTGAGAAAACGCATTAATGTGCCAATGGGTGACACTGCTACCTTAGAGGGCTGTGGAACTGTACTGTGGTAAAGTCTCCACGGGAAAGTTCAAAGTGTGTGATGTCCCATGGGCATTGGGATTAAATCCTGGAGGCAAACAAGTATCGCTGGTTAGGGTGGAGAGTGCTTCTCCCGATTCTGCGTAGTAACTAAGATTAATCACTGGAATGCCTAGGTGATTGATATGTGATGTGATTAGTGTGTGTCCTTCTAAAGTGGTTTGGGCTATGTGTCACGGCATTAAGGAAAAGTGAAAATGTGTTTAAGTGAAAGAAAATGTGTAAATTGTGAACCTGTGTAAGTGAATATGTGTTCATGAAATTCTTATGAAAACATGAAAAACGATAAGTTCCTTGTGAATGTGACATGATAGTAGTAAAACAGCGAGCTTTTCACTAATATAAATGTGTTAATTACGTGAAAAATTATCTTAGAATTCATGTTAATTTAGTTGTTATGAAATGTGTAAATTTATGTGTAAAATGATCAACATGTGGCATATGAATGATTGAATGAAATCAGTTTAGCATATTGAAAAGTGTAGAAAGCATGTGATATGATTAGGTTATTGTGTATAAAACTAAATCCCATGTGTAAAGTGTGTAGAAATCATGCATAGGCTTCTATTTGAAAAACTGTCACTTCCATGCATTATGTGTAAATGATGTAGCATAAGGATATGGAGATTACTTGATGCATGTATGTTTAGTGTGCTTGGTGTTACTTGTTGAGTTCTTTTGAACTCATTCTTGCTTCGGCGTACAGGTGCAGACGTTTCTACTTCTTCCGAGGAGATCGTTAGGAGCGACTCGGAGCAGAGTAGGAGAGATTGTTGTGGATTTAGCATTGTACTTTTCCTTACTTCATAGTATGTAATAAAGACTCTGCGTAGTCTCATGTGGACAATGTATTTATTTTATTTCAATTATGAAAAGTTAGTTCTCTTTTCTTCTATACGGACTGTGAATAGAATGTGGATGATGGAATAAGATTTCTTTTCAGTTCTTTAAATTCCGCTGTCATGAGATATATCATATTTGTGTATGTTTCAGCCTATTGTACTAGTGTTGGATAAATGTCCCACTGTGGCGACGATTTCTATATCGACGTGGGTTGGTGGAACCGTACCGATATAAAGAGGGTCGTTACAGTTACTCAGTGTTGGACTCTTTTCCTTCATCTGTCATACATTTTAGTGCATTTGTTGTTATTTATCTATATTACATATCTTGTTAGACCGATCCGTTAGCCCTTCCGCGTCTCTGGACCTGTGGGCGGTGGTGTCGATGTTCGGATTCTTGGTAGGAGCTGAGGGTCCGGACGTCGGGGCCGTTACACCTAATCTCTCCATGTTGATCTTATAAGCCATGAGAGATCCAATGAACTTTTCCAATGTCATTGTGGAGCGGTCATTAGCTTGTTTCATAGCAGTGACCTTTGGAGTCCACTACTTTGGGAGAGATCTTAGGATCTTCTTGACCATAACTCCCTGGCTATATTTCTTTCCTAAACATGCGAGTCCATTGATAATTTCAATGAAGTCATTGTACATCTGAGATATGGACTCACCTGATTTCGTTTGGAACTTCTCATATTGTGTGACAAGTATGTTTATTCTTGTCTCTTTGATTTTATTTACTCCCTCATATGTGAGCTTTAGCATTTCCAACATATCCTTTATTGTTTTGCAGACAGAAATTCTATTGAACTCTTGCTTGGGCAGAGTGCAACACATGAAGCTCTTTGTCGTTCTGTTCAAGCATATCTTGTTCTTATTTTCACCTGTCCAATCTTCCTTGGGCTTGGAGATTTGAAAATCACCATCTACTATGATGCTCTAGATTTGGTAGTTGAAGCCTTGTAGAAAGAAATCCATCCTTGTCTTTCAGTAGGTGTTATGTTTTAAATTGTAGTCCGAATTCTTTCTTAATGTCAACATCCTTTGACGTTAACAGCTGGTTGACGACAAGTATGTGCCATTTACCATCCGACTTGAGGATCTTGAAGTGATTTCGTATTCATCCCAGCAGGTTTGTGGTATGGGCATGAAGGGGGGGGTCTCCACAGCTCATGGTCACTACAATTTATGCTAGTTGTGAAGTTAATGAAAGAAGAATTTTATTTCACGATGTTCTCACTCTTGCTGATTTGGTTAAGGTTCCCTGGATTGTGGGGGGCGATTTCAACTATGTTGCTCAGACCAGTGAAAAGGAAGGTGGTCTTCTGCCTAATACCACTTCTATGCTTGATTTCAATGCCTTTATTTCTGTTGCTGGTCTCTTGGATGCTGGTTTCAACGGTACACCGTACACTTGGTCTAATAAAAGAATTTGTAGTCATGCTATCAAGGCCAGGTTGGATAGGTTGCTTGTGGATAACCGGTGTGCTGTGGCTTTCCCTGGGTGCAGTGTTCAACATTTGCCTCATGGCCCTTCTGATCATGCCCCTCTTTTTATTCAGTTGCAGAATGTCTACTCTCAACCAGTGCGTTTTATTTTTCAGAACATGTGGATCCAACATGAGACTTTTATGGACTGTGTTAAAAATGCTTGGGTGGTGGAGAATATGTGGTATCCGTCTCCTTTTTGCAAGCTCCAACATAAACCTAAAGAAGTCAAAGCGGCTATGTGTCTATGGAATAAAAATGTTTTCGGTCACATAGAGCATAATATTAAAACGGCTGAAGGGCAAATTGTTGGGATGGAACAGCACTCAGGTCAGCGACAGCTCTCTCACACTACCCACTCGTAGATACCGGAGAGAGATAGAAGGAGGTAAGAAGAAGAATACAGGAACACCAGATTTTACGTGGTTCGGAGGCAAGAAGCCTTCCTACGTCCACGGCCACAACAGCTTTCAATGCTTCTTCTCCAAGAAAAAGAAAACATACACTGTGTCACATACAAAGAGGACAAAACCCCCCTTTATATACTGGGAGGAAAGGGCGCCACAATCGAGTCACACAAGGGCAAATGGGTCCTGTCTCTGAATCGCCTCAGAACAACATTCGACTGCATGAGTCGAATACTCCACATTTGATATTCGACTGCAAGAGTCGAATCCTTCATGCTGACATTCGACTGCATGAGTCGAATCATTCACATCTGACATTCGACTACGTGAGTCGAATCATTCAATCGACTGCTTCATTTCTGACTTCGGCTGTGGCAGTCGAATACTGAACCCGCCTGCAACACTTAGTCAAAATTTAGCTTCCGGGGGCAGCGCCTGACCCCTTATGGAGATATGCTTCAGAGTTCGGGCTCCACATTCTAACACAAATTGCTGTGTGTGAAAGACTATATGATGATTTCCCAACTGCTCAAAATAGGTCTCTTTTGAATGAGGCAAATGCAAAGCTCTGGTGGGCTCTTCATTGTCAGGAAATGTTTTGGTGTCAAAAATCCAGGATTCAGTGGTTACAGGAGGGTTATAGGAACATGGCATTCTACCATGCGGCGGTTAAGAGTCGGCGGAGCAGAAATTATATTCATAGGTTGAGGATTGATGGAGTCTAGTGTGAGGATCAATTTTCACTCAAATCGGCGGCTGAACACTATTTTGCTTCTTTGTTGTCTTCCGAGGAACATCATATTGATAACGGCTTGCTTTGTTCCATCCTCCATCTTATCTCTGATGAGGAAAACCAGATGTTAACTGTTGTTCCCTCTGAGGAAGAAATAAAGCTCTCCGTTTGGAAATTGAAGGGGGATAGCGCTCCAGGCCCGGATGGTTTCACTGGAATTTTCTATACTACTTGCTGGGACATTATTGGGAAGGATGTGGCTGAGGCGGTTAGAGGTTTTTTCTCTGGTTACCCTCTACCTAGCGGTGTCTCCTCGTCCATCATTGCTCTTATTCCGAAAGTGGATAGGCCTACTTCTTTCTCTGATTATTGCCCCATTAGTCTTTGCAATTTCTGTTATAAAATTGTGTCTGTTGTTATTGCCAATAGATTGTCCTCGATTTTGCCATCCAATATTTCTGTGGAGCAGGGCGTTTTCATCCAAGGTAGGAACATCATGGATAATGTTTTATTGGCAAGACAGTTGGCCACTGACTTGGGCAGGAAAATTCGAGGGCATAATGTCATCCTCAAGCTCGATATGATGAAAGCTTATGACAGGGTTGAATGGCATTTTCTGATAGCGATTTTTCGTAATTTGGTTTCTCTTCTAGATTCACTTCCTATGTTGGTATGCTTCTCTCAAATTGCTAGTTTTCTATTCTATTTAATGGGGCTCTTACTAGTTTTTTCAAATCCTCACAAGGATTGCGTCAGGGTGATCCCCTTGCTCCTGCCCTATTCATTATTATGGAGGAAACCCTTAGTAGGGGGCTGAGCATGCTTCTGGACAGTGGTAATCTCAAACCTTTCTCGGGCCCTAGGGGTTGTAGAGTTATGTCTCACTTGCTATATGCTGATGATGCTATCATTTTCCTTAATGGTCAAGCTCCAAACATCAGGAAAATCATGACTTTTCTGGAAACTTATGAGGTCTCTTTGGGTAAAAAAATTAACCATGGGAAGAGCAGTTTTCTCATTGCTAAGAATGCTTCCACCCAGCTCATTACTATGATTAAGCGACTTACTGGCTTTCAACCTAAGAGGGGCGCTATTACTTACCTTGGTGTGCCGATCAAGTAGGGAAGAACAGTGATTGCAGACTACAAGTTTTTGATGGATCGAATAAATGGGAAGATTAGTTCTTAGAAGGCCAAGTTTTTATCTAAGGCTGGTAGATTAACTTTGATTAACTCGGTGCTCTCTTCTATGCCAATATACCTTGCTACTGCGTCTGGAATTCCCTAAACCATCCTTTATTACATTGATCACCTCTGTGCTGCTTTTTTTTGGGGTGGTTCTGGTGGGGATAGCCGTAGGCACTGGATCTCCTGGTCAACCATTCAAAAACCCATTTTGGAAGGTGGACTTGGTGTGAAAAGTATGTGTCATGTTCAGCTATCTATGGATATTAAGCTAGTTTGGAATATTATTCATGGCTCTTCTCTCTGGACTTCTTATGCTAATGACAGATATTTCCATGATGGTCGACTTTTCTCTCACCCACATGGGATTGCTAAGAAGCTATTTTTTGAAGCCTATGATGTTGTTCAGCGGAATACTAGATGGGTGTTGGGGAATGGGAATAACATCAGGTTTCTAGACGATGTCTGGTTTGGTATAAAGCCGCTTCGGAAGATTGCTCCCCATTTACAGGAGCCTTCGCCTTCTGTCAGGGAGGTTCTCACTGATTATAATCATGCATTGCGTTATCTTATTCCGCCGGAGTTGGAAGATTTGCAGCTTACTTCTTATGGTAATCTGTGTGTTTGGGCGCCAACTTATAAAGGGAACTTCACCACCAAAAGTGCTTATGATCAAGTCCGCATCCATGGTGTTAAAATATCTCCCCTTCTCTGCTTATGGCATCATCGTTTTAGCAGGAGGGCATCAATTTTCTCGTGGCTTATTCTTCATAGAGTGGTTCCTGTAGATGACCGCATTGCAGAGTGTGGTATTCCCATTGCTTCCCGTTGTTCTTGTTGCAGGTCCCCACATGTTGAAGACTTAAATCATTTGTTCATGCACAACAATTTGGCCAAGAATCTGTGGTTATGGATTTCTCCTCTTCTCCAGGTGGGCTTGGGAGTTGAGATGAATATATCAATTCGCCTTTGGGAAATCATTAGTTCTTGTAGTACAAATAATCCTCATGGTTTCATTACTATTTATTCTTCAATACTTATTATTTGGGAAGTCTGAAAAATCAGATGTAAGATGAGGTTTGAAGATGTTCGATATTCTAGTGCTTTAGTTTTCAATAATATTCATGCACAAGTGAATATTGCCTTGTATAAAATGGTTTTCAAGGATTCTGCAACAACTCAACAATTGAAAGTGCTTATGGAGTTTGGTTTCCTCTTTCAGCCTGCCGTCAAACTTTGTAAAATGGTCAGATGGATTCCGCCACTACAAGGTCTTCTTCTCAATGTGGATGGAGCTTCTAAAGGTAACCCGGGTCCTTGTGGGGGCGGGGGCATTGTCCGCAACAACTTTGGTTATGTGGTCTTCGCCTTCTCTCATTTCTATGGCTGTGGAACTAGTCTTACTGTTGAAGCTCGAGCTATGTGTGATGGTGTTCAATTGGCTGTGGAACGTGGGATTTATGTGACAGAAATATCCTCCGATTCTTTGGTGTTAGTGACTTCCCTTCGGTCTGGAGTTGCCCCTTCTTGGGAGTGCTACAGGTGGTGGCGAACTGTTTTTGACTTTGTGCAGCACTATGATGTCCGGATTTCACGTGTGTATAGGGAAGCAAATCAGGTTGCTCATGCTTTGGCTAATTTTGCTTGCTATGTTCGATGTAATGGGGTCTTTACTTCTTCCTCCCAGCTCCCTAAATCTTGTTTCCCTGCTCTTGTTGGTGATCGCCTGGTCTTGGGAGTTTTAGAGTTGTATAACTCCTTTTTTGGTTTCAGGGGTATGCCTCATAGAATTTGTATCATTTTTTTTCATATATATAAAAATTGGTGCAGCCGGGTAATCGTTTGGGGGAGTGACAACATTCCACCCTGCTGGGGTGGGATGCACTCGACTGGGCCAAAAAAAAAAAAAAGGTGTAGTCTTCACCATTAAAGAGTGGAGGCCGAAAGATGGATTGACCTTCTGCAAATTCTTGGGCTATCATATGATCTTTGCTCAAAGATCATTAGATATGGAATCCTAATCGGATTCCCGATTTAGGTTCGACACTCAAACCACTAATCTTAAAAAAAATCCAAGTGTAAAGGATCAAAAATATTTTCTAATTAAACTTAGTGAATATTCATATATTCAGAATTTAAATTTTTGAAAAAATAATGTGTATATATTATTTTTTTTTATATTTCGAATGTTTATTTTCATAATATAAGATCCTCCAACACCTGACGATCATGAGACAGGGAGAGAGGACGATCCAGCAAATCTTTATTACTTTTTATTTGTTATTATTGTGGATGTTTCCTATTTGTTGTGATTGTTGATTTTATGCAAGGACTGGTCTAGGCGATGCAGACGCATGTGTAATCACGGGGAATGTGCACCCCAAAGACACGCAAACATGTATTAGCTATAGAAGCATAGAAAAATGGATGTGATCGCCACCTAGATAGTTGCCTACTAATGAGAATGAGAAGAGGCTAACTAAACTAGGAAAGGGAAAGAGGACAGAAGGACTTACTGAGATCGCGACGGGGGACCCCGTCGCGATGGGCTTGATGTCACGACGCCCGTGTAGGGCGCATCTCTATGTCGCG
This sequence comes from Colocasia esculenta, assembly GCA_014218235.1. Taxonomy (NCBI): domain Eukaryota; kingdom Viridiplantae; phylum Streptophyta; class Magnoliopsida; order Alismatales; family Araceae; genus Colocasia; species Colocasia esculenta. The sequence continues at coordinate 125,359,755 of CM024755.1, read as the reverse complement.
TCGCCCTCGTCCGTCGCGTCCTCGGCAGTGCGGGAGAAATGTGAGAGGACTTTCTTCCTGCTCTCCGGCCGACCAGAGAACAAGAGCTGTTCATCAGCTTCGCTTGGGTGCCTGCCAAAATAACGAAAACAAGAAAAGAAACCATGTTAGAATAAACTTAAGTGTAGAATCTATCCTCAAATAAAAAGTAAAATGAAAGCATGGTGGGAACGGACCTGAGGGGTGGTTTTTAAACCCCTTGGGTGATGGAAAATGTGGGAGGAATATGGAAATGCATCCTACCTACTAAAAGAAATAATCATGCATGAAAGAGGAAAGGGAGAGGGAGAGGAAGAAAAAGCCCCAAAGGGGCGACTCCCTTGTGCTATATGACGTCCATAGTTGATGTTGATGCTCCAAGAGTCAGCTCCTCCACCTCCAAGCCTCACAGATGAAGAAAGAGACATGGCTCGGTGAAGAGAGAAGGTGGAAATGAGAGGGAAAGAGAGGGTTGCGGACTAAGTCCAACTCAAAAGAAATTTTGGCAGCCCTTCGAGATGAAAATCGGGGCTCTCCTCTTCCTGAAGGAAAGGCCTTGCTTTTGTAGAGAAATGAGAGATAATAATCCAATTTTTCTGATAAATTCTCCAAATAAATGATAAATACCATTAAATCTCGTGGGTGAGAGTCCAAAGGAGCCTCCAAAGAGTCCCACGATCCCAAGATGCACTCAGGAGGTCAGGGGGTTGCTTGAGATTTAAGATAAAGCCATGAGAGGATAAATAGGAGGTGGTTGCGAGGCCAGTGCATGTGGCTATTGTCACGACGGGTCGTAGGGGCACGACAGCAAGGCCACGTTCATGGATATGCATGGGTTGTCGCGACGGCCGTAGCGGGTGCGACAAAGACTAACGTGGCACCACAACCCGTCACGTTAAGGAAAATCGATTATTCTTGAATTATTGGCCAATCAAATGGGAGAATAATGGTCATTTAAGGCTCAAGGACTCTTTTTAAGTGATAATGGACGGAATATCATGAAAATTGGGCTGTTAATGGGCTCAAAGCAAGGCTAATGATGGGCTAAAGGTGAGAGACCAACTTAGGGCTCACTAAGATAACAAGAAATGTGGTTCGACTTGTAGGCCAGAATCGGGTGACTACAGACTTGAGTCCACTACAGCTGACAAGAAAGCTACCTGCAAAGACATCAAATTAATAACATTTACATCTGCAGAGACATCAACTATCACTTCTGATGAAAAAAATTATTTATCTTCATCGTTGTCTTTGTTTAATTTAGTATTTTAACAAAAGGGACTTTTTTATATTACTTGTGTTTTACCCTCTCATTTGTCAATTTCTTCTTAATATTGCAGTTTACAAGTTGCCAAGGAAGGCTACAACATCAAAATGTAAGCCTATGTTTAATTTTTCTAACTGAATATGTTAAGTGATATTTTTTTTTTTTGGTTGATGTTGTTAACATGTTATTTGGAATTTGAAGGGGCCAAAGGAAGAGATTTACGGTGGTAGATTCCAAAGAAGACAGAGAAGACTCGCCGAAGAAGAAAACGGGGCGATCATGCGATACCGATGCAAAAAAGGCTAAAAACAAAACAATGAAAGAAGTCTATGATGGGGAGCCCGAGATGCTGGATACACTAATATTTCAAGAACATGTTGAGTTAGTATTTGTGTGTTTTTAGTTTTCTTTAATATTTTTTCCAAGGCTAACATGAGCCACCAATATAGTATGTCTGTTGTGTTTTAATTTCTTTTAAACTTGCAGGTATTTGTAGGGTGTGATTCCATCAACACTTTTAGAGCATTTTGAGATATTCGATAGTTTGTGGTTTAACTTTTGTAGATTGACTTCTGATGGTGTCAATAGAATTAAATCAATTGTACAGAAGAATTCTTTGCTGGAGAAGTCATACTCTCTACTTCCAATCTGCATATGGTATGCCTAAACTTTTTTATGTATTAAGTATCCAATACTAATTCATTAACAAATCATCATTGTTTATTTTTTTGTTAATTTGTAGGAATCATTGGCAGCTTGTTGTCATATGTAAGAAAGAGGATAATGACATGCCGTTCCTTATGCTCCTTGACTCCCTTCACATGGGGGAACACACTAGGAGAGGGGGGGCAGCTACTGAAACAATTTTTGGGCACTGTGGCAAGGATGGGCGATAAACTGCCGATCGATTGCATTTCTTGGAGGGTAATGCCATCGTCTAACAAGGACGATGTTTGGGATTTTATCTAAGTGATGTAATACATGTGTTCGTTTAATTTTCTATTCCACTTGATTAAATCTAACTATTTATTTTAAAAATATAGAGAAAATTTGATGTTCCCATTAGATTGCGTGATTTTGTAATGAAGGATCTAGATCAGAAATGGAGGTCTTGGAAGTATGACTTGAGGACGAAGTTCTTCACGCCATATCAAAAAGCGCAACAACACTTTGCATGTTCAGACACAAGAGTGGTTGAAGATCAATGGAAAAATCTTGTTCAGATATGGTTTTCAGAGTAATTCAAGGTAATTGGAATTGGATTACAATTAGTCTAAATATAGTGATACTCCATAATTATTCTAATCGTTATCATTATTATTTGTAGAAATGCAGTGAAACAAACAAGCAAAATAAGTCCAAAGAAACATTTTTTCACTGCGCTAGTAGTAAAAGTTTTGCTGACATATACCACGAGGAGGTAACATATATACTGTCTTATTTGTATCTCAGTTGATCTATTCAAAATAATTTTGTTTATTTCTAAATTATCTTCTGTACAATGTTGTAGTTTCTAAAACCTGGGGCCACTCTTGATCGTGGGGACTTCCGTATGAAGAAAGCTAGAGGTCCAGTTAATGACGAGAGTGCTGCAATGATTGTATAATTAATTAGCTTTGTTAATTGTCTAATGTTTCACATTATTCTCATTATGCATGGAAGCTATTTGTTGACATAATTCTATTTACGATAGTGCTGCAAATTCATGTTTTTTCATTCAAATTGTAGGATAAAATTTGAGACATTAAGCTGACGCAGCAATCAAGTACATCAAGCTCAATTGCAAGCGTGGGGGACGCTTATGAGCAAGTTATGGGATGGGACAGAACTGGAAGAATCCATGGCATAGGCACGGGCCCTATCACAAAGAGCATGTGGGGTTTAAGAAGTGAACAAAAGCTACGACAGGACAATGAAAGCCTAGAAGAAAAAATTGAAGCTCTCGAAGAAAGAATGAAAAAAATTTAGTCTCGTGGCAATAATTAGGTAATGAGTTTCTGTTGACATACTTCATTACTAAGATTGCTTAATGTTGACAATCTACATTTACTTGTGCAGAGTTCTGCAAGTGTTTGTCATCCTCAAAAGAAAAAGGTAAACGAAATCTAACTGTCTTAATATGTTGGAATGCATGTATATCTGACATCTATATCCAAAATTTTTAACAGGATTCATTGGAGGGGAGGAGGGTGAGGATCCTAAATTTCTCTGGAGAAGTAGATGCCAGCGGCATTCTTATGTCTGATGATAATGATAATGTGGTCATGGGGAAGAAGTTAGGTGGTGAGTACTATGAGGTTTCTATACTCATAGCCCATGACCCGACTGCATCTTTGTTTATCAAAGATGCAGATGGAAAAAATATGAACGATGTTGTTGGGAGTCACATAATATGGTTCAGAGAATATGTAAGTTTATTTACATTTATCTCATTCTTATTTATATGTTGCTAATTGTCAACTCTGATGTTATTTACATTTTTACATGTAACAGGTTGAGCTTGAGGATGATTGATCTTCACCTCCACCCTTTTCGGTAAGTAACATAATATGGTCCAAATTTTATAACATCTGAGTTGTAGAAAATCTGAGTTGCACTAGATCTGAGTCTTAACTGAAATGAATGGTAGTTGTAGTTTTTTTTGTTGGTGAATGCCAATGATGAAATTTGATTTCAATTTTTTTTGTTGGTGAATGCCAAGGTGGTTCCCATGTTTGTGTTTTCTGTTGCCATGTTCTCCATTTTACAAATGTGTTATTAACCTGTCCGGGAATGTGTGTCTCCTTCCCTTTCTCGCCTCACCTGCTAACCAGTCAGCCGCCTACAGATTGGTAGCTCTCTTGGCATACGAAGGCCTCACATTTCTCCCTTCTGACATGTGTGGATAGAAGGTTGTGGATGTGTATGCATGATTCAGAGAAAGGGATCCCATGTGCCACGTGTGGATAGTGCAGGTAGTTGACAGGTATGCCCATGTTGTCCAAGAGCTGGAGTCCTGATTAGTGTTGGTATTAAACCCCTAACTCCCCTTCAAAATTGGTGCTTCAGGATTGATATGGGACTAAACCACTGGTTTCTGATATCCTTCACATATGTAAAACTGAAATTCCCACTAGTTTCCAGATATCCCATCACCTGACAAATGGAATGAGAAATGCTTTGGTGGTTATCAGTATAGAAATAAGAACAAACTTCCCGAATCTACAAATGCTAAAACCATCATTTATGGACCACAGTGAAGAAATCAAGTTATGGCGTTGTAGATGTCTAAGCCACAGTACAAAATAATAAATCATTGTTCTAGAGAATGTTTTATTAGAAATTGGAACATGAAGCAAGTAGAAAGCTTTTGGGATGTATGATTATCAAAATACCTGCATCTACTGCTCGTCGGAGGATACAACAAAGTTGTCTGCTCCAAGCAGATTCAAGGCGTCATCTTTCTTGGAAATGGATGTACTAAATACAGTGACCTTCAAACCAAAAGCTTTCCCAAATGTACATAGAGATTTGGAGCAGGAATAACAAGAGTGTTTGCCTCTATTCCAGTGACTTCAATAGGTTGCCATACTTTCTAATCAACAAGTTCAGAAGCTGTAGAATGCTAGTAATGAACAATTTTCAGTCAAATATCTACTAAGATTCAGGTTCATTTACCTACTTCTCAAAACTGTCATTAGTTTGCTTGGTTTGCTTGGTTTTGTGTTGATTAATTACAATAATGTAAGGCATAGTTTGGTTGGGACTGTCTGAATTGACTGGCTCCCCAACCTGGCAAGTCAGAAAACTGTGCTGGGTGGTGGGCTGGGCTTGTTTACAAAATTATACTTTTATGACTTATACAATTCTACAAAAGACAGGGGAAATGCTTCTTCTTTTCCTTGAGTTATTTGATACTAGTGTAATGGTTTGATGACATATTTCCTGCATTACTATTTATTAAGCATATTGTTTCTTTTGTTATAAATATCCTCACACAATACTTATTGACCACCTATTGTTGCTTTTGCAGGAAATATGTCTGCTGAAACCTCTCTTCCTCCAAGGACAAAGCAAACTCTTCACAAATCTCCTCTCACCACATGTGAAAAATTTCATTTACTAACAATTAACTTGCTCTTCTGAACAGACTTTAGCACTAGTATGTCAATGTGAAGAATGATGTTTGATGTCATCTTTTATTAACATTATTGTTTGTTAACTTTATTGAGTTTTATATTATTAATTTGTTGTGCATTGTGAATGAGTGGGTGTGAATGTGTGTGGATGTAAATGTGGAATATGGATCTAAATGTGGATGTGTATGTGTGGAACTAAATGTTGATGTGGATGTGTATGTGTGGAACTAATGGTGGATGTGTATGTGTGGAACTAAATGTGGAAGTGTGTTGATCGATCTAAATGTGAATGTGTGGATTAATTGTGGATGTGTACATGTAGATCCAATTGTTTGTGAATGTAGACATAAATGTAGGTGAATGTGGATCCATTTAAATATATTACTATTTTTTTTTTGCTGAAACAAAATACTTATAGTGTATGTGGACGTAAGGAAAACATACTTGGTTATGGTGTACGTGGCCGTAGGTAAACATATTTACTTATGGTCTGTTTAGCCGTAAGGAAACATACTTGCTTATGGTGTACGTGGCCGTACAGACACATGCTTACGGTTTAAACTGTCGTAGGGATATTCGGCGTCACTGAGTCTATCCTTACAAAAAATATGACTACGGTTTACATCGTCGTAGCCAAAAACAGATATCCTTATGGTGTTACTTACGGCTACCAACACCGTCACTATAGCTATATACTTATAGAGTTTAAAACACTGTAGCCTTAGGCCTTTGCCGTCGGACTTTAGCCGACGAAACCCTATCGTAGGGTAACACCGTAAGCAAAGACTATGCTTACGATTTTTGGTTATCTACCTACGGTGTTTGGACGTAAGCAAAGCTTGGTTTTCCTGTAGTCGAGCTCCAACTCCTCAGAAGAGTCCCTTGCCTCCAGACAACCAGGAAGTGCCCCCCAGGGCGATTTCTCCTTGCTTATACTTTCTCTCTCCCTTTTCTTTCAATTTTCTCTTCATTCATGCATGCATAGAGTAGTTTTATTCATAGATACTCATTGAAACACTCCACACACACCGTTTTTAAACACCCAAAGAAGTTAAAAACTCACCCCACGTGAGTTCCCTCCAAGTTGTTTCATGTTTCTTCATATTTTTGGAGTAGATTCATCACAAACGAGTTCTCTAATGGGTTGTTTATCATTTTGATGTTCTTGGAAGGTGTTTGAAGACATTACAAGCACGAGGCTCTTGCCCCTTGGCCAGCTGAGGAGCAGGAAGAGAGAAACCCGCGGTCTTCATCCCTTGAAGAAGAAGGTGACCATCCTGCTGTCGCGATCCAGAAGACGACAAGAAGACAGTCGCATTCCATTCATCAGAAAGCGGCCCCAACCTTGTCGCATTCACAGGGATCAGGTACGTCTTCTTTATTCTCTTCCTTTTCCAAAGTAGTTAGCTTTATTCATCCACCTATTTCTCTTAGCAACTACTTTGGTGGCGATCACGGTCAGTTTTCCTATCTTTCATCATCTTTTTGGGGTGTCAATCACGTGATTACACCTTTTGGCGATCACGGTGGGACCTCTAATGCCCATCATGCTTGTTTCTATCTTCCCCTGCCATTCCTAGTCGTCCATGTGTGTGGATGTTTCATGAATTTTGCAATTTTTTCGTTCACTTTTACCCCTGTTTTGAGTTCTGCTGCTCTGGGTGAGAAGGCAACGTTGTAAGGGTCACGATAAAGGTAGCGACAAGGTGAGCGTCGCAATCAGGTCAGCACATCACCGTTTGTTCTTTTATGCTATTTTGGTGTTTTGGTGTGCAGGTCCAGAAGGCGACATTGAAGGTGTCGCGATAAGGAAGGCGACCGTGAAAGAGTCGTGTTCAGGTATGTGCTGTCTGCCCATTCGTTCGCTCATATTATTTTGAAGTCGTCTGTGCTGGATAAAAGGCGACGCTGTCAGAGTCGCCATCTTGAAGGTGACAGGTTGATCATCGCGATAAGGTCAGTGCTCCTGATTCAATCTCTCTCTGTGTTTTGGGCTTACTTCAAGTACTCCATCCATATTTCGAGCCATCTGATGCCTGTTCCATGCTTCTGAGAGTCTGTCAGTCCTACATGCTATAGGGTTGCTTTGGTTTTTGTGCATAACTAGGCCCATCCTGCTTTCTGTCCACTGTGAAGAGGAACGCGACCGGCTTCCTATCGCGATCTTGGTCGCTACAGGTTACCTGTCGCCTTCTGCTTCTGAGAGTAGGTCGGTCCGATTTTTGTTTTGTTAGTCTTAGGTTAGAATTTGCATGCACTCTGGTGCACATAGGATTTGCATACATATTTCCATATTTGTAGTTTAGGTTGTCCTCCTTGGCGACGCCCTCTCTCTCGGCCACATATTCCTTGTGTCCAACTAGAGCACTCGCTTGAGGGCCTCCGTAAGTCTTTGCTGATCGTGGATTCATTCATTTGGTAAGTTTGAGGAACCCTAGTCACACCCAAAGTTGGAAGCCTTCTCCTTTTAGGAAACCTTCCTTTTGAGAGAACTTGCTAAAAATCAAACTTATTAAAAGGCAAACTTGAACCAAATAAAAGAAACCATCATCGTTGCCAATTGCTTGCTTTGGGTGAGACATTTTATCTTTCTTTTGTTTGCATAGGATTGTCTGTCTAAGAAGCTAGGTGTCCATCTAGGTTAGGTTGTTTCTTAAGTCTGGACAGGTTTTCCCATCTTGGTGCACGCACTTCCCCAAAAAAATTGAGTCCTATCTGAACCCAGTCTATGATGAGAATCAGGACGCCGCGTTCTATACTTCCCAAGACTACGAGGAATCTCTTCCTCATGATCTCTTCGGGGAGTCGACCTGCCCTTGGGTTGCCACAGTCCATGCTAGTGAGAGTCACCATCACGACGATGGTGGCCCGGCACTGAATGCCCATCTTTCTCAGGCAGACGATCAAGCTCCTCAGCTCCTGCACCTAATTCCTCAGCTTGATCACTCTCAAAGCCAGAACCTCATGACGGCCCTCAAAGGAAAGACCGTCTCATCACACTCACCCAGAGCGGGCGCCTCACACCCCATGGCACCTACCTCTAGCCCCCGTATCATCCCGGGACAAGCCGACAATACTCCCATCCGGCCGCGGACCATTTGATTCACTCCCTTTGAATCTGAGCATTACCATCCACGTGAGTCGAGGCCCCGGTCTCCCCCATATCATCCTTGCTACTCACCTCATCCTCTTGTGCCACGCGCCAGGCCGACATCTCGTGCCTCTTCCTTATATGCTCAACCATCCGCCGCTCCCGACATGATGTCCGAGTGGGTGTCCATTAAAAAGGAACTCCAAGAGCTGCGAAAGCAAGTTGACCCGAGGCAACACCATGACGTGCATATGCCCAATTTCAATGGCTTATGGGTTCCCTCTCCATCTGAATTGCCAAAGTACCACAAGTACAAAGGCTCTGGCAACCCTTACATCCATATCAAGGATTTTATCTATGAGTCCACACCCTATCAGCATGACTGCCGCTTAATGGCATACTTGTTCTGCCGGTCACTGGACGGGCCTGCACTAGATTGGTTATATTCCCTATTGCCTGAGGATGCATTGGACTTCGCTATTGTGAAGGAAAAATTCCTTGAACAAATCCAAGATAGGGTTGGACCAGAGTATTCTCTTACGGATCTCATGGCCGAACGGATGAAGTCAGAGGAAGACTTTGCCACATACGTTGACAGATGGAGGCAGATGGCCACCAGAGTCCCAGGGTACCTTCCAGAGGGAGAAAAGGTCAAGATCATCATTGCTAATGCAACCCCCACCTATAAAAACATTCTAGCAATGAATGATATCACCACCATGCACCAGCTCTACAGCCGTACCCGCTTCATCCAAACTTAGCTCAAGGACTCCCCCATACACTCCATGTTCGAGCCCCATATGTCCCGCTTCCAAAGAAAGCCTTAGGAGCCAGTCACCGAAGGTGTCCAAGTGAATGAGCAAGTGAGTGCATTCAACCCTGCCGGCCAGAACCAAAATCGCCAACCTTATACTACTCAGTGTCAGAATCCTACCAACCCTCCACAAGGCCAACAGCCAAGCCAATATAACCAAGTACTGCCCCCCGATGGTTCCCAACAAAGGCATCCCTTAGGTCCAAGGAAAACCCATTACCCACCCCTTCCGAAGACACTCTCGAATATCTTCTCGGCCTTGCTCTCCACAGATGCTATCCAACTCCCTCTAGAAAGGCCGTTGAACCCAAGTGTGGACCAAACAAGGTACCGTGTGTTCCATCGGCAACCCGGTCATACCATTGAACAGTGCTTCACTTTAAAAGATCTGGTATATGACTTGCATGAGCAGAACAGGCTGGATTGGACGGCCCTCCGACAAGTGATTGGAGATATCAAAGAAAGGCATAGGCAGCAACAGCAGCAGAGGCAGCAGCACCAACCACCCCCTCAACAACAACAGCAGTAGCTGCAACAACAGCCGGTGCAGGACCTGGGCAATGTTCACAACCCCTTGCCAAACCATCCACCAGCTCCTAACCCACCATAGCAACCAGCCCAGGTAAACCCTATCAGTCACCACCCCCCTCCTCAATCGAACTGGACGTACGATGATGAACTCGATGTCCAGCAAATGATGGCCATTAACCACCAGTACCCTCTACAATCCCAAACACTACAACCAGCCAACATGGCTCCTCAATCAATTCCTCCCTTAGTTTCCTTGGCCAATGCCATCATACTGCCCGTCATTTCAACACCCACACCAGTCGCTAGTTCCTCCATTATCCCACCACCAGTCATAACCTTCGCTCCACCTGTCTCCATACCACCACTACCCGTCATATCCGCTCCCACACCCATCATACTACCACCACCTGGGCTAGACCAACCTTCTGCCGCCACTCCGTCCTCTGCCAGACAACCCCTCAACCAACCAACCACCCTGCGGAGCGGACGAGTCTTTCGCCGCCCGTACCCACCTATCTCCACTACCTCCACTAGCTAAAGCAACCACCAACAGGTCCTGCAACCACCTCAGCAACACCCGCAGCAACAACCACAAGATGAGGGGGTGATTGAGCCATTACCTGGGACACATTATGATATCCTCAAGCATCTTGATCATGTGCCAGCCAAGATCTCCATACTGGAGTTGATAAAGAAATCCAAGGAGCACCAAGAGGCATTGAGAAATTTTCTGTAGAAGGTAGTGGTGAATGAGGATATGCCAACTGAAAAACTGCCAAGTGCACTAGCCATGGTAACCCGTGGGCCGGCAATTACCTTTGCTGAGAATGAGCTAGCACCCCCAGAAGCCAGGAGGCTCCCACTCTGTGTGACCCTCATCATCAACCACATAGCAGTAGGGGCAGCACTAGTTGACACGGGAGCATCCATTAATGTCTTCCCACTAAGCACCCTCAGAGCCTGTGATGTGTCGGAAGGGATACTGAGACCGACACCAACCACCATAGCCGCCTTCGACAACTCCAGAAGATCCTGCCACGGCATGGTGACTGTACAAGTTGAACTGGGGCCACTCGCTGTCGCTGTTGACCTTTATGTACTTGACATCAACCCTGTGTACAAAGCTATCCTGGGGCGCCCATGGTTAGAAGCACTAGGGGCTGTACTGTCCACCGCACATCAGTGTCTCAAATTCCCCTTCTAGGGACAGATCATCAAAGTTAAAAGCATAGCCACTACTCACACTATCGATGCCATTAATGATACCCTCCTCCCGGCTATCTGGCCCACCAACAAGCCCATCATCTCAGTGCTGGACATTAACTACCCTTGGGGCTACTCATTCCACTCCAAACAAGAGCCCAGTCCTACACAGGTCAATACGGTCAAAAGGAAGGAGCCACTTAACACCAGAGGGTGGCAGATTATGATGAAGCTAGGCTATGAAGAAGGCAAGGGTTTAGGGGTAGAACTGCAAGGCATAGTCAAGCCCATCCCGGACATTGTAATGAAAAGCCGATGGGGACTGGGTTATAGGGAGAAATCCAAGCCGTGGTCATTCAGCACATCCACTCTCAAGGCCGACCGTGAACCACTCACATGGATGCTTTGGTGCCACTTCGTCAGAGGCCCTACCTAACCTGGATACAACACTGTGGTGGTCGAGGCCGAACTGTCGCACCACGAGGTGCAGGGTAGGAATTTTTCTCGGCATATGGCCCCTATGCGCACATACAGGGCGCTGGAAGCACTCTGCCCAAGAAAGAGAAGGAAGACAGGGGACCCGGAGGCTGAATTGTACCGCTGGTTCGACATGGAAGATATCACCATAGCATTCAGCCGTCTGTTCTAGGAAGAGGAGAGAACATGGCCACCAGCTGCAGCCGAATTGCTAGAGCCACCCACATCCATCACTTTCAAGAGGCAGTTAATGCATGAAACCACGGACATAGGAGAACCAGACATCCCCTATGAAGAAGGGAGGATAGTAGACGAGTTGTGGAGGGGCACCTGCCTAGCCATCCACCCATCACTCTTGAACTCTCTCCTTCCTAGCCTTGTCCCTTCATCTCCTCCCCTACTCATTCAGCTGTCTCCCCAGCTCCTGGCAGCTGCATACGAGATCCTCACTCCTGAACTCCCCTCCTCAGTCCTCTCTGCTCTGCAATCCAATCTGAGCGACCACGAGGTCACTCTCTCATGTTGCATGCTCTCCACCGACCTCCAAAAAAAAAAATGCCAATCTTCAAATGCACCTTGAGGTCGAGGAGCCGGCATGCCTCCTTCACTCTCCTGATCAGGGGCACCCCTCGACTGGGGCTTCCCCTCTTGCTCCTTCATTAGGAGCCATCCTTTTCGAGGACACTATGTCCTCCACCAGTCCTGTAGAGTCATCTAGTCAGGAAAAGTCTAGGGTAGATGAGTCTAGTGTTAGTTTAGGTGAGTCTAGGATAGGGAGTCAGGTCAACCCAGCATCTACCAGGTCCAAGCGTCGCCCTAAGAAGCAACGAGGCAAGGCTATTCCCTGAAGATATCTTCAAGAGTTAGCTTGGCGATGTTAGAAGAGGAGATTGAGCAGGATGGGGTGTTCGTAGACGATGGGTTTTGCATCTATGAGATCATGAATGATGAGGACCCAATTGATGAAGAGGATAGCGAAGTAGATGACGCTGCCGAAATGTACGCAAGTGGCATAAGGAGATTTGATGAACCTACAATGGCAGTGGATGAACCTACTAAGGAAGTCAACCTCGGAACAGAAGAAGCCCCCAGGATTGTGATAATTTCAGCGAACCTCCCTTCAGATGAAGAAGAGGAACTGGTGCAAATTCTGAGGGAGTATAAAGACACATTCACCTGGTCATATGAGGACATGCCTGGTCTAGACCCCTCACTAGTGGAGCATCGACTTGTATTGAAAGAAGGGGCAAAGGCCATAAAGCAGAAACTCAGAAGATTCCACCCACTCATGGCCCTGAAGATGAAGGATGAAGTAGACATACTCCATAAGGCTAGATTCATCAGGGTAGTACTTTATCTGAATTGGGTGGCAAACATAGTCCCAGTAATGAAAAAGGATGGAAAAGTCAGGATCTTTATCGACTTCCGGGACTTAAATAAGGCGTGTCCAAAGGATAGATACTCAAGCTGGGTATGAGACCCTCTCATTCATGGATAGATACTCAAGCTACAACCAAATCCGTATAGCTCCTGAAGATCAAGAGAAAACATCCTTCGCCATGCCCTGGGGAACGTACTGCTATGTAGTCATGCCATTTGGGCTAAAGAATGCTGGAGCCACCTATCAAAGGGCGATGATGGCCATCTTCCACGATCTGATGCATGTCTATGTAGAAGTATACGTGGATGACATCTTGGTGAAGTCAAGAACCAGGAGAGAACACCCCGAAATCCTCGCCAAGGTGCTGCAAAGGTCGAGGGAGTACAAACTGAGAATGAATCCAAAGGAATGTGTGTTCGGGGTATCAGCAGGGAAGTTGCTGGGGTTCATTGTTAGCAAGCGAGGCATTGAGAACGATCCAAACAAGGCCAAGGCTATAGCGGAAATGCCATCTCCGAAAAACATCTCACAACTAAGAGGGCTGATTGGGCGTTTGCAGTTCATTAGAAGATTTATATCTCAGCATTCGCAAAGATGCCGCCCGTTCAATGATATTTTGAAAGGAGGGGCAAAGTTCGAATGGAATGACAAATGCCGAGAAGCCTTTGATGATTTGAAGAGGTATCTCATGAATCCCCCTATTTTGCAACCTCCTATACCCGGGAAACCACTAATCCTATATCTCTCAGTCATTGAGGACTCCCTAGGTGTTGTCCTTGCACAACACGATGAATCTGGGAAAGAAAGGGCAGCATGCTATCTCTCTAGGCTTTACAACACTGCAGAATCCAAGTACACCACCATGAACAAAACTTGTGCCGTGCTCGTGTGGGAATTTCAAAAACTCAAGCATTACTTTCTTGCCCACGAGGTCAAGCTGATCTCGAGGATGGATCCACTCAGGTACCTTCTAGAAAAGCCCGTCCTCTCTGATCGGCTTGCGCGCTGGCAGAGCTTCCTCTCATAGTTTGACATTTACTTTGTGGTCCAAAAGTCCATCAAAGGATATGCCATCGTGGAGTACCTTGCCCATTTGCCACTCCCTCACAGCGATTCCGTCCGAGAAGAATTCCCCATGAAGAGCTCTTAGTCATCATCAAAGACCCCTTCTGGTCCCTCCATTTTGATGGAGCACTCAATTCCCAGGGACGGGGCATTGGAGCCGTACTGCTCTCCCCAGAGGGCATTACCATCCCCATCGCATATCAACTCACCTTTTCTGCTCCTAACAACATGTCTGAGTACGAGGCTCTCCTCACTGGTCTCAAGCGTGCTTATATCTTGGGTGCATCCCACCTTAGAATCATAGGAGACTCTCAGCTTGTTCTGCGGCAGGTGATCTCAACTTACCGCACTCGTGATCCGAAGCTTAAACCCTATCATGATTTGGTCACGTTATTGGCGAGGTAGTTTCGAAAGCTTATCTATATCCATACTCCTCGCTCACAAAATATCTTGGCCCACACTCTAGCGTCGCTGGCTTCATCTCTATCCTTCCCACTGAGTCACCGGACCGAGACAATCGTCGTCCAATGGCTCGATGTCCCATCCATCCAGGATCCTTGGTTCGACAACCTTAGGACAACCTTAGAAGAGAGGGCTAGGAAGAGAGGAGCACAACAAGTCATACTAATTGAGCTCGAGGAAATCTTAATGCAGAGGGCGTAGAGTTGTCACATCCGTGGAATGGGTTGTACCTTAAAAGATTCTATCCCTAGGCCTATAGCCGTGAGGTCACAATACTTAGACAAGAGATGACCCCGTGTTAAGAGTCCGAAATCCCCTCCCCGATCGTCAAAGGTTGACCTAAGTCAGGATCAACACACACACATGACAGGCCAGGGCGATCGAGCTTAGGAGATAACGTGGCTAGGTGGGCCCTATTTTAGCAATATGATGATCGTTCTCTTACAAATTGGTTGAGGTATAGGAGCAAGAGTAGCAAGGGTGAGGTAGTCAACCTTAAGCATACCCTGATGAGAGGAAGCCTCAAACAAGGACAGTCAAATAAAAGGGGCAAAAGAACAAAAGGCAAAGGAAAGAATCAAAGATACATGACGAAACAGGGGCATGACAAAGAGTGCCAAAGTCCCCGCGGGACGCTCATAAGCCCGGTCGTACGCATGCCCAAGTCAATGCAAATGCATAGAAAAGACCACGAAGTCCGTACGCAATAGGCCTAATCATCGAAGGGTATGCTGCGGGAAGAAGCCGATCCCATCGTCCTTAAACATGCATTAGACTTCCCTCGAATAGTCTTCCAGTTCCCCCTATAAGATTAGACCATCCCTTATGTATGGCCTAACTAGCCGCACTATCATATAGGGGTAATCACCCATGGCATGTCACCTTAAGCGCACATCCTATCTTGGTAAGGCCTTTGACGAAAGAGGGAGGTGACCAAGACTTCAAACCAGCGGTTCAGACCAGTTTATGTGTTGTGGCCCGAAAGAGAGAGTACCTTTTGTCTCATGCGTCTTATTTTTAGGAAGGGGTAACGTCGGTTTCTGGCGTCTTTCGGAACCAAAAAAAAAAATCAAATATTTCAAACTAAAAAAAAAATCAAATATTTCAAACTCCAAAAAAATCAAATATTTTAAAACTCCAAAAAAATCAAATATTTTAAACTCCAAAAAAAATCAAATATTTCAAAACTCCAAAAAAATCAAATATTTCAAAACTCCAAAAAATCAAATATTTCAAAACTCTAAAAATATTTTCAAATCCCAAAGTACTCTACTCTTTCATTCATGCATGGTATTTATTTATGTCTTTTTTGCCTATTTAATAAGGCTTAGCCCCTTGACCATTTATCAAGATTGGTCACTCGTCATACTTAAGGCAAGGGACTAAGTCTAAGAATGGATCTAACCTATTTCGTGGTTTTCTTAAGTGTGCAGGATGTAGTAGAAAGAAAAGAAAGTGGCACTCACGTCTCACTCGTCACTCTCACACAACTACAGTCCATAAACCAAAGAAACCCAAATTCCATTTCATGCTATATACACTGTACATCACCATCATCATGACAAAAAAGGGGCAAAGTACAAGCCCTCAACCACTCTCCCCTGTACCCTCAGGCGGGCGGGAAGGTGGAGGGGCCATCTCTCTCAGTCCCGTCGTGCTCCCCTCGGCTGCTCCCTCCCGCTGTCGTGCCTCCTCCTCATTCCTCCGTCGTCCGGAGGATCCTGTCAAATAATGTCTGGTAGACCAGCTCGGGATGCCGGTCCTGCTGGCCGAGGAACGCCCGACCAATGCCAAGGCCCTCTCGAGCCCCTTCATCTCCGACCTCAGTAGCTCGTAGCGATGCCGCTCGCTCCCTAGCTGCGAACGGAGCTCGTCCGCCTCCCAGCGCAGTCCGATCGCCTTGTCTGTCTAGGGGTGTAGGCGCATATCTGCCATCTCGTTCTCTAGCGCAGCTGTCCGCACTAGAGAGGCCCTCAGATCTGCCTCCTACAAGTCCAGACTTTTGTTAAATAAAGGAAATAAGAAACAAGGGGCATGTAATCAATGGCTCACCCGCTTCTGCAGCTCTACCGCAGCATCCTCCGCCCGTCTCACCGCCACTGCTAGCTGGCCCTCCAGCACGGAGCGGCCGGGCTCATCTCGTGAGGTGGAGGCACCTCCCATCATTTGCTGCCCCCGCTCCAGCTCGGCGCGCTGCAAAGGAAAAGTAGAAGTCAGTCAACTGAAATTAATGGTAGAAAGGGGAGAGAGAAGGGTAGTCACTAGCTGTGTCACGGTCTGCTGAAGGTTGTCCCTCTGATGGATGGTGGAGTGGAGGACACCCTCGAGGGAGGCAATCCGCCCCTCCGGGTCGAGCTGTAAACACAAGTCAAGTTAGCCAAACAATTAATGATTAAAATATTTAGAAAGGCTAAGTTGAAGTACTCACCGGTCAGTAGGTCCCCTTGTATACCTGGGCCCTGTATCTCCGTGCGTAGGCATGAAAGTAGTCCTCGTCACTGGTCGCCTCAGAGGTCACCACTCGACCTCGTTGCTCCCAGTCCTCCAGCTACTCCCTGACCTGCACCGTCCAGTCCGTGACCTACTGGATGCCACGGAAGCTACGACCTGGCCTCTCCTAAGATCTCTGCCACGTCGAAAACTCCACTGCTGCCTGGTGGATCCCCAGCATCCGCGCGAACAGCCGGAGGTGGAGTGGTACCACCGTGTTGAAAGCATGCAGCCAAATATCCCTAACGAAGTAGGGGCGGCCCTGCTCCAACCACGGCTAGACGGCGTCGTCCTCCCAAGCATAGGGAGTCTGGTCAACCTGTACATCGCAGAAAGCTTGTTAATCAATTGTCAGTGGCAAAAGAAGAAAAAGGTTCTAGTGTAGAAGTACTCACGTGTCTGAAGGGGACAGTGTCCAGCGCGTCGTGAATGAGCGTCACCTGCTGGCGCAGGGACCGCTCGTCGTGATGGAACCGCCAGCGCTGCATGAGAGGCACAGCACCCGATCGCCTCGGCACTCCCCGGCATAGAGATGGAAGGTGGTGGTACGCCCACACCTACAAACAGCACAGTCAGTACCACAGTCAATTAAAATGAAGAAAAGCAATAAAGCATATGGGTGAGAAGTCTACCTGAAGTAGTGGGAAGAACCCAGCCACCCCTGTCTCCCTATTGGAGGTGCCCAAGATGTTGAAGAGGGGGGCCAGAAGGGCCGCACCCCATGCGTAACTGCCTACTCGGGTCAGGTCCTCCAACAGGGGCAGACACCGGAAACTCATCGGGTCTCCTCGGGTCCCCAAGATCAACTTCCCGATCACAAGGATCAAGAAGTGCCTCAAATCGTGGTCCGCTGCCGCTCCCTCCTCCTCCGCCAGCGCTGATCTGGCGTCCACTATCAATCTGGCCATGTACTCCGCCTGGCCCTCTCCAGTCTTGTGGCGCGCATCCGCCACCCTGAGTCTCGCCTGCAGCCTCGTCCTCTGCACGAGAGAGGACCTCTCCCGCGTCACCTCCAACCCTAGAAGGCGCTCCACCATCTCCTGGTAGCTCGTATAGGTCACCCCTGTCACCGCCTAGCCGTCTACTCTCAGGCCGGTGATCCGTGCCATGTCCTCTAGTGTGGGGATCATATGACCCCTCGGGAGGAGGAAGGCGTGGCACTCGGGGTCCCACCGCTCCTTCAGCGCCTGAATTAACGCCACGTCTTGGTCAACTCATGAACCTCAGAAAGGGGCCGAACCCCATCTCCTCCAGCCAGGTCCTCTGGAAGTCCGGCAGTCCCTGGTAAACTACTCGGACGATGGCCCATCCCAACTGGGACCGTAGCTCACTCTACAAAACAGTCACAAAGAAGACAAGGATCAGCAGAAAAATCAGCAAATAACACTTTGTTCATATCGCGACAGGCACACTGTCGCCTTCTGAAGGCGACACAAGAGGAGTCGCATTCAGATCCCTTGAAGGCGACACATCGACTCGTCGCCTTATGAATGCGACACCTAGGGTGTCGCGTTCAACCTAGTAATGCGACAGGCACATCGTCGCGTTCTCAGGATGACTGGTAATGGCAAATGCCCATTTTTCGACCGTTCCACATTGGGCCAAAAGGCCCTACAGAGGCGCTTCGCATCCTCATCATCCATCCACACACGAGAGGGGCTAGGGTTTGAGTACCTACCTTCTTAGGGCTGATGTCTTCTTCCTAACCTAGGCCCTCCACCGGATCCGCCTCCATGTGGTTGGCCGGAGCCGCCGTAGATGGACCCTCATCCGTTTGCCGCTGGCGAATCCCCCTTTTAGTGCCTCTCTTGCGCTGGTCCCCATCACCGTCACCGCCTTGATCGCCACCCTCCATCACCGGCCACCGGGGAAGGGGAAAGTAGACAAGAGAGAGAGAAAAGAGAGAGAGAGAAGATAAAAGAGTGTGTAGATGGCCACCGCCAGCCAGGGTTCGCCGGAGAAGACAAGAGAAGAGAAGAGAGAGGGGAGCCCTGTCGCCGGAGGAGAAACTGAGGAGTGAGAGAAAAGAGGGAAAGAGGGAAAGGGGCATTGGGCCCCAATTTCAAAACCGCCTCGATCCTATCATCGCGACAAGGAGCCTGTCGCGTTTTGTTCAGGTAGCGACAGAGACATTGTCACGTTCAAGGAAAAGGTGACGACTGTTGAACTGTCGCGTTCTAGGTCGCGACGCCCATGCCGTTGCCTTCACAGTCTGTGCATAGAACCTTCACAAAATTGAATTTCCATTGCAAATCTCCAGTGCTTACATCAAATAAAAGGCTAAAAATCAAAATCAACATCACTTCCTCACTCTCCTCATATAAAATCTCTCAAAAAACCTCAAAAATACAATCACGTCTCTCGCTCTAGCTCACAGTCCCCGCGTGGCCGGATCCTCTCGTACTCCTGGAGGTACGCCTGGTACATCTAGCTCTCCTCATGTAGCGTAGGTGGTAGGGCGTGGGTGGCACAAGCTCTCCATATTGCCAATGCGCTCCGCACAGCCTGCTCGTCCTCCGGATCTCCCAAACGTCTCTTCCTCAAAGGAGGCAGGTGAGATAGCTGGAGTACCTTTGTCATTGGCTTGCCAATCTGAAGATAGCATCTCTGTGGGTTGTAGAGCACCATCGCCATGTTTCCCACAAGCTGAAGGTCCAATCCATGCCCAAGGGGAAGCCGGACATCCACTTCACGTAGCGCCGCTATGCCCAAGGAAAAGTGCTCTACCGGAAGGGTGTTGAAGTAGTGGCACCATGCACTCCGCGTTTTCTTGTCCGCTGTCCTGCAAATCACCCGATCGGGGAATTTGGCAGCCCCGCCAATGAAGCACAGTGGATGGCACCTAAAGATCCGGCTCTCGGTAATGGGATTTTCCACAGGTTTGAACTTTATCTTCACTCCCAACCAGCTCTCCAGGAGAATCATAGAGCCGTAGAGTGGGCCCCCCGTAGATGCCGAGGTGAGACCCGTATAGAGGTAGGCTTGCACTGCATTGGAGAGAGAAAGTCCTCACCATACCCCACTAATGGAACTCAAGCTCACGTAATCTATAAGGTGATCTGTGGATGGGAAAAGTACTACTCCGCACAAGCATATAGCCACGGCTTTGGCTATCTCCCGGTGATTCCTACACTTGTTCTTGCAGTGAGATATTACCCACTTAGACAATGGGACTAGGTGAATGTATTGAGGACTAATCATGGTATAGACATCCCCAAGATCCATCATGAACTCACCTAGGATAAGCTTTGGGTTTATAGGCTCAACGGTATAACAAATATTTTGCTCATCCCTCCGTTTGGTCTTGGGTAAAGCCATGAACACCTCGACCTCCTCAAGAAGGACGGTCACCTCAAATTTTGGGAAAAGGAAAGTATGGGTTTGTGGGTGCCAAAGCTCTATTAGGGCGGAGATGCTATGCCAATCAAAAGATATCTTGTGGTAATTGTGGGACGCTATCAACACACCCCCCAATCCCCACTCTCTCATGAAACGGATTACATACATGGGTAGGGCTTTGATCATGGGTGCTATCCACGTGAGCTTAGAATAGAGGCGGGAGCTGGGGAAGAGCTAGAGAAGGGGAAAAGGAAGAAAGGGGAAGAGGAGAACGTTCATGAAAGAAGAAATTCAGAGTTAAAATAACCAAAATTTGAAAACACTATTTTACATACCTCTCTCACATCCTCATTGTTGTTTAGATGATTGGGGACGTCCGTCAACCTCAGGAGATCACCATAGGACGTCCGGGCACGCTTGGGGCCTTCATAAGGAACCTCCTCACCTATGGGAGCACTTAGAGCTCTCTTCATGGCCATTGAAGCTTGAAAGCTTGAAGAGAAGGGGAGGAGGGAATGAGCCACGAGTTTGGACCTCTCAACCCTTATTTATAGAGGCTTAAGACACCTATACATGATGGGAGAAGGTTTAGAAGAGTTAATAGGGGTGGAACTTGGATTAGAAAGCTCTAAGAGTCCAAGTCGGAGTCAAACATGAGGTTGGCAGGTTGCTGTTTGTGCTCTGGCCGCAATTCCTGTGGTCGCGACGCATCGATATGTCGCCTTCAGGTAGCGACAGCTTAGGCGTCGCATTCTGGCTGAGGTAGCGACCCATATCTTGTCGCGTTCTGTGTGTGCACTTCGCTGCCTATTTCTTTCACATGGTTATCGATCGCCATTCCAAGATGTGTTTGCACTTATGCTCTAAAATTCTTTCCATTATTTTAGTGCATTTCAAGTTTGTATCCTGTATTATATGTTTTTATTGCTTTAATTATTGTTGAAAATCCATAAAAATCAGAAAATGAAGAAAATCCAAAAAAAAAATAGAAAATCAGAAAATCCAAAAGACGGCTCGTCAGGTAAGTCAGGTAAGTATTTCTAACCCTAATCCCTCTGCATTACTATATGGTATCTACACTATTATATCATCTCAAGGACCGGCTGGTTCTCAGTGTGTTCCAGGATCTGAGTTCCCCTTCACCAAAAACAAGGATGATCTAAGTATACACTGTTAATCGTTGGATAGGCCGTTAGATGATATGACTCGGGGACGATGGATTCTATCGCATGCCGGGGATGCGAAGTGTCTTGACCTTTGCTCGTGTTGTCTATCAATATTATCCTTGAGTATTTGTTATTTTCTCATTTTCTTTACATTTTATTTTATGATTTCTTTTCTTTTAGCCTAGCATGCATCATTTAGGAATTTTGAGCTTCATGCTTCATGATTAGTTAAAGCCAGCTTCTCAATGATGTTTCAACCAGATCCTCATTTCTCAGACAAGAATTTCATTACATTCTGAATTTGAAAGTCTTCTTCGAGCTAGTTACTCAGCCCAGTTTGCCTGTATGGTTCCTATTCGGGATTCCTCTCATCACCATTCCTTATGACAGTTATTCCTTTTCCCTCTGATCCGCTCATTAGTCGTGAATCGCTCGAAGGCCAGAGTCGAATCGACCCGCCAGGCAGCACCTATCCCCGAATGAACTGTTGGGTTTTCAATATATCATGTTTTTGATGATCACATTAACATTCTTGAACATTGATTTAATGCAAAATTGATGTGTTAACTAACATGAAAAACACCATGAAAGTGATTGAGTTAAACATTGCTAAATCATACAATGTACATCACTAACAATGTATTTGCATGTAGGTGTACAAGCATGAAAGATGGAACTTTGAAGAGGCATTGAAAAGATGAGCAAAAGGCACAAAAATCTGTCAAAAAGGTGTATCTGTCGACAGATGAACTCTACCTGTCGACAGATGCATACAGTCATTCCAAGACAGAACTCAGGTTTGCATCTCTGAGTGTATCTGTCGACAGATGCAATGTACCTGTCGACAGATACACACAGACAACCCAGGACAGAGCTCAGGTTTTCATTCCTGAGTGCATCTGTCGACAGATGCAATGTACCTGTCGACAGATACACACAGACAACCCAGGACAGAGCTCAGGTTTTCAATTCCTGAGTGCATCTGTCGACAGATGCAAACTGCCTGTCGACAGATACACTCAGAAACTCATTTTCCTGAAACCCAGTTCTCAGCCTGAGTCTGCCTGTCGACAGATGCAAGTGCACCTGTCGACAGCCGACGGAAACTTCAGATTTTGGGTTTCCAAATCCGGCCCCACTTGGGTGTTTCCTTCCTCCACGACCCCCACCTTTACCTAACACTATATAAGCATCCTTTTGGAGCCAATTTCGCAGAGAGCAGCCTCCCATCCAAGAGCCTCCAAGGGACCAAGAGGAAAAGCCCCAAATTGCTGCTCTGCTTCAACTTTCCGCCCAGATCGACGTGGAATCACCATCTATGCGGAGCTGAAGCCGGATCGTCATCAATTCAACCTTCTACATCGATCAATCTACATCCAATCGAAGTTTGAAGAGCGTTTGGACGATCCACGAGAAGAATTCCAACTGGATTTGTTCCCTAATTCCCAATTCTTCTCCATTTCATAATTTCCATCCATCGTGTGTGTGTGTGGTTGTGTTTCGAGCATCCCTTGTGCTTGATTCACGTATTTGTGGTTGTTCTGATCGTGTTTCATCAGACAACGTGTGTGTGTTTGAGTTGTAGTGTTGAACTCGCTCATAAGCAGTCGTTTCTGCGTGTGTGTGTGGACGGTGGATGTAGGATACACGAGTTGTGTACTCCGAACCACCTTAAATCATCGTGTTCTGTGGTTTGTTCGCGTTTTGCGATAGATGATTGGTAGGCACGGTGTTCATACGCACGTTTGATTCCCTGTTTTCTCTTAAATCAACTCAAGCGGTCTCACACTTAATTGAATTTGAATCAAATTTCATTAAGATCGCTGTAGCATCGAAAAGAAGCCATCAATAGTTTAAAATTGCCGTAATCTATTCAACCCCCCCCCTTCTAGATTACCGTATTGTGTACTTCCGCATAACTCTTCAATTGGTATCAGAGCGGGTTTCTCCGATTTACAGCTTTTCGTAATTTGATCTAGCGATCAGGAGATTTTCGATCTTATGGATTCTAGCAAAGGGTATATGGCCGAGGGACATTCAGTAACCAGGCCACCCTATTTTGATGGCACTGATATCCTTATTGGAAAAACCGTATGCAGGTATTTTTGAGAGCTCAAAATTACGAGCTGTGGAAGATAGTCAGCAAGGGACCATACGTGTTGCCCGAGGATGAAGACACCTGGACGAAAGACCAAATAGCTAAAGGAACTCTCAACTGGAGCGCACTAAACATGATGCAATGTGCGGTGCATCCAAAGGAGTTCTCAAGAGTCTCCACATGCTCAACAGCAAAAGAGATGTGGGACAAGCTTGAACTCATTTACGAAGGTACGTCCGAGGTAAGGGAAACTAAAGTTAGCATGTTAGTGTCTGAATATGAAATGTTCAAGATGAAAACTGATGAAACCGTATCAGACATGTTTGCAAGATTCATGCTAATAGTTAACGGGCTAAAAGGTCTTAAGAAGGAATACTCTGAAAGTGACTTAGTGAGAAAGATCCTTCGATCTCTTACTTCATCTTGGAATACTAAGGCCACTGTCATTGAGGATTCCAAAGACCTTTCCAAAATGAAATTGGATGAACTAATTGGCTCTCTAATGACATATGAAATCAACATCAAGAGAAAAGAATTAGAAGAAAATCCTAGGAAGTCAATTGCTCTAAAAGCATCCAATAAAACATCAACAAGCTCCAAGAAATCTATTCAACAAGATAGTGATGAGCAAGAAACATCTAGTGAGAGTGATGATGGTGAAATGGCAATGCTCACTAGACAATTCAAGAAATTTTTGAAGTTCAAGAGGAGAGACACAGGTAATTCCAAACCCTTTCCTAAGAAAATTTTTCACAGAAATATGAGTCAAACAAAAAATCTGACATTGTTTGTTATGAATGCAAGAAACAGGGGCATATGAGAGGAGAATGCCCGGAACTCAAGAAGAAGCTGAAGAAAGACAAATTCACCTCTAAAAAGGCCAAAGCAATGTTGGCCACCTGGAGTGATGAAGATGAAGATGAAGATGCACAAGAAACATCCGATGATGAAGAAGTGAAATGCTTGATGGCCAGGAGTGATGACTCCAGCGAGGTAAATTTCTCATTTGATGATTTCACTGCAAGTGAATGGGAGGAAGCATACACTACTTTATTTGAAAAATTTCGTGAATATAGATCTGAGAATAGAGCATTAAAAAGAAATGCAACTCCCTTGTGCATGATAAGAACAATGATGAACGAATTGCATTCTTACAAAAGAATTAGAAATGATGAAAATTGATGAAAAAACTCATAATGAAGAAATGGATTGCTTGAAAATAAATTGCAAGAAACACAAAAAGAAAAAGACTGTTTAAGCCATTCTATTGAATTCCTTCAAGAAGAACAATTGGAAACAAAGAAAAAGTTGGAACAAACTGAAAAGGAATTGAAAGAAAAATCTGAGGACCTAATGAAATTTGTAAAAGGGAAGCAAAATCTAGATGCAGTTTTGGGCACCAAAATACATGTAACCAAGCATGGGTTAGGATATCAACCAGTCAAACAAAAGAAAATAGGAGAATCATTGATCACCTCCTTTATTGATTCTAGCCCAAGCACAAGCAAGCATGCTCCCACAAAGCATAATTCAAGAAAGTCTCAGACCAAGCCAATATTACACAAACAAAATGTTCCCAACAAACAAAAGAAAAAGCCACCTGTCGACAGATACAATGGTGCCTGTCGACAGACAAGAACAGTTTCAATGAATAAACAGTCTATCAAGCAACAGAAAATTGAAAAGAAAATTCCTTCATGCAATGTGTGTAAAAAGATTGGTCATGATGAAAAACAATGTTGGAATAATCCAAAGAAACAAAAAGTCAAACAAGTTTGGATTCCTAAACATCTACTTTGTTGCATGAATGAAATTTTGGGACCCAAAGTAATTTGGGTACCAAAACCTCTTGTCTGATCCACATATGCAGGAATGCCTAGCAGCCCAACATCAAAACAAATGGTACTTGGATAGCGGCTGTTCGAGGCACATGACGGGCGACAAAGGTAAATTCTGTTTCCTAGTGGAGAAAGACGGAGGACAAGTCATTTTTGGAGGTAACAACAAAGGCCAAATCATTGGCACAGGTAATGTTGGTAAGTGTTCCTCCAATTCAATTGAAAATGTACTGTTGGTTGATGGCCTTAATCACAATTTGCTTAGCATAAGTCAATTATGTGATAGAGGTCACAACGTCATTTTTGAATCAAATTCATGTCAAATTGTTGATAAAGAAACAGGAAGTGTAAAATTTTCTGGAAAAAGAGTGAATAACATTTACTTAGTTGATTTAGATGATCCAGAAAATGACAACTTGTGTCTTGTTGCAAATAGACAGGATGAATTGACCTTGTGGCATCGTAGGCTTGGCCATGCGAGCTACAACGTGTTGCACAAGATCATGAAGCTCAAATTGGTAAGTGGACTTCCTGACATCTCTTTTAGCAACAACGAAAGTTTTTGTGATGCATGTGCACAGGGAAAACAAACCCGGAAGTCTTTCAAATCTAAAGCACCGGTAAGCACATCTAAACCATTTGAACTGTTGCACATGGACCTGTTTGGACCAACTAGAACTCTAAGTCTCAATGGCAAACGTTTTGGTTTTGTCATTGTAGATGATTTCTCTAGGTTCACATGGGTCAAATTCTTGGCACACAAAAGTGAAACACTCACAATCTTTCAAGAATTCTTTAACAAGATTGAGCATGGCAATGTGAATAAAATATGCTCAATCCGCACCGATCACGGGGGAGAATTTGATAACAATGCATTTTCTGATTTTTGCAGGCACCAAGGGATTGAACATCTGTTCTCTTCCCCAAGGACTCCAGAACAAAACGGAGTAGTGGAGAGGAAAAACAGAACATTGGTGGAAATGGCTCGCACTCTTCTGGTTGAAGGCCAACTCTCCAAAAGATTTTGGGCAGAAGCAGTGAACACTTCGTGCTACATTCTAAACAGAGCCATGGTAAGACCTGTGATAAAGAAAACCCCCTACCAGTTATTGAAAGGTAAGAAACCCAACCTTGGGTACTTCCGAGTTTTTGGCTCAAAGGTATTTATTCACAACAATGATAAATCTGATTTAGATAAATTTGAAGCCAAAAGTGATCAAGGTGTTTTTCTAGGCTACTCAGAACACTCTAGGGCATATAGGGTGTTTAACAATAAAACACGAACTGTGGAAGAAACTCCACATGTCATTTTTGATGAGACTTATGCCAAGTCTAACAGATTGAATGTTAACAGGATTGAAGAAGAGGATGAAGGAACATCGCTTAAGGATCTACAAGTCAAAGCAAAAGACAAATCTGAAGAAGATTCCAAGACCAAAGGTGGATATCTTCACCGGGACTACGATGAAGATGATGAAATAGCATTCAGAAAACAAGATGAAACACTTGAAGAGAATCCACCAGAAAGTGATCCTCCTGAAGAACAACATTCACAAGATCAAATTCCTCAAGGACAAGATACTCCCGGCCCTTCAACAATCACAAATGTGAGGTATTCCAAAGATCACCCACTTGATGATGTGATAGGTAGTTTAAATGATTCTGTTCAAACGAGGTCTCAAGTAAGAAAAATAATTGAACATGATCTTTTTGCCTTTGTCTCTCAAGTGGAACCCAAAAATGTTGAAGAAGCCTTAAAAGACAACTCATGGATTGATGCTATGCATGAGGAACTTGGTCAATTTCAAAGAAATAATGTATGGAGTTTAGTTCCTAAAACCCCTGAAATCTCTATCATAGGAACTAGATGGGTGTTTAGGAATAAACTTAATGAAGAAGGAAAAGTGATAAGAAATAAAGCAAGACTCGTAGCAAAAGGATATAGTCAAGAATTTGGTGTAGACTTTGAAGAGTCCTTTGCTCCTGTAGCCAGGTTAGAAGCAGTCAGAATTTTATTGGCATATGCATGCTCCCATAAGTTTAAACTCTATCAAATGGATGTTAAAACTGCTTTCTTAAATGGCTATATCAAAGAAGAAGTCTATGTCTCTCAACCACCAGGTTTTGAAAATTCTGAAATGCCTAACCATGTGTATAAATTGCACAAAGCTCTTTATGGTTTGAAACAGGCACCTCGAGCTTGGTATGATAGACTAAGCAATTATCTGGTAAGCAAGAGCTACTCAAGAGGTAAAGTAGACCAAACACTCTTCACTAAGAAAGTTCGCAATCACATAATTGTTGTTCAAGTTTATGTGGACGATATCATATTTGGTTCTACTAACCCTTCACTGTGTGAAGAATTTTCTAAACACATGCACAGTGAATTTGAGATGAGTCTAATGGGGGAGCTTCAATTCTTTCTTGGTTTGCAGGTGAAACAACATAAAGACGGATTCTTCATAAATCAAGAAAAGTATGTCAAAGAGCTTCTCAAACGATTTCAATTTGAGCAAGCTAAACCGGCCTCCACCCCAATGAGCACAAGCATCAAATTGGAAAATGATGAGAAAGGTAAACCGGTAGATGCAAAGCACTTCCGAGGTATGATTGGCTCACTCCTTTATCTTACTGCAAGTAGACCGGATATTCAATTTAGTGTTTGCCTTTGTGCTAGATATCAATCTAGTCCAAAGGAAAGCCATTTAATTGCAGTCAAGAGAATCTTCCGATATCTCTCAGGCACATGCAATTTGGGTTTTTGGTACCCAGCAGGCAGTAGCTTTGATTTGATTTCATATTCTGATGCTGACTATGCTGGATGTAAAATTGATAGAAAAAGCACTAGTGGATTTTGCCAATTCCTTGGCGGTTGCATGGTTTCGTGGGCATCCAAGAAACAACACTCGGTTGCTCTCTCCACTGCAGAGGCAGAATATGTCGCTGCAGGAAGTTGTGCAGCTCAAGTGTTGTGGATCAAAAGTCAGTTAGCTGACTATAATGTTCAAATTGGATGCACACCTATCCTATGTGACAACACAAGTGCTATCAACCTTTCAAAAAACCCTGTCCAACACTCTCGGACTAAACACATAGAAATCCGTCATCATTTCTTGAGAGATGAAGTTGCCAATAAAACCTTGGAACTTATTTTCATTCCCACAGAAAAGCAATTGGCTGATATTTTCACCAAACCCTTGTCTGAAGATAGATTCACATCCTTAAGAAGAGAATTGGGTTTGTGTAAAATGCAATGAAACTAACTCTCCATATTGGAGTACATGCTCTTTATGTGTGAATGACTATGTGGTATATCAAATGGTGAACTGTGGAAGAACAAGTTCGGCTTGTTTGGAAACTATCATCATGCGTGAGGAAATATTCTCCGCCAAGTATCCATAGTCCCATTACATATAAAGGTCCTGTACTTCACATAGGATTTTTAGTTTCCTTACATTTTATCATGTTAACTCCATGAGACAATGTTTTTTCTGTGACCATGTGCTTGTGTATGACCTTCCTTTCATGAACATGTTTGTCTTGTATCAAGTGCTTGTGTGAATCCTTGCTTAGATGTTGTGTCAACACGTGCACACACTATGGGGGAGTGAGTTAAGGATAGATGAGTATCTTATTGAGGAAACTCCTCATACATCTACTTGTTGAATTCTCACTTCCTTGAACTCAAAAGTGCAATCAATCTGAAACAAGAAAAATCCACTCTGTTCCTATCTGTCGACAGACACATTCCATCTGTCGACAGATTCAATCAGTCTTGTTCTGGCAGAAACCTCAACTCCTCAGTCTGTGTGCATCTGTCGACAGACAGACTTCTTCTGTCGACAGATACACACATTCTTCCTTACTTTTCAAATCCTTCTTCATACTTTTCAGGAAAAGTGTTCCTTAATTGATTTAAAGGTAAACCTTGGTTTGTTTGTGTGCAATATAACCCTTCATATCCACTTCATATCGAAGTCATGAACCAAGTCTAAATGTTGTTTGATGCATGACCTGATTAAGGTCTTTTTAGATCATTTTGAACATAATGAGCAAACCAAATGATTTTTAAACATCTCCTTTGAATAACTCCCTTGTCGTTAAACATGAATCTAAAATGATTTGAAAAATCAGAAAACTCTTGAATTTAATGTTCCACATTACAACTTGCCTAAAGAAATCTCATGTACTTGACAAAAAAGCAAAAAAAGGGAGAAAAGCTACCTATTTCTTCAGTTCAATCAACAAATTTGTTTTTCATTTGTGGGATGGAGGTAGAGCAATGATGAAAATCACTAAGTAACCGGGGACATGGGCATCACAAATGTCGGTCTTCGCGTCAAAAGGTTGTTTCATTATCTCTATACAATGGCTTGATGGACACTCACATTGAGTAACTGGGGGTATTGGCATCACAAATGTCTACCTTCACATGAAAAAGTGAAAGTGCTCCTCATTGCCACTCTTTTCCATCTTCGTTGCTTAAATCTTCCAAGATCATACCAGAAATAGAGTGAAGCCTCCGAAATTTTTTTGTCAAGTCCAATGTGTTTCTTCGGTAAGACATTCTTGTGGGCATTTAATTCAATTGTCATCTGACTATCATCTCTATTTAAATGCATGTTTGTCTTCAACGGCCTTAATCAAAAGAGTTATTTAATTTTCACTGGCTTTTGTGAAATGTGTTCCTCATGATCTAATTAAAGAACTTATCATTTTTAATTCAAAATCATTTTAGATTTGTGTCATGTCTTCATCTTAATGGATATGGATTTTTGTCTTGCACATACACCCACTTTGCCTTAAAACAACAAATGAACACTTGTCCCTTTGAAAATTTTGACAAAAATCAAGTTTTCACCAAAAAGGAGCTATCTGTCGACAGATAGACTGGCATCTGTCGACAGACGACGGCCCAGATCCGTTTTTTCAGAAAACCCTCGCGCCGGTTCACCTCCTTTTTGTGGGGCCTTCCTTTTAAAACCCTCCAAGTCCATTCTAAGGCCACCCACGACCCTTTTTCACCCCTCCTCTCTTGTTCCCTCCTCCTCCTCTCCAAACCCCCTCTCTTTCCCCCTTCAGGGCTCCGTCTCCGACGATCCTGCTCCTCGTCTGGGATCCCTCCACTCTCCCTTCACACCATTCTCATCCTTCCTCCTGCGATGGCACCCAAATCGAAGCTTCTCGCTCGCCGTCGTCGCGCTCCGACGGACGCCGGAGAAAGCTCCAGGGCTCCTTCTGAACGCCGCAGCAAGCATCGTGAGGATCGGTTGCCGGAACTCATCGTTCCTCAAGGTCTCCGTCTTATCCGACCCAACGGCACCTTCAAGAAGATTGTCCAATCCCGGTATGTGGACTTCGAGTCCTTAGCACCGATGTTCCCCTCACTCCTACCTTATTTTGACACTCAAGGGTGGACATCCTTCTTATACTCCCACTTGCAATACTCTCCAACTGCCGTATCCGAGTTCTACAATAACTTAGGGCTTTCCGATCAGGGAGATATCTACTCTTCGGTGAAAGGCACTCGTTTTCGCCTCACCGCAAATCTTCTCTCCACAGCCCTTGAAATTCCAAACTCAGGAGTTGAAATCTTCAACTACAATCCCTCTGCTTCTGAGTACTATGAGCTTCTCACGTTGGAACCTTATGACACTACCAAGGAGATTGCTCGTCTCAACGCCAACTCCTTTCCTCCCTTGATCCGGATGATCCATCACATCTTCACTACCTTGATCGTCCCGAAGGATGGAAGTCGAGAGTTAGTCACCGAGGTCCACAAATCCTTGTTCATCTTTTTCCTCAAGTGTCAAGAAATCAATCTTCCTGAACTCATGATAAGCCTCATCCGTCGGTGTTTCTCTAACACCAAAAGATCAATGCCATATGCTTGCCCCATCACTTCTCTTCTTATTTTCCTTGGCATTCCTATCCCTCCAAGTGAGCTCATCTCACTAAAATCCCGAAGTGCCTTTGACCTCACTGCCGCCAACCGCATGGGCTACAAGATTGTAGACGGCGTCGTCACAAGGACTCTCAAGGGACAGGAACCACAAGGAGCTGAAGTGTCAACCGATGAAGAAGACAATGAAGATGTTGAAGCAAATGAGGGCAGTGATGAAGACCCTCAAGATGAGCAAATGCCTGACCAAGCTCAAGAGTTTGATGATGTACCTGTGCCTCCACAACAATCCGTTCATGATTACTTGGCACAAATCCATCAAGAAATGATTTCAGGATTTGCTCGGATGACGTCAAGATTTGATCAAGTGGACGCTCGCCTCAACACTTTAGATGACCGTCTTGACCACCTCTACTCCGAGAGAGATGGATCCCGTCACCCTCCTCCTGCTGGACATGACGATGAATAGAGGGTCTCAGGGTCATTAGAGGTCACTAAGAGTCTTAGATGGGAATTAGTCTCACTTGTCTTGTCGTCTTTTGCTTGTTCATGTTACTTCCCTTTCTTGAGAGTCATGTAATCATTATCGCATGTACTGTGAAATTTCAATGATAAATCAATGAAAACTCAGTTCATGTTCTTTTGTCTCTAACTGTGCATGACTTGACTTTTTGCATGTTGTCAAAAAGGGGGAGAACATCAATATATGCATCAATTGAATATTTTTGTCATCATCAAAAAGGGGGAGATTGTTGGGTTTTCATATATCATGTTTTTGATGATCACATTAACATTCTTGAACATTGATTTAATGCAAAATTGATGTGTTAACTAACATGAAAAACACCATGAAAGTGATTGAGTTAAACATTGCTAAATCATACAATGTACATCACTAACAATGTATTTGCATGTAGGTGTACAAGCATGAAAGATGGAACTTTGAAGAGGCATTGAAAAGATGAGCAAAAGGCACAAAAATCTGTCAAAAAGGTGTATCTGTCGACAGATGAACTCTACCTGTCGACAGATGCATACAGTCATTCCAAGACAGAACTCAGGTTTGCATCTCTGAGTGTATCTGTCGACAGATGCAATGTACCTGTCGACAGATACACACAGACAACCCAGGACAGAGCTCAGGTTTTCAATTCCTGAGTGCATCTGTCGACAGATGCAATGTACCTGTCGACAGATACACACAGACAACCCAGGACAGAGCTCAGGTTTTCAATTCCTGAGTGCATCTGTCGACAGATGCAAACTGCCTGTCGACAGATACACTCAGAAACTCATTTTCCTGAAACCCAGTTCTCAGCCTGAGTCTGCCTGTCGACAGATGCAAGTGCACCTGTCGACAGCCGACGGAAACTTCAGATTTTGGGTTTCCAAATCCGGCCCCACTTGGGTGTTTCCTTCCTCCACGACCCCCACCTTTACCTAACACTATATAAGCATCCTTTTGGAGCCAATTTCGCAGAGAGCAGCCTCCCATCCAAGAGCCTCCAAGGGACCAAGAGGAAAAGCCCCAAATTGCTGCTCTGCTTCAACTTTCCGCCCAGATCGACGTGGAATCACCATCTATGCGGAGCTGAAGCCGGATCGTCATCAATTCAACCTTCTACATCGATCAATCTACATCCAATCGAAGTTTGAAGAGCGTTTGGACGATCCACGAGAAGAATTCCAACTGGATTTGTTCCCTAATTCCCAATTCTTCTCCATTTCATAATTTCCATCCATCGTGTTGTGTGTGGTTGTGTTTCGAGCATCCCTTGTGCTTGATTCACGTATTTGTGGTTGTTCTGATCGTGTTTCATCAGACAACGTGTGTGTGTTTGAGTTGTAGTGTTGAACTCGCTCATAAGCAGTCGTTTCTGCGTGTGTGTGTGGACGGTGGATGTAGGATACACGAGTTGTGTACTCCGAACCACCTTAAATCATCGTGTTCTGTGGTTTGTTCGCGTTTTGCGATAGATGATTGGTAGGCACGGTGTTCATACGCACGTTTGATTCCCTGTTTTCTCTTAAATCAACTCAAGCGGTCTCACGCTTAATTGAATTTGAATCAAATTTCATTAAGATCGTTGTAGCATCGAAAAGAAGCCATCAATAGTTTAAAATTGCCGTAATCTATTCAACCCCCCCCTTCTAGATTACCGTATTGTGTACTTCCGCATAACTCTTCATGAACGAAACCTACAAGTTAAAGATAGCCAGGGTACCTCTTGAATCAAGAGGTTGATCATTTCTTTTCTCTTGATCTTTATTCGTCCAGATAGGAACCATCCTTGCACTCTGTCTCCAGCCATGTTCGAAGATAACCAGATAATTCCTACTGCTTATTCATCCAGAATGGGTGTCTCTTTACCTTGATGCCCGCTTTTTCATCTCATTCCGCTTTATTCCACTACATCGTCATTTCATGCCATCTTCGCTCCACTATCACTCCACTCCCTTGCAAAGCAGGCATCAAGGAGGGAGTGCCCAAAATTGGAGGAGATCTTCTTTAATGCTTCCTTTCCGAGATCCAATCGCCCTTACATGGCCACACTTACCCAAAACTGGACCATTGCCTATTATTCCCTTCACAGCCCTTCCAGGAATAATCACGTATAAGTCTCTCCATACTGCATCTTTTAGGGCAAGACTGGCGTCTGCCGCTTCGTCTCACAGAGAGCTCCAACTCCTCAGAAGAGTCCCTTGCCTCCAAACGACCAGGAAGTGCCCCAGGGCAATTTCTCCCTGCTTATACTTTCTCTCTCCCTTTTCTTTCAATTTTCTCTTCATTCATGCATGCATAGAGTAGTTTTATTCATAGATACTCATTGAAACACTCCACACACACCGTTTTTAAACACCCAAAGGGGTTAAAAACCCACCCCACGTGAATTCCCTCCAAGTTGTTTCATGTTTCCTCATATTTTTGGAGTAGATTCATCATAAACGAGTTGTCTAATGGGTTGTTTATCGTTTTGATGTTCTTGGAAGGTGTTTGAAGACATTACAAGCACGAGGCTCTTGCCCCTTGGCCAGCTGAGGAGCAGAAAGAGAGAAGCCCGCAGTCTTCATCCCTTGAAGAAGAAGGCGACCATCCTACTGTCCCGATCCAGAAGACGACAAGAAGACCGTCGCGTTCCATTCATCAGAAAGCGGCCCCAACCTTGTCGTGTTCACAGGGATCAGGTACATCTTCTTTCTTCTCTTCCTTTTCTGAAGTAGTTAGCCTTATTCATCCATCTATTTCTCTTGGCGACTACTTTGGTGGCGATCACGGTCAGTTTTCCTATCTTTCATCATCTTTTTGGGGAGTTAATCCCGTGATTACACAAGCAACTCCTGCAACTGGCATTTCAGCTCGCGCAATTTAGCCGGAGCCATCCGATAAGGTACCTTAGACAAAGGCATCGTACCAGGCAAAAGCTCAATGGAGAACTCTACCTCCCACTCAGGCGATAACCTAGGTACATCCTCCGGAAAAATATCAAAGAACTCACAAACAACAGACACATCAAAAATCGACGACCCGCTAGGCTCCAAGGAACAAACAGAAGCAAGATATGCTACACAACCATTGCGGATCAAACGACGAGCTCTATAGAAGGAAATAAAAGGTCGACGGGTAGATCAGATACCTCGGAATCAGAGAACAGGTGCTCCAAGTATCTAAAACCGAACGGTCTTCCGCTGACAATCCACCACACCTGAGTGAGCCTTTAACCAGTCCATGCCCAAGATGACGTCAAAGTCATGATGTTGCAATGCATACAACCTGGCCGGCATCTGGTGTCCTTGGACCTCAACTGTGATGCCCTCCAGGTAACCAAAAGAACACATGTAATCACCGGATGAGAGATGGCGTGACGAACCAGAGACTCTTAAAACTCATCAGAAGCAAAACAAAGGGAAGCACCAGGATCAACCAAAACACGAGCAGCTCTACCAAGGATAGGCAAGGTACCTATAACCAAGTTCAACGCCTCGGCCTGCTCCTTGGAAAGAGCCATCAAGCGACCATGACCACGCCCACGTTGCGGCGCCTGCTTGGGCTACTGCTACTGCGGCAGCTGCTGGTGCTGTGGGAACTACTACTGCTGTAGTACGGCTACAACTGCT
Organism: Colocasia esculenta; assembly: GCA_014218235.1. Taxonomy (NCBI): domain Eukaryota; kingdom Viridiplantae; phylum Streptophyta; class Magnoliopsida; order Alismatales; family Araceae; genus Colocasia; species Colocasia esculenta. The sequence goes on along the minus strand of CM024755.1, from coordinate 125,324,379 downwards.
GAGGCTTCTAATGATGCTGAAACTACTGAGGTTGCAAATAATACTGCCCCTGCTGCTGCTAATGAGGTGCCTGCTACTTAGGAGGGAACTAGTACTGTAGTAGCTACTGTGTGTACTGCACTGGCTGCTGCGGCTGCTAGACTTGCCCCATCGGGCAATCCCTCATGAAGTGGCCAGGCAAGCCACAAGTGTAACAGACTGCCTCCTACCTACCCTACTCAGCTCCCTGCTGGACTAACTACTCCGCAAACCTCGACTAACGCTTCTAGTGCCGACTCCGTCCACCCTCGCGAGTAGTCATCTACCTGAACTTCGAGCGCAGACTGGAACTTCTCGAACTGCCCGAGCCCGACGAAGAAGAAGTCACACTGCCACGACTACCAATGGGATGCTGGTACGGCGAGGACCTAGAAGAGGCTCCTCCCTGTTGCTACTGCTGGGGCTGCCAAGTCTCTCTCTGGCCTCTCCCAAAGTGGCACACATATGAGCAGTCACACCCCACCTCAAATCTGGCCTCAGTCCTACAATAAACCTCTCTGCACAAGCTTGCTCGCTGCTGGCGGCATGAGGAACATGCCTCAACAACTGGACGAAGCTCTAGTGGTATTGAGTAACTGTGAGATCCCCCTGAACCAACTCGTGAAACTGATCTCGTCTCTCACGTCAAGCATAGTCAGGAAAATACTCACCGTTAAAGACCCCTAAAAACCACTGCCATGTGATCTAATCCAAACACTGCCCTAGTAAGTGGGTTTGCGTCTAAACCCTCCACTACTCATGGGTTGGTCTCTTGAGCTGATACATTGTCAGTCTGACCTGGTCCTCCTTGGCGCACTCCATAATCTCGAACGTGCACTCCAACTCGTTCGTCCAACTCTCTACCTTGTCTGGATCATACTCACTGAAGAAAATCGGTGGTCGGAGATGCAAGAACCTCTCCAAGAGGGCGGTCCTGTCCTCAATGAAAGCCGTCCTCCTCCGACTAGATCGGGTACCCCCAGTACCCGATGCCTGCTGAACTACTGGCTGCTCCACCTCTGGATCTACCTGCTGCTCCGATACTACTGGGGGAGGTACTCGAGGCTGACCTCCCGCTGTTGCCTGCCCAGGCTTCCACGCTCCATAGTACAGGGTCCTAAAGAACTGCTCAGCCATGGCGAACTAATCCGCGTACTGCTGTGGCTGAGGCTAGTACTCCTGCTACTGCTACACACCTGCCGTTGCTGCTGCCAGTGATCCCTGGGGCTGTGCCACAGACTCCTCTGCTGACACCTCCTCCTGAACCTAACCCGACGCTGGCATATCTGACTCATCCTACTGCTCTATCAGCTCTATGGCCTGCCTACGCCTGCACGGAGCCATATCCGGCACGGCGAACAACCAACAAGGTTATCAACACCAACTCGGGTGGCTAGCAGTGTACTTGTACTACTGTTGGCACTTTCTGTTGTAGTTTAAATGTGCTACAAGTCTTGTAAGACTCTAGCTCTAATACCAACTGTAACGACCCCGAGAACCCGACCCTCAGCCCAAGCTAAGGACCTGATTTTCGCGGTTGCCGCACACGGAACCGGGGACCTGGAAGGGCTATAACACAAGTCTAATAGAATATATAAAGGAACTAAACATCAATTTCTAACTAGGAGCTCACACACGGAAGTAGAAAGAAGAGCGAGACCGCTGCGTATCGCTCTAGGTATAGTCCTAACACACACACACTAGTACAAGTAAAGATAGGAGAAGAACAAGTCCCAGAGGGGCATACCCCGAGGGTGACGTACAACTAAGAGGGGCAACCACTGCTAGCTATGGGGACGACGACTACCACCCCGTCTCCTCCACCCGACGCGCGCCCTGCCACTACTGAGAAGTCTCACCTGGAAAAGGAAGGGATGAGCTTCATAATAGAAGCTCAGTAGGGAATACCAATCTCCTACTGGCTCTAACAGGCACAAGAACATATATATATATATACAATTAATTAATTAACAAGAGTTATAACTTCTACCTATACAGGAAAGTGGGGAAGCAAACTACTAACTAACGCGGTACGGAAAAACACTACGATCAGAAACTCCGTATGACTGCACGTCGTGACCACCACATGGCTGGTAACACAGGCGGAGTGAACTCCGCCTAGACAAGAGACACTAGCTACGGAAAACACTACGACGAGTCAACTGGTCAGGTGCATCCACTGGCGTCATATCCTCGACTCAAGTCCAAACCTCCACGTCTCGTTAGAGTCAGGCAGGAACACAAAGTAGCACAATAGTAACCACCATAGTCTGGCCGGACTACGGTCTGACACCTGGCCTCTCTAAGTAGTTCTGGGGCCGCAAAGAGTGAGGTAGTGAGAGAAGGATTGACTGGCCCACGCCGGGAAGCACTCCAAACGACCTTGGCATCCCAAACCAATCACGAGAGCTCTGTAAACAACTCAACGCTTCTGTCCTAACCACTGCTTTCCCCTCCACTCCAGAGTCCGTGACTCAAGCATGCCCGCCGCCCAGAGTACTCCATCAATAGGCACGCGGGGATGGGGGTCCCAAGCAACGTTAACAACCTCTCAAACAGGACAAGCCCTCAAGTGCCGAGCAACGGGCGAATGACTATTGTAGGACCTTACTAGGGAACTAGCACTGGTGCCGCGGGTATAGTAAGAAGCGGAAATGGCGAAGACTCCACAGAAAATGGAACTCCGCACAACTTACCTGTCTCTACTGTAATCACTACACATCGGGCATCGCGACACTGTCACGACACCGAGGGCTGTGGCGACATTGTCGTGCGGCCCAAGCCGTTGTGACCATGTCGCGACACTCAAGAGCGTTGCGATGATGTCGCGACTGCGATGATGTCGCGATGGCCCAGCCAGTCGCGACATCATCGCGACCTCTATACATGGTGCGTTCTCGGCCGAGGGGTGTCCTGGTACAGTCCTCCTAACGACCACCCTAAAACCGGTACAACACACCACAAGGGAGAGGGGGAGCATGCTAAACACGTGGAAAGCCTTTAATCATGTCAAACCACCCTCAAAACCCCATAAAACATGGATTACTACAAATCTATGCTCGATGGAACCCTCACTTAACACGAGCAAAATTCTCACACCCCCACAACCCTAAACCATGGAGAAACCACATCTCAAGGGGGAAAGGGAGCATGCTAGGGCGAGAGGAGTCAAGGGTCCCTACCTCCAAGAGTAGAGCCAACCCGTTGTGGCCTTTATGTCTGAATGGCCACCTCCTCCTCGCTCCAAGCTCCACGATCACGTCGCCTGCATGAATGGGGCGTCACCTCCCACCACGAGCACCTCAAGAACGCCGAGAAACCACTGGAGAAGAGAGAGCTCGAAGGAAGAAGAAGAAGAGGGAAGGAGAGGAATGAAAGGGAGAGAGGGGGAAATTGGGCACTGGCCTCGATTTTAAACCGATGGGCCCCTAGGCGTCGCGACCATGTCGCAACGGCCACCCACGGCGTGACACCAAAAGCTGTCAAACGTAGAAGACCGGGAAACAAGAATGCGACGGCTGACCAGGTCACATAAACACTGTACGCACCTGACACTTGACAAGGCCATTCTGACAGACGGGACAATGGTTAAGTTTGTCAAAAAAGCAGTCGTGTCGCCTGCAGACAGTGCGACAAGAACTCGATGGCCACCTCGGTCGCGACCAGAACGCAACGGCCAGGTGTGTCGCCACTCAACCCTGTCGAGATGGGCTTCCCCGTCGCAACCCTGAGGACAGGGCAAGGGCCCATGAGGGCGGGGTCATACACTAGTGGGGGACAAGTATGTCAACTGGTTTCAGTCCCCCAACCACGCGTAACGACCCTCCTTATACCGGTATGGATATACCATCCCACATCGATATAGAGAGCATCACTACAGTGGGACATGTACCCAACACATGTACAATAGACTGAAACGTACACAAATATAACACATAACAGCAGAATAGAAAGAACTGGTAATAAATCTCTTATTCCATCATCTACATTTATACACAGTCTATATAGTACAAAAAGGAAACTAACTATTTCATAACTGAGAATTTTAACAAATTACATTGTCCACCTCTTGCAAATATAATGAATTACATAACTCAAATGTAATACAAATCTCCCTTTTATTACATACTATGAAAGGAAATACAACGTTGCTATCTCCACAAGTAATCTCCTACTCTCGCTCCGAGTCACTCCGAACCAACTCCTCGGAAGAAGTAGAGACACCTGCAACTGTACGCCGAAGCAAGGATGAGTCCAAAGACTCAGCAAGTAAATTCCATTCACACTAAGCATACTTACATCACATGGCTAATTGCATTTTTCATAACACAACTATTACATATAGCATGGATTAGTTAATTAGCTATAGGGAAAAAAACCTAAAAATGATAATTCTACATTTACAACACATGATACTTGATTTATATTTTAATTCACAAAATTTAAATCTATCACATGCTTTCTACGCATTCTTTAACATAGAATCAAATTTTACATTTCATCACTTGTATGTTGCAACATAATAGCAATTAAGCATAGAGTTTACATTAAAGGGAAAAGACATTCCTACCATGACTTCTATGCAAAATTTCATGTTCATATCACATTTCTAAACATAGTTAGCTTGCTGTTTTACATGTAATTTACACATTCATAATAGAAAATACATGCTCTCATATCACATTTACATATCTACATGTTTGGTTACTCATTTACATAATTTCACATTCACTTTTCACATAACCACAAATTCACATTATTAACATTTATATGCTGTGACACATAGTCCAAACCACCTATAGAAGGACACACACTTATCACATCACACATATATCCATCACCTAGGCATTTCAGTGATAAATCTTAGTTAACTGCGCAAAACCGAGAGAAGCCCTCTCCACCCTAACCAACGGTACTTGTCCGCCTCCAGGATTTTATCCCAATGCCCATGGGATTTCACACACATATGAAACTTCCCGTAGGGACTTTACTACGGTACAACTCCACAGCCCTCTAAGGTAGTAGTGTCACCCATTGGCACATTTACACATTTTCTCAATTTTTTACACCCACTTAATGCACAGCTTAACACATTTGCTTCATGTTCACACATACACACATTGTAGGGTCACCTAGCATGGTACTACTATTTTCAGGGTTAAACTAACATCATTTACAACTAATCCTAATCATGCGGTAATTATTTAATTTATCACAATTTACATTAAGTATTCTTAAATTGGCCATTCTCTCATGAATTAGTGAAGTCAGTATCTACTGTTGTCAGATTTTCCTGAAAATTTAACCACATACCATCTACAGTTGAGCATCATGCATACCAAATTTCACATTTTTTAGAATTATACACAATTTATGGTAATTAAAACATGCATTCTGCCTATTTTAGCAAGTACTCAGTTAAACATGGTACACAGAGCCATATACATATTCCTCTATTCAAAAATTCGTTTCCAACTGTCAGGACACTGTATACAATTTTTGAGAATTTATCTGGCATTGTACAATTTATTGAAGCTTTAAAACTAATTATGCATACTCACTGTTTTATAGTTTAGGAATTTTAATTATTTACACAGGCAGTAGAAAATCCCCAAATTTTTGTGATAGGAACTGACATCTATTAACAATGTACAAAAATTCTATGACTCTCAGATTCCACATGGATCACACAAACAAAATTTACAAGATTAAAACCTGTTTGACATGTATTTCAAAATTTTCAAATAAATAGGGTATTCCGCAATAATTCATACAATTTGCACATCATGATACAATAATGGTATTACATAGCATATCACTCTTCCAGTATGTCCTCATGTGCAGAAATCCGAAAAATATATCACTTATAGACAAACAGGCACTCTGTCACTGTCTGAAGAACTTGGCCGCAATGGGGTAGTCGTTTACCCATGTTAACGGCAACCTAGGGTGCCGCCAACTTAAGATCTTAGCGGCAAGAGATATTGCCATTAAGTTCCTGTCTGTGCAAAACATAGACTGAACGAGAAAGATCGATTGAAGCGGGTTCCAAGACTCGAATAAAATCCGTAAAATATCCTATGACCTACCAGACATATGTATGGATGATGTGAAGGGTTTTACTTGCCTTATAAAAATCTACCACCGAAGATTTGTCTCGAAGAAGCTCTCTTCGGGTAGAGCCAAACAGTCACCCAATCTCCCTCAATCCGACTTCTGTGTCGATGCAAACTGCCACCCGGTGTCAGAGAAGCCTTCCCAAACGTTTAGACTCCTCTCTAGTCATAGAAGATCGCCGGAAGGAGCCACCAATCGCCGGATCCACGAGTCCAAAGTTCAGCGTTCGAACAGAGAAACTAGTGTTTTCTCAAGAGAGCAAAAAGGGACCCTATCTCAACGAAGAGAGGGGTTTTATGTGGTCAAGGGTTCGGGGACTTGATAAGGTATGGGTTGTAGCCGTTGGACGACGATTTTTAAAACAGAGAGTGAAGAAATCACGGGTGTTTCCGGATTTGAAGCGCAACAGATCTAGGGAGGTTGACGTCCAAATCCTTGGCCGCCTGACTGGGGTTAGCGTCCATCGATGTGGACGCTGACCTGGGATTGGCATCCACTCATGTTGACGCCTGCCGGACACTCGGCTAGAACTCAAAAACTGCAGAAAACTATATTTACACAATACAACTACATACCATTTACCATACATACTTTAAAATACTATATATATGATGTAAATACATAACATACACAACCAAATGTACTTATATGTACAACACTACTCAAGTAGTTTATATGTATACATAGCTACACACACTAGCATCAATTCCTCACACAATCAAACACCTATATAAGAGTGTAAAATCCAAGGGCCTTACACCCTCTCCCCCTTAAAGAAACTTCATCCTCAAAGTTAGACTGATACTACTCAAACAACTGAGGATACTTCTTCTTCATTGCATCCTCAAGCTCCCAAGTAGCCTCCTCTCGCTAGAAGTTGCGCCATAACACCTTCACCGACGCAATGCTCTTGTTCCGGAGATGCTGAACCTTCGGGTCAAGAATAGCTACTGGTTGCTCCACATATGAAAGATCTGGCTGGATCTCCACAGGCTCATGGCTAATAACATGACATGGATCTCTGACATACCTCCTGAGCATAGATATGTGGAAAACAGGATGAACACTAGCTAACGCTGGTGGTAAAGTTAGCTCATATGCGACGTTGCCCAATCGTCTGAGAATCTCATACGGGCCAATGAATCTCGGACTTAACTTACCATGCCTGCCAAATCTAACTACACCACGAGTAGGCAAAATCTTCAAAAAGACATGCTCACCTACCTCAAACCCCAAATCCTTTCTTCTGCTGTCGGCATAACTCTTTTGCCTATCCTGTGCCACAACAAACCTATTCCTAATCAGCTGGACCTTATCTGAAGTCTACTGAACTAACTCCGGACCAATCAGCTGCTTATCACCAGTCTCCTCCCAACATAAAGGAGATCTGCAAGGTCTTCCATACAACGCCTCAAATGGAGCCATACCAATACTCGCATGGAAACTGTTGTTATATGCGAACTCCACAAGAGGTAAATTGCGCTCCCAATCATCGTTCCAATCCAAAACACATGCCATCAACATATCCTCGAGCGTCTGGATAGTCTACTCGGACTGTCCATCTGTGTGGGGATGAAACACCGAACTGAGCTTCAACTCCGAACCTAACGCATCCTGAAGAACCTTCCACAGCCTCGAAGTAAATCTTAGATCCCGATCCGAAATGATCGACTTCGGCACACCATGCAATCTAATAATGCTACTAATATACAATCTGGCTAAACTCTCTAATAACTGCTTCTTCTTCATGGGTAAGAAATGCACAGTCTTTGAGAATCTATGTACCACTACCCAAATCGAGTCATTACCTCGTCCAGATCGAGGCAAACCTATAACAAAATCCATAGTGACAGCTTCCCACTTCCATACTGGAATCTCCATCTTCTGCATAAGCCCAGATGGTCGCTGCCGCTCTGCCTTCACTTGCTGGCACACAAGACATCTAGACACATACTCTGCTACATCCTTCTTCATGCCAGACCACCAAAAAGATTTTTTCAAATCCTGGTACATCTTAGTCTTACCCAGATGAATAGAGAATCTAGACCTATGAGCCTCTGCTAATACATGCTCATGGACATCCACGATGTCTGGAACACAAACACGGTGATGGAATCTAATCACACCATCCTCATCACGAGCAATGCCAGCCTTGCCCACTAACTCTTGCCGTCTAGGGTCGGCTTTTTGTTGCTCGATCACCTCATCCAACACCGAAGACCTAATGGACAGCTGAGCTACAAAAGCCTGACACAAAGATGGTTCTAACTCAGTCATCGCACACGCCGCATCCTCCAACATCTTCAAATCTTGCTGGAGAGATGACCTCTTCCTACTAAGGGAATCCGCTACAACATTTGCCTTTCCAGGATGATACTGAAGGTCGAAGTCATAGTCCTTCAGGAACTCAATCCATCTTCTCTGCCTCAGGTTTAATTCCTTTTGGGAGAAAAGATACTTTAGACTCTTGTGGTCAGTGAAGACCTCAAATCTGACACCATAAAGATAGTGTCTCCAGATCTTTAGTGCATGCACCACTGCTGCAAGCTCCAAATCATGAGTCTAATAGTTTCGCTCATGCTCCTTCAATTGACGAGAAGCATATGCTACTACCCTTCCCTGCTGCATCAATACACAGCCAAGGCCAATATGAGATGCATCCGTGTAGATAGCAAAACCCTCTACACCGCTCGGAAAAACCAATACAGGAGCCAAAGTGAGTTTAGTCTTCAATAATTGAAAACTACTCTCACACTCCTCGGACCAAACAAACTTCACTCCCTTCCTGGTCAGCTGATTCAATGGGGCGATGATGGATCAAAATCCCTCAATACATCACCGATAATAACCTGCCAAACCAAGAAAACTCTGAATCTCCGAAGGAGTCATGGGAATCTCCCAATCCATAATAGCTTGAACCTTTGCTGGATCAACTGATACACCAGCGCCGGAAATAACATGCCCAAGGAAATGAACCTCGCGCAACCAAAAATCACACTTGCTGAACTTTGCATACAGCTTGTGCTCACGGAGAACTTCCAATACTACCCTCAAATGCTGACGGTGTGTAGTCTCATCTGGATAATAGACCAACAGATCATCAATGAAGACTACAACGAAGCTATCTAGATACGGTCTAAACACCCTATTTATGAGATCCATGAATGCTGCAGGGGCGTTGGTCAGACCAAAAGGAAGGACCAAAAACTCATAATGTCCATAACGTGTTCTAAAAGCCGTCTTGGACACATCCTCACTCATAATCCTCAACTAATGATAACCAGACCGCAAATCAATCTTCGAAAAGACTGATGCATTTTGCAGCTGGTCAAACAAATCATCAATCCGAGGTAAGGGATACATGTTCTTCACCATCACTTGGTTTAGCTTTCTATAATCGATGCACAACCTAAGTGACCCATCCTTCTTCTTCACGAATAAGATAGGTGCGCCCCAAGGAGATACACAAGGGCGAATAAATCCCTTATCTAACAGATCTTGCAACTGCTTCCTTAGCTCTGCTAACTCTGCAGGTGCCATCCGATAAGGTGCCTTCGAGATAGGAGAGGTGCCTGGAAGAAACTCTAGGGTAAACTCTATCTCTCTATCCATTGGCAATCCAGATAAATCATCGGGAAAAACATCTGGAAAATCCTGCACAACATCTATCTCCTCAAGAGTAGATGACTGATCAGCCTTGGGTACTAATACCACACTGGCAAGAAAAGCGTCACAACCCTTGCACACCATTCTCATCATCCTCATGGCAGAGATGTCAAACTTCCCCGCTAAGTTCCTCAGCAAAGGATGAGAAAATTCATCCTCACCAGGAATGCGGAAAACGATCTTCTTCCCACGACAATCCACTAGCGCATAGTGCTCCTCTAACCAATCTAGACCAAGAATTGCATCATAGTCCTTCATCATAAGCAAGAAGAAACACCCTTCTAATACTCTATCCTCAATGCACACCGGTAAAGACGGAATACACTTCCTAGTTGATACCGTACGCGCAGGTGTGTGCACAGACAAAGGGATTTCTAAATCCTCAAACTCTATCCCTGACTCTAAAGCTAACTGCCTAGCAAAACGCTCGGAAATAAATGAGTGGGTAGCACCCGTATCGAACAAAACCCGAGCATGAACACCCATGAAAAGAACCGCACCTTCGGTGACATGCTCCGCCTGCTCAACGTCCTCATGAGCTAACGCAAACATTCAAGCTGGGGCTCGAGGACTCCCTGGTCGTCCTGTCGCTGGCACTGCTACTGCTGCTGCTGCTAGGGCTGGTGCCGCTCCACGATGTGCTCCCTACTGAAGCCTTGGACAACCTTGATCCTATGCTCACTGCTTCCGCACTTCAAGCACTTTCCCTCCAATTTCCAACATTCTGAACCACCATGTGCCCTCCCGCAATGAGGACACTCTTTCTTGCCACTGGGGGAATGTTGAGAAGATACCTGACGACTTTCCGATGCCGCGGGATGCTGCGGTGACTAATGTGGCGCCTTCTTTCTTTACTGCCTCTGGAACAGAGCTGCAGGCCTCTTCTGAGAAGCCTTCTTCTCCTCAAGATATTGCTCCATCTCTCCTTCCTGCTGACAAGCCGCACTAAGAGCCTCATCGAGGTTACGATGGTCAAATGCCACCAACCTCGTCCTCAATAATGGCCTCAGACCCATCACCAACTTCTTCGCCTTCCTGCGCTCATCAGTCACAATATGGGGTGCATATTTGGATAGCTCGGCAAACCTAGCCTCGTACTCCAGTACGGTCATAGAACCCTGAGTCAAAGAGAGGAACTCCTGCTCCATCTTGTCCTGGATGTGCTCCGGAACAAACTTGGCTCGGAAGAGCCTCACGAACTTGTCCCAAGCCACCTCAACAGCACCGCCCTCAAATCGGGTACGAAGTAACGAGACCACCATACATCGGCTCGCTCCTGCCAAAACCACCCATAAGGACTAAACCGAATATTCTAAACTCAGAGAAACTAAATGCATAATTGTACAACACATACTTGTAGCATGTAGGTGGCTAAAGTGACCCTATCATCGTCGGCGCACCTAATAGCTCGGAAGATCTTCTCGATCTCCCTCAACCAGCTCTCAGCTAACAATGGATCACTCTCCCCCTTAAAAGAGGGTGGCAACATCCTCTTGAACCGTTCAATGATGGAGGATCCACCATGGTCTTGAGCCTGGCGAACTGGCACCTGAGCCTGCTACAGCAAACATCATAAGCAACACATATAGCATAGGAACATAATAAACATATTATCAAGTAAAACAGACTACTCTGTCTATTGTTCTAACCTGAGCCTACTAAGCCTCCAACTGAGCTTGGAGTGCAGCCTTGGTGTGGGCCTACGTCTGCATGGCCTGCACTAAACCTTGCATGAACACTCCATAGTCTAATGGTGGCGGTGGAGGAAGCACAGGACCCTGAGGTGCTGGGGCCTGCTGCTCATCCCTGTCCTCTCTCCTCTGCTCATCCTCACGAGCAGGGACACTACCATGCCCACCTCGCGAATCCATAGCTGCAAAAGATTCAATCTTAATTACGGACTAAGCTATCAAAATTTCCTAACCATGTTCTTAAATATGTGGACAATCTATACATACTTAGCATATAATGAAGATGATTGTATATGCATATTTATGTACAATTTCAGCCTGGGGTCTCTGATAACAATCTCTGTAACGACCCTCCTTATACCGGTACGGATATACCATCCCACATCGATATAGAGAGCATCGCTACAGTGGGACATGTACCCAACCCATGTACAATAGACTGAAACGTACACAAATATAACGCATAATAGCGGAATAGAAAGAACTGGTAATAAATCGCTTATTCCACCATCTACATTTATATACAGTCTATATAGTACAAAAAGGAAACTAACTATTTCATAACTGAGAATTTTAAAAAATTACATTGTCCACCTCTTGCAAATATAATGAATTACATAACTCAAATGTAATACAAATCTCCCTTTTATTACATACTATGAAAGGAAATACAACGTTGCTATCTCCACAAGTAATCTCCTACTATCGCTCTAAGTCACTCCGAGCCAACTCCTCGGAAGAAGTAGAGACATCTGCAACTATACGCCGAAGCAATGATGAATCCAAAGACTCAGCAAGTAATTTCCATTCACACTAAGCATACTTACATCACATGGCTAATTACATTTTTCATAACACAACTATTACATATAGCATGGATTAGTTAATTAGCTATAGGAGAAAAACCTAAACATGATAATTCTACATTTACCACACATGATACTTGATTTATATTTTAATTCACAAAATTTAAATCTATCACATACTTTCTACTCATTCTTTAACATAGAATCAAATTTTACATTTCATCACATGTATGTTGCAACATAATAGCAATTAAGTATAGAGTTTACATTCAAAGGAAAAGACATTCCTAGCATGACTTCTATGCAAAATTTCATGTTCATGTCACATTTCTAAACATAGTTAGCTTGCTGTTTTACATGGAATTTACACATTCATAACAGAAAATACATGCTCTCATATCACATTTACATATCTACATGTTTGGTTACTCATTTACATAATTTCACATTCACTTTTCACATAACCACAAATTCACATTATTAACATTTATATGCCGTGACACATAGTCCAAATCACCTATAGAAGGACACACACTTATCACATCACACATATATCTATCACCTAGGCATTTCAGTGAGAAATCTTAGTTAACTGCGCAGAACCGGGAGAAGCCCTCTCCACCCTAACCAGCGGTACTTGTCCGCCTCCAGGATTTTATCCCAATGCCCATGGGATTTCACACACATATGAACCTTCCCGTAGGGACTTTACTACGGTACAGCTCCACAGCCCTCTAAGGTTGCAGTGTCACCCATTGGCACATTTACACATTTTCTTAATTTTTTACACACACTTAATGCACAACTTAACACATTTGCTTCATGTTCACACATACACACATTGTAGGGTCACCTATCATGGTACTACTATTTTCAGGGTTAAGCTAACATCATTTACAACTAATCCTAATCATACAGTAATTATTTAATTTATCACAATGTACATTAAGTATGCTTAAATTGGCCATTCTCTCATGAATTAGTGAAGTTAGTATCTACTATTGTCAGATTTACCTAAAACATTAAGCACATACCTTTCACAGGTTGAGCATCATGCATACCAAATTTCACATTTTTCAGAATTACACACAATTTATGGTAATTAAAAAATGCATTCTACCTATTTTAGCAAGTACTCAGTTAAACATGGTACAGAAGACCATAAACATATTTCTCTGTTAAAAAATCGGTTTCCAACTGTCATGACACTGAAAGCAATTTTTGAGAATTTATTTTGCATTGTACAATTTATTGGAGATTTAAAACTAATTATGCATACTCACTGTTTTATAGTTTTGAAATTTTAATTATTTACACAGGCAGTAGAAAATCCCCAAATTTTTGTGATAGGAACTGACATCTATTAACATTCCATGACACTCAGATTCCACATGGATCACACAAACAGAATTTACAAGATTAAAAACCTGTCTGACATGTATTTCAAAATTTTCAGATAAATAGGGTATTTCCCAGAAATTCATACAATTTGCACATCATGATCCAATAATGGCATTACATAGCATATCACTCTTACAGTATGTCCTCATGCGCAGAAATCTGAAAAATAGATCACTTATAGACAAACAAGCACTCTGTCACTGTCTAAAGAACTTGGCGGCAATGGGGTAGTCGTTTACCCATGTTAACGGCAACCTAGGGTGCCACCAACTTAGGATCTTAGAGGCAAGAGATATTGCCGTTAAGTTCCTATCTGTGCAAAACACATGCTGAATGAGAAAGATCCATTGAAGGGGGTTCCAGGACTCGAATAAAGTCCGTAAAATATCCTAGGACCTACCAGACATATGTATGGATGATGTGAAGGGTTTTACTTGCCTTATAAAAATCTACCACCGAAGATTTGTCTCAAAGAAGCTCTCTTCGGCCAGAGCCAAAGAGTCACCCAATCTCCCTCAATCTGACTTCTATGTCGATGCAGACTGCCACCCGGTGTTGAAGAAGCCTTGCCAAACGTTTAGACTCCCCACCAGTCATAGAAGATCGCCGGAACGATCCACCAATCGCCGGATCCACGGGTCCAAAGTTCAGGGTTCGCACAGAGAAACTAGGGTTTTCTCAAGAGAGCAAAAAGGGACCCTATCTCAACGAAGAGAGGGGTTTTATGAGGTCAAGGGTTCGGGGACATGATAAGGTAGGGGTTGTAGCCGTTGGACGACGGTTTCTAAAACAGAGAGCAAAGAAATCACGGGTGTTTCTGGATCTGAAGCGCAACAGATCTGGGGAGGTTGACGTCCAGATCCTTGGCCGCCTAACTGGGGTTAGCGTCCATCGATGTGGACGCTGACTTGGGATTGGCGTCCACTCATGTTGACGCCTACTGGACACTCGGCTAGAACTCAAAAACTACATAAAACTATATTTACACAATACAACTACATACCATTGACCATACATAATTTAAAATACTATTTATATGATGTAAATACATAACATACACAACCAAATATACATATATGTACAACACTACTCAAGTAGTTTATATGTATACATAGCTACACACACAAGCATCAATTCCTCACACAATCAAACACCTATATAAGAGTGTAAAATCCAAGGGCCTTACACCACGAGCACGCTACGAGTGATCGCACTCCCACACCACGAGTCATTGTCCTACATCATTTTTCCCTTAATAGGACATGCTACGACTCAACAGGCGAGAAGCGAAGGTGTCTAAGGAGATGACACAGACGTTAATGGTACATCATCCCGATACAATCCCCGAGCGCACAGGTGCCTGTCTCACATAGAACCTAGGGTGTAATAACCTATATTTTTTTTAAACCCTAAATAAATAGGAATAATAAAATTAATAATAAATTTGTGAAGGGGTGTGATTAAATGCACACTAAATGATAGAGCAATGGATAAAACAGTCACTATTACTTATGGGCTGGTCAGTAATCGAAGTTCAAGGTAATCAATGTTCAAGGTAATCGATGTTTCAAGATAATCGGTGTATCAAGATAATTGATGTTCAAGGTAATCGATGTCCAAGGCAATCGATGTTCAAGGCAATCGAGGTTTAAGGTAATCGATGTTTCAAGGTAATCGATGTTCAAGGTAATCGATGTCCAAGGTAATCGATGTTCAAGGTAATTGATGTTTCAAGGTAATCAATGTTCAAGGTAATCGATGTCCAAGGCAATTGGTGTTCAAGGTAATCAATGTTCAAGATAATTGATGTTTCAAGGTAATCAATGATCAAGGTAATTGATGTTTAAAGGTAATCGATGTTAGTTAATAAATGATGTTAAAAGATAATCGATGTTAAATAGTAATCGATGTTTGAGGCAATCGATGTATCAAATCGACTGGCCTAGATATAACATTTTCAGCCGAAGTTGGACTTCAAATATGGCGAAGTTAGCTTCGTATATGATGAAGTTAAGCTTCGACTGTTCAAGACCAAAATGAAGTAGACTCGTATATGATGAAGTGGACTTCGGATATGACGAAGTTAGCTTCGTATATGATGAAGTTAAGCTTTGATTGTTCAAGATCAAAATGAAGTGAAGTGGACTTCGTATATGATGAAGTTAGCTTTGACTGTCCACAACTAAATCGTGTATGACTTCGTATATGAAGAAGTTAGTGGTTATCTTCCAGACTATAAACCATGTGTTAACTATATATATCTAATAATAAAAAGGAAAAGTACAGACCACAGAAACGTGATTAAATCCAATAGTGAATTCCGAACCTGAGCCCTAGAACTAAACCAAATAGAAAGACCTGTTACAGAAATGATTCATATGGAATTTCTGGAACCTAATAAGACTCTTACCAAGAGTTAGGGAACAGCAAACTCAGGAATTTGACCATCAATAGACTTCCATATTAATCCAAATGTGTGCCCATTGAGAGAGAGTTTCTAAAGGTTTCCCACTCCGATCGGCACGGGAATGCATCAGGCATGGAAGGGATCAAGTTAAAACAACAACTCAACTTTCCAGTTACAATAGGACTCCTGACAACTATAAATCTTTAAATACTCATCATAATCCCTTGGGGGTGAGTTACCAACATGCTAAAGGACTTGCGCGGAGGAATACCTAGAGCACCAGAGAAGGAGGAGATCGCCCAACTGGAGCTTTCTTCCCCAGACCCCATTCTAGTTCGTCGTGCAGAAGATTTTCTTAGGAATGTCCAAAGGTAGGAAATTTCTGAAGCGCAAACCTAAATAATCTCATTCATAGACAATCCAAGAAACTAGTAACCAAAGCCCACGTTTGTCCCAGATTTTATCTCTCAAGTTGTGAGATTTTCATGTTCAAGGCTCTATTATTTCACGTACCTGTGACCTTTTGGTTGCTCTTGTTCTTCGTGTAATTGTTGTCAAGACCTTGATTTCTTTTGAGTATACCTTGTTAGGAATTGTTTAGCTTTTTCCATAAGGTACATGCCATATACAACGAGACCTAAGTGTTTCCTCTAGCCTTAAAACCCATATTTCTGAACTGTCCTGCTTGATACCATGATGAGTCTGCCTTAAAGTTCCTGTAAAGACTGTAACAATATCTAATAATATTAAGGTTAAAAGTATGTTAATTTCTTTACCCTAGGAAGATGTGCACAATCTATTCCACTATCTTGGACTCTTCTTCACATGCACACACCAACCAGAACAAAAGGAATCCAAACTTTCTGCCAATACTGACTGTGCTGTGCAACAGATACTATCGTTGGTATTACTTGTTGTTTTACGTGCCAAACCTGTTCTTTCTATTTAGATCTCTTTATAATGTCATCTACTTAAAATTTTCATTATGCTCTCGTCTATCCTTGATACTCTATTGGTCGTTGAATGATTGTCTAAAGATAATAAACATGACTAATGCCTGGCAATATTATAAGGGGCCCGGTTTTGTCCGGGGGGGGGGGGGGGGGGGGGGGGCGCCCAAAAGTGCTAGTGCCCGCTGGAGTTTATTGACTAGAGTGTTTGGCATTACACTGAAGTGCCAGTTATATCGATAATCTAAAGACAACCAAAGTGCTATCTTGACTAGTGTGCTATCGTGACGTGTTATCTCGTGTTATGGCCAATCATTTAACATGCTAGATGTGCTATATTCTTTTTTTGAAAAGTACTATTGTGCCCTTGTTATCATGTGCTATGACTCTCTTGAACGTTCTCTCTAGTTATCTTGCTATCCAAGATAATAATCACTTAAAGCATGCGTGTTTTACGAGATATTATGTCCTACTGAGCATTATCGCTCATCCAATGTAATTGTGATATGTCTTCATGTGAATATAATGATGATGAGGACCACACACAAGAGGATGGGGATGAGCAGAATGACGAATGATGTTTCATGTTTATATCGCTATTTAAAACTGTGTAGTGGTTTGATGTTTATATCGCTCTATACTTGCATTATATTTACTGCTCACATCTTGATATTCCGCGTCGGGGTGTGACATAGGGTACCCGACTCCAGAGGTATCTAGGAAAGCATCAAGCCGCCTGGCTCCATACCACACATATACAAATCACAATAATGACCACTTACACATTACCACAAAGACCGCATTGGACATACACCATTGCAAAATATGGCTACACAATGGTTACTAGAAGGCTGACACATCAAACAGATGGGTCGCGACACTATCGTGTCACCCGATGCGCCTGACAAAAAAACCTTAACATGTTGGCCTGGTGAGACGCCTTACCATCACGTCCACCCAACTAGACGTGTTATTAGGCTGGGTGCCCTGCTCTGCCAATGCTTAACCAGAGATCCAAAACTAGCTCCATCGAGCACATACACAACCTATAACAACAATATTCTAAACCTACCTTTTCTAGGTATCGCATGCTTCACACGGTAAAACTTATCCTAAATATGGAACATAGCTAACTTTAAGAGAAAACCACATCCTTTCACATTCAAATTACCAACACATGCTCAAAAGCACCATAACTCATTCTAAAATGATAGCACACCTTGAAACATGCAAGTAAATCTAGCTAAAGGGATGCCATCCTACTAGAACATGAAGAGCACACCCGTTAGGGTCTTCTCATGATCTGGTCACCTCCTGCTCATGAAGAACACTCTAGAAAATACCTCAAATCGGTCAAAAATCATCCTCTGAACAAAATCGCCACAGAGCCTCACCTATAATCGAGAACAAGTTGAAACCCTGCCATGGTCAGAGGGAGAAACAAAACCCCTATTGCTAACTAGAATGTGTCTCACCTCTTGGATTCCAAAATAACGTGTCGATGCCAGGTGACGTGACAGCCACTGCCTAGTAATACCATCGCATCAGTCACACCTGACTTATTACTAGCACAGTAGGCTCCTCGGCCGCAACAACAAACAAAACTCCAAAGCCCAAACAGAAGCTTCAGATAATGAATTGATCATGCAAGATATAACACATACCACAACACCCCACACTCCGAAACTGATTAAATTGGATGTTGAACGTCGGGATGAGATATTAAAGGGATTCATTGTCACATCCCTGATTTTTAGTAGCAGAATGAATCGGGAGGTGCGACGAACAAGCAAGCATTCAGAAGCTATAGACAAATAGCTATTACAAGTAGGGACCATAATGAAATAATCAAATGAAACACATATATTACAACCACCAATGTGAAATGAAACACTCTGTGCTCACCAATCTATCTATCTCTCAAAGAGGGCAGAAAATTACAATAATGACTATTCTTCATAGACTAAATAAAAATAGGAATGACTCTCTAAGTGTACTCCATGCTCCGTGCAAAAGTCTTATCATTTAGCCTTACCTTCACTACTTGAAATGTTAAAGAAGCAGGTATGAGCATGATGAACAGTCTATCCCAATGTAATTTAATTTAATCTCATTTCTATTTTGGTGATTAACAAAACCATGTTATGTTGATAATTATCAAACCCTTGATTAAGATCACTAACCTATTTTCTATAAGTTTTGAGCACAGGAAATATAACAAGGAAATTCAAGCCAAATTGGTAAGTATTATTCTTACTGAAGTAACATTAAGATCAAGTATGATATTTCTCTAAGTACACATCGGTTTCCTTTATAAATCATAACGATTGTAGTAGAACGGTAACGATTTCCTCATAACGGTTTCATAAGTGCCTTACCAATTTCTTCATAGAATGAAACATCGGTTGAATTCAAAAGAAATTGGTATCATAATGACTTGCTTTCGTAACGATTCCTTTAGTCATCGTAACGACTTGCTTTCGTAACGATTCCTTTAGTCAACGTAACGACTTGCTCTCGTAACGATTCCTTTAGTCATCGTAATGACTTTCTATCATAACGATTCCTTTAGTCATCGTAACAACTTTCTTTCATAATGATTCTTTTAGTCATCGTAACGAGTTGCTCTCGTAACAATTCCTTTAGTCATCGTAACGACTTGCTATTGTGACGATTCCTTTAGTCATCGTAACGACTTGCTTTCGTAACAATTCCTTTAGTCATCGTAACGACTTGCTCTCATAATGATTTCTTTAGTCATCATAACGATTTACTTATCGCAACGATTTGTTCAGACGTTGCAACGATTTTCTATCGTAATGATTCCTTTAGTTATCGCAACGATTTGCTATCGTAACGATTCCTTTAGTTATAGTAATGATTTGCTAATCGCAACAATTTCTTCAGACGTCGTAACGATTTGCTTTGAGCATCGACTGCTTAAGTAATCACATCGATTTGTTTGGTTCTCATAACGATTTGCTTTGAGCATCGACTGCTTAAGTAATGACATCGATTTCTTTGGTTCTAATAACGATTTGCTTTGCGCATCGACTTCTTAAGTAATCATAATGATTTCCTTAATGATCACAACGATTCTTTCATATCTCACAACGATTTGCTATTTGGTTGCATAACGATTTCATAAGTCATAAATGCATCTATTTCATATCAATCAACTTGACATATGACTTATCCTTTCAACGGGTTGAATAGTCAAAGTCTTCGCACATATTCTTCTGTCAGCTGTGCATTTAATGAAGACTGAACATATCTCTGCATGCATGCAGTCGATATCATCCATTATCGTGTCTATTCTGTATGCATCTTTTAGAACAGCAAAATGGTACTACTATTTTGGTGAATATTCACACTAACGTTGACTAACAACAAGAGACAGCCTAGCTGTCTACTGTTTTAGCTTTTAATGTATGCAGGTCTCTGACAACATTCGTTATACAACGTTGGACCTTATAGAAGCCAAAGGACACTTCAGAAGATCCTATCTCTTTGGGTGCTCAAATGGATAAAGGACTATTGACTGGAAGCTTCCAAGTGCCACTCAGTCTAACGTCCACCAAAAGCTAGAGGCAACGAATACTTCAACGTTTAGATTTCAAATTGAAGCTATATATTGAAGAAAAGAGCTCCAGAAGTATATACACACAGACAGAGAATGACAGTCATAAAAAAACTCTCTGATCATCAAGTCTTCTACAAGTTCTCAAGAAATAGCCAAGCCTCATTCCATTAGATTAGCTCTTTGCTCTCTACATTGTTTGTAGATTTTCGAGAGAGCTTGTTTGGTTCTGAGAGTGAGCTTTTGTTTATGGATCTCATTGCTCTCAGTCCCTTGCTTCAGATCTTGGCTTATCAAAGCTTGATCTAGGGGCTTAATCTCCTGCTTACTTGTTTCTGTGTGTGTTCCCTTCTGTTGAGAAGGAAGACCTGGTGGGGTATCCAGGGTGTTGTTCCTCTTCGGGCTGTGAAGAGAAGACCAGCTGGGCTGGGTGTTGTAGTGTCCATCGGGGGACTGTACCCTAGTTAGTGAAATCCTGAGTTGTTGCTCATGGACTGGACGTAGGACTCCTGTGGAGAGGAGATCCGAACCATGATACATCTTGTGTTGTGTGATTGTCTTCGTCTGATTGTTATTTCTCTTTACTAACACTAACAATCTTCAAAGTGTATTTCTCTGTGAACATTTTTAGTGAACAGGTATTAGCTGATAAATTTTAAAGACCCATTCACCCCCCCTCTGGGCTACCTAACTGGGCAACAAGTGGTATCAGAGAGAGTCTCTTCGACAAAGAAGAAGATCCAACGATCTGAAGAGTAAAGATCGATGGCAGCCCAAGGAAACATTGAATGTCAGTCTGTCAACCGACCCCCACTCTTCGATGGTGAAGACTACACATACTGGAAGACCAGAATGGAGTGTTTTCTGCAAGGATTCGACTATCAGATTTGGTCAATTATAGAAGAAGGAGATCTCGTTATCTTGAACTCAAGGCAGAACTGGACAGACGATGATAGGAAGAAGATCTCCCTCAACTATAAAGCTAAGAGCATTATGTGTTGTGCTCTCAGTAAGAAGGAATTCAACTGAGTTTCAGCCTGCAAATCCACAATGGAGATGTGGGAAAAGCTCAAAATCATATATGAAGGGACAAACTAAGTGAAAGGGACAAGGATTGTCATTCTTGTAACACAGTATGAAAGATTTCAGATGCAACCAGGTGAATCCATAACTCAAATGTTCAGTAGATTTACAGACATTACAAACGGCTTAGCTGGACTTGGAAAGACATATGAAATTGGAGATACGGTTAGGAAGATTCTCAGATCAATACCACCTTCATGGACCCCAAAGGTAACAGCCGTTGAGGAAGCCAACGACTTGAAAAAGATGTCGTTGGAGAAGCTCATTGGGTCCCTTATGGCCCATGAGATCAACATGGAAAGGTTGGGAGAGTCCTCGAGCAGAAAGAAGCACTCAAATGCCCTTAAAGCTGAAGAAGACTCATCAGATGAACTCTCAGATAACAATGAAAGTAGCAAGGACAGTGAAGATAAGAAGCAATGTTGTCCAGGACATTACAACGCATCCTAGCAAAGAAGAAGAAGTTCCAATCAGGTAGAAGACACTTCAAGAAACACAAGGAGTTCAAGAAATCAGAAGGAAAAGATCAGAAGAAGACCGAGCTGATATGTTATTAGTGTAAGAAGCCCAGACATATCAAGGCAGAATGTCCAAAGCTTAAGAAAGGTGAATACAAGAAGAAGGACAACTTAAAAAAATTTAGAAAGTACAAAAAGAAAGTAATGACAGCTGCGTGGGAGAACAGTAGTGACTCTGACAATGAGTCAACCCAGAGCATTGAGGGAGAAGAAGAAGCCAACTTGGCTTTCATGGCCAATACCGGTAACCTCTGACTCCTCTTTTGATTCTTGCAATGATTCTGATTCAGACAATTTAGAAGAAGCATTTAATGAACTGTATGATAAATATAGAAATGTATCTTAGTTACTAAAAGCTAGTAAGAAGAGTATTGCCTGTCTAGAAAACACAAGCTCAGATTTAAAATCAGAAAATGAACAATTAGAAAAACATGTATCTGAACTGAAAAGAAGAAATGATCTATTGTGTAAGGATCTAAAGGATAAGAATAAACAAATAATCAGATTAGATAAACAAGAGAAATCAGATGAACTAAGAATAGAAAGCAAAGCCTTAAGTGAAGAAAATGACAAACTGTCAAAGACGCTGGAGAAATTTACTAATGGTAAAAATTCCTTAGTATTAAAAGGTGCTAGACGACCAGGGAAGGATAAACAAGGAAAAGGATACACCCCTCCATACAATGAAGAAACCATTATTTATCCGAAAATATATCCAACCCCTAAATTTGTAACTGAACAAGAGACATCAAATAAATCTAACTTTAAATACACCTCATATGAAAACGTAACTAGAGTAACATGTTGCAGCCACTTCAATAAATTAGGACACACAAAAATAACATGTCCAACTAAGAACAAGAAATGGGTAATAAAAGGAAAAATTGATGACACTAAACAATAAGGACCCAAAAAGAATTTGGGTACCTAAAACATAATGTTTTAATTTTAGGGTAACCTTCGAGCATCCAAATGATATTTGGATAGTGGGTGCTCAAGGCACATGTCAGGAAATAAAAGATTATTCTCTCATCTAGAAGTTGAAGAAGGAACAGTCACCTATGGAGACAATGGGAAAGGGATTGTTATTGGGAGTGGATTTGTTGGCAGCAATAGCAAAACTATTATTGAAGATGTTCTATGTGTCAAAGGTCTGAAGCATAACCTTATAAGTATCAGCCAACTATGTGACAAGGGACACCAAATCAAATTTCAAGAATCCAAGTGCAGCATTATGAAAGATGGAGCAGTTATCTTTGAAGCTAACAGAGAAAAGAATCTATATGTACTGTACCTTGAAGAACTCAAACATCAAGACGTTTGTTTAGCAGCCAGTAAAGAACAGTCAACTGAGCTATGGCACATAAGATTGGGCCACTGCCGGTTGGATGGCATGAACAAGCTCAGAAAGAGAAGTCATGTGGAAGGTCTGCCAAAGGTCAGCACTAAAATGGATGGTATCTGCAGACCGTGTGCAAAAGGGAAGCATACTAAGAGTTCCTTCAAGTCAAAGACTGTGGTAACCACCTCTAAACCCTTAGAACTCCTTCACATGGATTTATTTGGGCCAATGAGGACCACCAGTCTTGGAGGAAAGAATTTTGGATTTGTGATTGTAGATGACTATTCCAGATTTACATGGGTTTCTTTATTGGATCACAAAGATGATACATTCGATAGTTTTGTAAGTTTCAGCAGGAAAGTACAGAAAGACAAGAAGTATTGCATTATTGGAATCCGGTCAGATCATGGAGGAGAGTTCCAGAATGACAAATTTGCAAAATTCTGTGATGACCAAGTGATTGAGCATAACTTCTCAGCACCAAGGACACCACAGCAGAATGGAGTTGTTGAGAGGAAAAATGGAACCTTATTGGATATGGCAAGAACAATACTGTCAGAATATGATTTACCAAGGTATTTCTGGGCCGAAGTAGTGAACACAACAAGCTACATCATTAATAGAGTGATGATCAGGCCTATCTTGAAGAAGACTCCATATGAACTGTACAAAGGAAAGAAGCCGAAGATCAGTCATTTTAGGACATATGGTTGTTCATGTTTCATTCACAACAACGGGAAAAGAGACATTGGTAAGTTGGATGCTAAATCAGATGAAGGCATCTTCATGGGGTATGCTTCTAAACCTAAAGGTTATAGAGTATTTAATAAGCGTACACTATTGATAGAGCAATCTGTGCACATTATCTTTGATGACACTAACCCTTCCTTGAGAAAGGAAGAAGATAGTGACATTGATGATGCAGATGACTTGTCCAAGAAATTAAGGAACACATCAATTGAGGACAAGGAAGATCCACCTCTGGAAGATCTGCAACAAACAGACATTGAGCATGAAAATCTTCCAAAAGAATGGAGATACAAGAAAGATAACCCACCTGAAAACATCATTGGTGATCCAATTATAGGGGTAAGAACAAGAGGTAATGTAATCGCTTGTGATTACCTAGCTTTTGTTTCTCAAATAGAGCCTAAGATAGTCAATGAAGCTCTTACTGATGAATCTTGGATTTTAGCCATGCAAGATGAACTGAATCAGTTCAAGAGAAACCATGTATGGTCACTTGTTCCTAGACCATCAGATCATCCAGTTATTGACACGAAATGGGTGTTCAGAAATAAATTGGATGAAGATGGTGTGATCTTAAGAAATAAGGCCAGATTGGTAGCTCAAGGCTATTCCCAAGAGGAAGGCATAGATTTCGATGAAATCTATGCACCTGTAGCTAGACTTGAGGCTATTAGAATCTTACTTGCATATTCATCAGCATTAGACTTGAAATTATTTCAAATGGATGTTAAATCCACATTTTTAAATGGCTTTATTAAAGAGGAAGATTATGTGGAACAACCTCGGGGTTTTGATGACACAAAATTTCCTAATCATGTCTTTAGATTACATACAACTTTATATGGTTTGAAACAAGCACCTAGGGCCTGGTATGAAAGGCTTAGCTCATTTTTACTGAACCATGGTTTCACTAGAGGTCAAGTAGATAGTACATTGTTCATCAAATCCAAAGTTAAACACATATTACTTGTGCAAATTTATGTAGATGATATAATTTTTGGATCTACTGATGAATCTCTTTGCAAGTATTTTGAAAAGTTAATGCAGGGAGAATTCGAAATGAGCATGATGGGGGAGCTCAACTATTTCCTTGGACTACAAATTAAGCAAGGAAAAGATGGCACCCACATCTGTCAAGCCAAATACACCAAGGAGCTCTTAAAGAAGTTTGGATTTGAAAATGCCAAGCCACTGTCAACACCTATGAGTACATCAACAAGGATGGACAGTGACAAGGATGGTAAGAAAGTAGATCAAAAGATCTACAGAGGTCTGATAGGTTCCTTACTATACTTAACTGCCAGTAGACCTAATATTTTGTTTAGTGTCTGCATGTGTGCTAGGTATCAGGCAGATCCTAGAGAATCTCACCTAATCTCTATCAAAAGAATATTTAGATATCTATCTAGAACTCATGACTTAGGATTATGGTATCCAAAATCATGCAAAATAAACTTAGTAGGATATTTTGATGCTGACTATGCCGGATGCAAAGTAGATAGAAAAAGCACCAGTGGCTGTTGTCAATTCCTTGCACGATGTCTGATATCCTGGTCCTCCAAGAAGGAGAACTCTGTAGCACTCTCAACAGCTGAAGCTGAGTACATGGCTGCTGGAAGTTGTTGTACACAACTCCTATGTATAAAGCAACAACTTGAGGACTATGGGCTACACATCAAGTCAATCCCACTGTTATGTGACAACACAAGTGCTACAAACCTTACCAAAAATCCAGTGCAGCATTCAAGGACGAAACATATTGAGGTTAGATATCATTTTATTCGTGATCATATAGCTAATGCCAATATTGAAATTTCTTTTACTGATACAAAAAATCAGTTAGCAGATATCTTTACAAAAGTCTTACCCGAAGAGAGGTTTACTTCTCTCAGAATGGAATTAGGCATGTGTAAATTGTGAAAGATTTATCTGTTAATACTGAAATATTAAATTTCAGAGCGTGATTAATATTCTCCATAAAGTGAGCAAAATATCTCAATTATTTCACATTTATCCTTCTTGCTTAAATACTCCTGTCGGTTCGTTTTGTGTAATTCTTTATCTCTTTCAAACCGAAGTTTGTCGTTTTCTGCCATAAAGGCGCACCTCTTCAAAAAGGGGCATTTATCCTCTATTTCATAAATCCCGTAATCTGTATGAGAACGATTCGTCTCCCTTCTTTATCTCCTTCGTTCTCTTGCCTGAGGTGATAACCCTTCGCCCCCGGCATCGACTTCCACCAGATTTGAAGCCTTCAACCTCTCCCGCCAGAAATTTCTTGAGGGTGTCTCCTTCAACCACCCTTCTAGACCTCCAGAACCTCTCCCTGCTCGATTCCATGGCCTCTACAGTTGTTTCTGGCAGTGTTGGGGGCTACGGAGCTGTATTCCTCACCGCAGATGAGCAAGCAAGGTTCGCTTCTGTGAAGACCAAACTTTGTGGGCACAAGGCAGTGGATTTAGCAGACCTGGAGAAGAATGGGATGGGCAGTTTGATTGAAGCTTTGCAGAGGCTAAAATGGATGAAGATTGCTACTCTGTCTGATGTAAGTCATCTTGATCTCGTCAAGGCTTTCTATGTCTGTCTGAAGATAGAGGAGGATGGGACTCTGACTTCTATGGTCAAGGGAACCCAAATCAGGATCACCAGGGAATTGTTAGCATCTTTGTTTGAAGTTTCTACTTCCGGTCGCAGTGGAGTCCACACTGTGGACACTCATGTCAAGGGCTTGGGAAAAATAGGCCCGGAGTATAGGCTGAAGGATGGAAAGCTAGATATTAACCAGCTCAGTGCCTTTAACAAGCTTTTGCATTTCATAATCTGTCAAATCATTGTGCTAAGGAGTGCAACTTTTTCTTCATGCACCAAGGCTGATTCTAACCTGATGTTCTGGGCTATCCAGAATCAGGAGATTAACACTACAAAGTTGATAATTAAGAGAATGAGGTTTGCAAGATCCCAAGTGTAGGACATTAAGAGCAAATTGAACATCTCCCTACCTTATGCCCATCTTCTGACTAGAATCATTCATCATTTTGGAATAAGTGTAGTGGGTGATGTATCTGAGAAGATGGGCCAAGCTATTAGGTCCAGAAACTTTAGAAAAAGTGGATTTTCTGTAGTCAATGGTGTATGGTCTAAAACCGGGGCTGTTGAGGGTGAAGCCCAGCAGAGGCAGTTCAAGTAGTACCAGCAGCACCAGAAGTTGAAGAACCAGTAGCAGCAGTACCAACACCAGAAGTAGCAGTTGTTGATGAATCCAATAGAAGGATTGAGGACATTCCTCCTGAAGACATTTAGCCCATTGGGCAATCTCCAGAGGATCCTCTTCCATCTTCCCAAGTAGCCACTCTACTTAGAACTGCATTGGACACCATTTCTCTGGGGGAGCAAATGGTAAGTGAGTCTCTTGTAGCAGAATCTGTTGCAGAAGGCCACACTGAAGAAGTGGTCATGGAAGAAGCTCCAAGCCAGCAGGAGCAAGTATCAGTTCAAGAAGATGTAGTAATGGAAGATGCTCCCATTGAGGGGGAGCATTCAGTAGCAGAGGATATTAAGGGAGAAAGTGTTGCGGCATCAGGCCACACTGAAGTTCCTTCAGAAGACCTCTCAGTCCAATCCAAAGCAACAGCAGCAGCTCAACCCAATGTTCCTATGGAGATTGTGACTGAGGAAGAAGAAGTTAGTGTTGAAAAGGGCAGTAAGACTCAGGGGGACGGAAATGAAAACCCCCCAGAAAATCAGTTCAGAGAAGGAGAAACTGCAAGCTCCTCAGACTCTGAAGATGATGATTGTGATCTTCAGGCACCTGTGGACCAAGCAAGGGAGAAAGGAAAGGAAGTTCCTCTCCTTGCGAATACTCAACATCAGAGGTCCCGGAGTCAGAAAATTGTAATACATTTGAAGCCGGTGATAGAAAGGTTGGATGCTCAAGGAGAAATTTTATGCTCATTGCAATCTGATGTAAACTCCATATTCATGAGCAAGGCATCAGCCACCAAAGAGCTAACCCAAGTAAGAAATGCTATGAAATGGTTCAACAAGGAAATGGGTAGCATGAAATCCATGCTCTCTGAGATTTTGAAGGTAGTTGGAGCTCAAGCTCCTCCTCCCCCTCCAGCTCAGCCTACTAAAGGAAATGAAGAAGAAGTTGCCAGGCCATCAGGGCCATCAGTTCAAGAGTCTGGGCCATCAGGGCCGGAAATTGTTTCTCAAGCAGCAGCTGTGGAGTCAGGGCCATAAGTTCAAGAGTCTGGGCCATCAGGGCCGGAAATTATTTCTCAGGCAATAGCTGTGGAGTCTGGGCCTTCAGGGCCGGAAATTATTTCTCAGGCAATAGCTATGGAGTCTGGGCCTTCAGGGCCATCAGCACAAGGATCAGGGCCAACAGGGCCAATTGGGTCTGAGCAAATTTTAGCAGAAGAAGCAGCAGTCGCTCTTGAGCCCTCAGCTCCTTCACCTACTCAGACACCTGCTCCTTCCTCTCCACCTTCGGCCTCCACTGCTCCACCTACTCCTCAACCCTTCAAGCAACCTCAACCCAGAACCATATCCTCTCCTACCCCATTTCCCATACATTCCTCTTCACCTCTTGTCTCTCACATTTCTCCACCTTCTCCTCTTAGTGAGGTTCCTCCAGCATCTTCAGCTGGAGCCTCCTCCTCCTCTGGTCCCTCATTCTTTGGACCCTCTGAACCTACCTCTTCCAACCCACATTCTTTACTTCATCCTAATCCTCCTCCCTCCTTCATTTCAATCATTCCAGATGGAGCTCATATTGATGGTCCCTACCTTAGGGCCATCAAGGATGAGTTTGAGGAAGCTATTCTCCGATCTGTCCTCAGGGTTGGAGAACATATTCATGGGACAAACTCTTCTAGTCCTGTCTATAAGAAAAGAAAAACCTCCTCTTCTTTTAACTCCTCTTCAGTTTTGTATCCTCCTCTATGGTTTTCACTGACAGAGGTCACCAAGAATCGACCTCTTTACAGGGAATTCCTCTCTAAGGTAGTTTTTGCTTCTATCTTCAATCTTCCTCATCAGAATCTCACAGACTATCTAAACACCATCTTGCCCTACACTTCTCTTTCAAAATTCCTCAAAAATAAAATCTTTTCTTCAGCTGAATCCCAAATTGAAGAAAAATGAGGTCGCTCAAATAAAGTTCTCTACAATAAGTTTTTACTTACCAAATCTGTCAGATTCCCTCCTAGGGACCATACCCTAACCTTGTCTGAATGGTTCCTGATCCACCACAAGGACTCCTGGGCCCCGTTCATTCAGAAGGAGATAAAGCTGATCAGGCACTTCAAGATGTTTATTGATTATAGGTATCTTCATCGTTTGCCTGAAGTCCAGTTGGGTCAGTTCCGACAGGCAATTCAAAGTCTTGGCTCCTCTCGTGACACTGAAGCTATCCAAGTAGACTTTGCCACTCTTCGATTGCCTAAGGCTACCTTCCTTCCCCCTCTCCACTCTCTAATAATCGATTCCTCTGTAGGCTCAATCATTTTTGAGCATTTTGCCAGAGTCATGGGCAGAATTAACGTCCAAAAGGGGTATATGGTGGCTTTCCACAGATTCCTGTTTCGTGAGTATCACCAGGGCCATGTCAGTGCTGAAGTTCTTGCTCCTGCCCTGTCAGAATGTGAAAGATTGAACCCTAAAGATTGGATCAGATTCTATCCTCTCTCCGCACAGCAACTTTCTGATCTGAATGAATCTCGTGCCAGGGTTGGTGAACCTCTCATCACAGAAGCTACTTTCCTGGATATGAAGTCCATATACCTTGTTAATTATCCCTATCTCACTTGGGTTGAAAGGTACAAGGTTTATGTAGCCATGCGCTAGGATATGAAGCACAAGCAGATATTCTACCCTGTCACTCTAGATCAGTTTCTTGCTTGTGCCAGTTTTGCAAAAGTCAGCTTCTTTAAAATGGATTTGGATCGTGATTCCTATGCAGATTTCCTTGAGAAGCAGTTGGTCCTTCATCTCCATAGGATGGCTCCCTCTATGGGACCAACCTATTCCGTATCTCTCGGGGTCTTCAAGCCATTTTTTAAGAAGCAGGAAGAGCAGGCCTGGGAAATAATTTCTCATTATGCCTCTCTCTTGTCCCCTGCTCATTATCTACCTCTACCTTCTGATAATTAATGCAATACACTCTTTGTGTGCTCTTTACTTCTTCTTGTTCCTCTTCTTTGTCTCAGTCCTATTTTTTTTTTGCTTAATGACAAAAAGGGGGAGAACTATTGCAAGCTCTGAAATACATATGGTGAGCTATTGCAAAACAATTTCAGAATTTAAACATAAACTTATCTGTGCTATTTACTGAAGTTTATTGAAGTTTTGTCATCACCAAAAAGGGGGAGATTGATGAACAGTCTATCCCCATGTAATTTAATTTAATCTCATTTCTATTTTGGTGATTAACAAAACCATGTTATGTTGATAATTATCAAACCCTTGATTAAGGTCACTAACCTATTTTCTATAAGTTTTGAGCATAGGAAATATAACAAGGAAATTCATGCCAAATTGGTAAGTATTATTCTTACTGAAGCAACATTAAGATCAAGTATGATATTTCTCTAAGTACACATCGGTTTCCTTTATAAATCATAATGATTGCAGTAGAACTGTAACGATTTCCTCATAACGGTTTCATAAGTGCCTTATCGATTTCTTCATAGAATGAAACATCGGTTGAATTCAAAAGAAATTGTTATCGTAATGACCTGCTTTCGTAACGATTCCGTTAGTCATCGTAACGACTTGCTTTCGTAACGATTCCTTTAGTCATCGTAACGACTTACTTTCGTAACGATTCCTTTAGTCATCGTAACAACATGCTCTCCTAATGATTCCTTTAGTCATCGTAACGACTTGCTATCGTAACGATTCCTTTAGTCATTGTAACGACTTGCTTTCGTAACGATTCCTTTAGTCATCGTAACGACTTTCTCTCGTAACGATTCCTTTAGTCATCGTAACGACTTGCTATCGTAACGATTCCTTTAGTCATCGTAACGACTTGCTTTCGTAACGATTCCTTTAGTCATCGTAACGACTTCCTCTCGCAACGATTTCTTTAGTCATCATAACGATTTGCTTATCGCAACGATTTCTTCAGATGTCACAATGATTTGCTATCGTAACGATTCCTTTAGTTATCGCAACGATTTGCTATCGTAACGATTCTTTTAGTTATCGTAACGATTTTCTTATCGCAACAATTTCTTCAGACGTCATAACGACTTGCTTTGAGCATCGAGTGCTTAAATAATCACATCGATTTCTTTGGTTCTCATAATGATATGCTTTGAGCATCGAGTGCTTAAGTAATCACATCGATTTCTTTGGTTCTCATAACGATTTGCTTTGCGCATCGACTTCGTAAGTAATCATAATGATTTTCTTAATGATCACAACGATTCTTTCATATCTCACAACGATTTGCTGTTTGGTTGCATAACGATTTCATAAGTCATAAATGCATCGAATTCATATCAATCAACTTGACATATGACTTATCCTTTCAACGGGTAGAATAGTCAAAGTCTTCGCACATATTCTTCTGTCAGTTGTGCATTTAATGAAGACTGAACGTATCTCTGCATGCATGCAGTTGATATCGTCCATTATCGTGTCTATTCTGTATGCATCTTTTAGAACAACAAAATAACATTACTATTTTGGTGAATATTCATACCAACGTTGACTGACAACAAGAGATAGCCTAGTTGTCTACTGTTTTAGCATTTAATGTATGCAGGTCTATGACAACATTTGTCATACAACATTGGACCTTATAGAAGCCAAAGGACACATCAAAAGATCTTATCTCTTTGCGTGCTCAAATGGATAAAGGACTGTTGACTGGAAGCTTCCAAGTGCCACTCAGTCTAACGTCCACCAAAAGCTAGAGGCAACGGATACTTCAACATTTAGATTTCAAATTGAAGCTATATATTGAAGAAAAGAGCTCCAGAAGTATATACACACAGACAGAGAACGACAGTCATAAAAAAACTCTCTGATCATCAAGTCTTCTGCGAGTTCTCAAGAAAGAGCCAAGTCTCATTCCATTAGATTAGATCTTTTCTCTCTGCATTGTTTGTAGATTTTCGAGAGAGCTTGTTTGGTTCTGAGAGTGAGCTTTTGTTTATAGATCTCATTGCTCTCAGTCCCTTGCTTCAGATCTTGGCTTATCAAAGCTTGATCTAGGGGCTTAATCACCTGCTTACTTGTTTCTGTGTGTGTTCCCTTCTGTTGAGAAGGAAGACCTGGTGGGGTATCCAGGGTGTTGTTCCTCTTCGGGCTGTGAAGAGAAGACCAGCTGGGCTGGGTGTTGTAGTGTCCATACAGGGACTATACCCTAGTTAGTGAAATCTTGAGTTGTAGTTCAGGGACTGGATGTAGGACTCCTGTGGAGAGGAGATCCGAACCAGGATACATCTTGTGTTGTATGATTGTCTTCGTGTGATTGTTGTTTCTCTTTACTAACACTAACAATCTTCAAAGTGTATTTCTCTGTAAACATTTTTAGTGAACATGTATTAGCTGATAAATTTTAAAGACCCATTCACCCCCCCTCTGGGTTACCTAACTTGGAAACAGAGCGTACTCGCCCAATAGGATTTACATCTTCATAGGCAAATATAAGTAATTTACAGTTTCAAGCTATATTCTATAAACTAAACTATTCAAGTAATAGCCAATAATAAAAATATAACTAGCAACGCAATCAAGAGATGTCCAATCAATTCGTGATATCATGTGAGCAAGATGAACGAGTATAAGAGATTGTCGTGCTAGAAAGTAACATGATCAATAGAGCAAAAAAGGCAGTAGTACTGGAGAGAGAACGATCGAGATTGTACAAGAGAGTTCATTACACATAGGAAGTCACTAGAGTATCTTTCAAGATAGCAAGATAGCACTGAGAAATAGAAGCACTCCGAACATTTCACTAGCAAGCATTTTGAGTAATCCGCTCTCGGCACTACACAAGAATATCACGCAAGGTCTATTGGTGGCTGATGCAAGTACGTCCTTCAGCCACTCAGGTTAAGGACCATCACACAGTAGCAGGTAACAAGTCAAGTCAAGCAAGTGTATCACATGTAACAAGTACATGCCATGCCAAGCACCAATCATGATTCTGCACCATGCCAGGCACACGACTGTGTTAGGGGATCAGCCTAACAATCAACTCATGGGGTAACGAACATCTTTGGGAAAAATGAGCAATCAACACCTTGGGGGTAAACAGGACTAGTAAGGGTGAATCCGACAATCACACCCATAGCTAACAGGACTTTGCCATAATTTCCAGAACTAGATACGAGTCCTCAGTCAGGTTCATATTGCGCAACACTAACATATGTCCCAATGAGCCCGTTGACTCATTGGTGACGAGAACGAGTTTTGAGTCCATGACTCCAATTATCATTGATGTACTTCAAGAATGTGTATCAATAAGGATAGACTGATCGAGAAAGTTTAGGACTATCATGTCAATAGTAATGATTATCACGAGTGTCATATCAATAATGATATAGAGTTCAATGGTACTTTGGGAATATCGAGTTAAGAGTTCAATCCGTTAGCATAATGACACATTTACATAGATTCTATCTTTAATTAATAACTTGGTTTCATGTGTTATTGTAAGGCCCTCGAATTTTGTCCTCATTAGGTCTATTTAATTTTGTGCATATTGTAAGTATTTATTTACTTATGTGTATATGTATATATATGTTTATTTCTGTGCATGTAATATATTTAATTAAGTGTGCATATAGTATTTATGTATTGTTGTGCATATATGTGGTTTGATGATTTCTGTGTTTCTGCCGAAATTATGCTTAACGTCAACATCTCTTGACGTTAAGAGTGAGTCAACAGCAACAAGTGTGTCATTTACTGTCTAATCGGAAGATATCAACGTCAACATCGATTGACGTTGACTTCTGGTCGACAGCAGTAGGTTGGCCATTTACTTCTCCAGTTATGTTGCGATTCTAGATCTAGAAACGGCTGCGTTTCTTACAGGTTCTTGATTAGGAAACACATCCCAACGGTAGGGAATCCAAATGCTAGGCATACCCCAACCCTTAAACCTATAAAACCTAGTGTTTTCGGTCAGATTAGGTCTTTTGGTTGAGAGGAAAACCTAGGGCTCGGTTGTGAGAATACTTGAGTTTTCTAAAGCTTGATCCGGCGATTGTGAGCTTCACCCGGCGATATACATCAACTGGGAGGTACTCTTGCTATTAAGGAGGATTCCCTGACTCTGGAGATCCATCTACATCAGCAGGAAGACCAGATCTGGGAGGGGAAAAACTCACCTTCTTGGCTTGGCCGAGAAGGGCTTCTTCGACCAAATCAACCCTCTAGAGATTTATTCCCATGTAAGTAACTTAGGGTTTCACTCCTTGGACTTATCCTTTAGGGTTTTATAAATTTTACAGATTTTAAAATCGTGTCCTGGACTCCCAATTCATTAGTTTTCTGTGTTCGGTCTGCACTGTGTGCAGACAGGAGGTTGACGGCCACTTTGTTGCTGCCAAGTTCCTGGGTCAATGGCAGTCGATCATGACGTTAACCCCTGTTCGCATCCAACCCCTGGACGTCAAGTTCCTCTGATTTTCCAAAACAGTGTTTGACTGCATGTGATGTGATTTTTCAGGTAAAAGTGAATACATGCATGTGTTTAGGAAATTTTGACATATGTAATATGTTCACTAGATCATACCATGAAATCCTGATAATTTTTTGATTATATTTTCTATTTATAGAAATTCTATTATGGGGGAAATACACATGTTTTGGTAAAGTTAAATTCAGAATAAATGTGTATGATGAATATTATCATCTTAGAAATTTTCCATGAATGTAGGTCTACTTTATGCATATTCTAGGATGGTTAGATTCGATGGCCTACTGTCTATCATGTTAGTTGAATTATCATGTTAAATATTAGGAAATCTCTGTTGAATATTAAAAATAGTTATACTGGTCCGAAAAATATGCAAAATTACTGATGTCTTCTGTGATATGTATGTACCCTGTGGTTAAAGTGAAGCATGTTCTGATCACTGTAGAAAGAGTTATGAATTTCTGAATGTTTCTGTATCATGATTTGATATTAAGTCTCAACCATGTTTAAAACTGAGATTAGCATTATGATTTAGTTCTATCAATTACTGTTTATGGTTAATCTGAGAAACTAAAAGTGATAAGTAATTGTTTCATGAATTATGTGTGCATGTGTATGGAAAGAGAGAGAACATGTGGCATGTATGTGTGAAAATGTGTTAATGTGACAGGATAAATAAGTTGTGCCAATGAGACAATGCCACCATAGATTGCGTGGAGCTGAACTGTAGTAGTGCTCCTACGAGAAAGGTCAAATGTGTTACGTGATACCTGGGGCAACTGGTCGTGTGAAATCCTAGAGGTGGACAAGTTCCACTGGTAATGGTGGGGAGGGCTTCCCCTGGTTCTGCGCAGTAACCAAGACTTGGTCACTTTGCTTGGTGATTAAGTATGTGTATGTGTTATGTGATCTTTCTAGTGGTGGTTTGGGTTGTGTCTTGGCAATGTGTAAAAGTGGATATGTGTATAATGTGTAAAGTGACATGTGAACGTAGCATGTGGTAAGTGCAAGTGATGTGACATGTGATACGTGAATGTGCAAAGTGAAAACCATGTGAAATCTTGTGTTAATGAAAGAAAATGATAATGTGAAAGTAAGTGCATGTGAGAACCAAGGTAAAAGTGCATATGTTCATGTCATACATGTGTTAATGTGATTTATGTTAATTGTGATATCATGTTTAGTACCATGTGTAGGTGTATGTAAAATATGTTCATAAGTTAGAATTTACTTGATAAGCATGTGTTTAGTATCATGTTATAAATTTGAATATAAGCCATGTGTTAGTAAAAATTGCAAGCATGTGTTAGTATGAATGCTCTAATGTTAGTAATACCATGTTACAATAAACAAAGTTTAGAATTCTTGTTTACATGTGTTAGTATAGCTGTTAATAGATTTCATGTTTTATTATCCATGTTGTAGAATGAGCATGCGTTAGTTTAATTGTAAATTGCAAATAGTTAATGATCATGTGATAGCTAGTAAAGTGTTAAATTGTTAGAAAGCATGAGTGGCAAGTACATGGTTTGAACTTTTAAGTTTCTTGCTGAGTCTATTTTGTAGACTCACCCTTGCTAAACATTTCAGTAGATTTAGAAGCCGAAGAGTTAACAAGATCCGACGAGGAGCGTGAAGAGTAGATTGAAGATTTGAGTTATTTCTTAGTATGTGATGTAATTGTAATTTAAACTTTGGTCATTTGTACTTGGAATATGGCTATATGTTTAGTGGATGTATGTTATGTTATTTCTTTTCTTGGACTATATAGACTGTGACATGTGGTTTATAAAGTTGATGGAATAAGAGTTATTTAATTTCCACTTTAATATTCCTTTCTATTTGTGTATATCTCAGCCCATGTGACTATCGTTGGGGTTTTCTCCCCTGTAGCGACTTGCTCTCATTCGATGTGGGTTGGTATAACTGTACCGAGTGGAAGTGGGCCATTACAGAAATGGTATCAGAGCCACAGGGTTGAGATTATACATGGATAGCCATCAACTTGATTCACATCTCAAAGTCTTAGTAGTGAATATCCAGATCCATGGAATAACTAGGATAGGACTAGAAAAGTGATAAGATGAATGCATGATAATATACTAGGTGTAGTAATAAATGGAGCTTGACTTGGTGTCTATTTTGTAGGCTATGGCTGGAAGGACTCGTCGTTCGAGTGTACCCATCCAAGATGAGGAGCCAAGGAGGACTGCAAGTGAGCAGCAGAGAGTACCAACACCTCAAGGACCACCTACACCACCCCCGCCACCGTTGGTTGACTACGGCACATTCATGCAAGGGCTCGTACAAGTGATGCAGACTCAAGCGTAGATGTAAGCAGCCCTTCAGACGTAGCTTCAGGCTATGGTTCTAGCACTAGTTCAGCAGGATCGTGGCGTTGGAGGAGTGTCGGTCATGGAGAGATTTAAGCGGATGG
Source organism: Colocasia esculenta (assembly GCA_014218235.1). Taxonomy (NCBI): domain Eukaryota; kingdom Viridiplantae; phylum Streptophyta; class Magnoliopsida; order Alismatales; family Araceae; genus Colocasia; species Colocasia esculenta. Next base: position 125,286,947 of record CM024755.1, on the reverse strand, counting down.
CTTCGCCTTCTTTTAAGGGGGAGAGTCCGTCGTTGGTTGCAGAGAGTTGGCTTAGAGAGATCCAGAAGCTATTTAGAGCTACCAGGTGTACAGAGGATGACAAGGTCAGCTTGGCAACGTACATGCTTCAGGAGCGAGCAGATGTGTGGTGGTCTTCTATTCTTCGTACGCAGTTTGAGGGTTTAGAGCTAGAGGTGACTTGAGGAGAGTTCGTGAGGTTGTTCGAGGCTAAGTTTGTTCCCGAGCACATCCAGGACAAGATGGAGCAGGAGTTCTTGGCGTTCACTTAAGGTTCTATGTCGGTCTTGGAGTATGAGGCCAGATTCGCAGAGTTGTCGAGGTTCACACCGCACATAGTTGCTGACGAGAGGCGCAAGGTAAAGAAGTTCGTGATGGGGCTGAAGCCATCATTAAGAGCTAGACTTGTAGCGTTCGACCATAGGACTATGGATGTGGCTCTTAGTGCGGCATGCGGGCAGGAGAGTGAGATGGAATTGTACCAGGAAGAGAAGAAGACTCAGATGAAGAGGTTGCCAGAACTGTTCCAACGGCAGGACAATAAGATGAAGAGGCTCGTGGAAGGCCAGCAGCCAGCTATAGTACCAACAGAGTCAGCACCTACAAGCAGCGAGAAGCCCGAGTGTGTATATTGCGGCAAACATCATGGCGGAGACTTGTGTTGGACAAGAGCAGGAAGATGTCTCAAGTGCGGCAACTCAGATCATCAGATTAGAGAGTGTCCAAAGCTGAAGACGTTCATTCCACGAGGTGTTGTAGCAGCAGCAACAACGAAGCCAACAGTAAGAACTCAAGCACCGGCCAGAGTCTATGCGTTAGTTGGAGACGATGCCGACGACATCACCATAGGTACTTGATCCGATCTTCGAGGATGAAGATCCCTTTTAAGGGGGAGAGGGTGTAAGGCCCTCGAATTTTGTCCTCATTAGGTCTATTTAATTTTGTGCATGTTGTAAGTATTTATTTACTTATGTGCATATGTATATATATGTTTATTTCTGTGCATGTAATATATTTAATTAAGTGTGCATATAGTATTTATTTATTATTGTGCATATATGTGGTTTGATGATTTTTGTGCTTCTGCCGAAATTCTGCTTAACGTCAACATCTCTTGACACTAAGAGTGAGTCGACGGCAACAAGTGTGCCATTTACTGTCTGATCGAAAGATATCGACGTGAACATCGATTGACGTTGACTTCTAGTCGATGGCAGTAGGTTGGTCGTTTACTTCTCCAGTTATGTTGCGATTCCAAATCTAGAAATGGCTGCATTTCTTACAGGTTCTTAATTAGGAAACCCATCGCAACTGTAGGCAAACCTAATGCTAGGCGCACCCCAACCCTTAAACTTATAAAACCAAGTGTTTTTGGTCATATTAGGTCTTTTGGTTGAGAGGAAAACCTAGGGCTCGGTTGTGAGAAAACCTAAGTTTTCTAAAGCTTGATCCAGTGATTGTGAGCTTCACCCGACGATCTACATCAACTGGGAGGTACTCTTGCTATTGAGGAGGCTTCCCAGACTCCGGAGATCGATCTACATCAGCAGGAAGACCGAATCTGGGAGCGAAAAATCTCACCTTCTTGGCTTGGCCGAGGAGGGCTTCTTCGACCAAATCAACCCTTTAGAGATTTATTCCCAGTCAAGTAACTTAGGGTTTTACTCCTTGCACTTATCCTTTAGGGTTTTATAAATTTTACGGATTTTAAAATCGTGTCCTGGACTCCCAATTCATCAGTTTTATGTGTTTGGTTTGCACTGTGTGGAGGCAGGAGGTTGATGGCCACTTTGTTGCTGCCAAGTTCCTGGGTCAATGGCAGTCGATCATGCCGTTAACCCCTGTTAGCGTCCAACCCCTGGACGTCAAGTTCCTCTGATTTTCTAGAACAGTGTTTGACTGCATGTGATGTGATTTTTCCGTTAAAAGTGAATACATGCATGTGTTTAGGAAATTTTTTCCTGTCTAATATGTTTGCTATATCATACCATGAAATTCTGATAATTTTCTGATTGTATTTGCTATTTATAGAAATTCTGTTATGGGGGAAATACACATGTTTTGGTAAAGTTAAATTCAGAATAAATGTGTATGATGATTATTATCATCTCAGAAATTTTCCATGAATATAGGTCCACTTTATGCATGTTCTAGGATGGTTTGATTCAATGGCCAACTGTGTATCATGTTAGTTGAATTATCTTGTTAAATATTAGGAAATCTCTATTAAATATTAAAAATAGTAATATTGCTCCGAAAAATATGAAAAATTACTGATGTGTTCTGTGATACATATGTACCATGTGGTTAAATTTTAAGCATGCTCTGATCACTGTAAAAAGCGTTATGAATTTCTGAAGGTTTCTATACCATGATTTGATATTAAGTCTCAACCATGTTTAAAAATGAGATTAGCATCATGATTTGTTCTGTCAATTTCTATTTATGGTTAATTTGAGAAACTAAAAGTGATAAGTAATTGTTTCATGAATTATGTGTGCATGTGCATAGAAAGAGAGAGAACATGTGGCATGTGTGTGTGAAAATGTGTTAATATGACAAGATAAATAAGTTGTGCCAATGAGACACTATCACCATAGATTGCGTGGAGCTGTACTGTAGTAGTGCCTCTATGGGAAAGGTCAAATGTGTTATGTGATGTCCAGGACAACGGGCCGTGTGAAATCCTGGAGGTGGACAAATTCCACTGGTAATGGTGGGGAGGGCTTCCCCCGGTTTTGCGCAGTAACCAAGACTTGGTCACTTTGTCTGGTGATTAATTATGTGTATGTGTTATGTGATCTTTCTAGTGGTGGTTTGGGTTGTGTCTTGGCAATGTGTAAAAGTGGATATGTGTATAATGTGTAAAGTGACATGTGAATGTAGCACGTGGTAAGTGCAAGTGATGTGACATGTGATACGTGAATGTGCAAAGTGAAAACCATGTGAAATCTTATGTTAATGAAAGTAAATGATAATGTGAAAGTACATGCATGTGAGAGCCAAGGTAAAAGTGCATATGTTCATGTCATACATGTGTTAATGCGATTTATGTTAATTGTGATATCATGTAGCACCCCGGAAAATTTAGTAAGTTAAAATTTTAAATAAATAGAAATAAATAATTTTCGTATTATCGAAATTGTAGTGTTGGGTTGAGTGTGTTTTGGAATTTCCTAAAGTTGTATTTTAATGATGACCAATGAACATCACTCATACTTTGATTTTGATGATGACATATTGTGATTTTGATGATGATATGTTGAACATGTTATACATTTTATACATATCACAATAATGCTTAAACAACATGTTTTTGATGTTTAATATCTCATATTTTAATGATAATATCTTGTACTAATGATTTATGGGTAAAATTTGCAGGTGTATACAGCTCTTGTCATTGATAGTGTCGACACACCCATTGATGGTGTCGACACTGGGTCAGAGTCCCTAAAGCTTTTTCATGAAGACAGGGTCAAGTGTGTCGACACAGCCCCTGGTAGTGTCGACACTAGACCCAGTTCCCAAGAGACCCAGTTGCCTGACTGGGACAGGGTGTCGACATAGTCCCTGGTAGTGTCGACACTATACCCAGCTTCTAGAAGACCCTTTTTGGACAATTGGGACAGTGTGTCGACACACTCAGTGGTAGTGTCGACACACTCCAGCTGAAATTTCAACTTATGATTTTTATGGACACGTGGCCGCTTGGGGATCAAGGGAATCTGCCTAGGTTTTTGTGCCCACGTACCCTAAGGCTCCTTATGGGCATATGGGGCTATAAATACCCATGTTTTTGGTACTCCAAAGGATCCCACGCAAGACAAGGCCCAGAGCATTCTAGAAGAAGGGAAGAAGAGCGGGAAAAAGGGATCTGCATCCAGAGGAGCAGAGCAGCGCCGCCAAGGGAAGAAGAAGGAGAAGAAGAGGAGGAGGAGCTCGTGATTGCAGTAGTGCTGGTCCAGAAGGAGATCCAGCCGAGTCTGTATTTGGTCAGAGTGTTAAATTCTCTGGGGAATCTGGGTATGTGTTCTACACAGATCACCCAATTCTATTTGTCTTTACCATTTCTATTGTACTGAGATAGATCATGCTAGAGGATCTATTCTCTAAGTGTACTTGTTCTAGAAGAACTTGGATCTATTGTGATCCAGAGGTTTGAGTTCTTTGTACTCTGGTTTGGAGCCGTTGTGCTCTAGTGCTTGAGCCGTAGTGCTCAAGAGCTTGTGAATTTTCTGAATTCACAAGTCGTCTTTGGAGTAGGTTGTCGTGCCTATCTCCTGGGTTTCTTTGAGTTGGTGCACTCAAAGAGGTCAGAGTCGTCGTGCTCTAGTTTGTACTGCACTTGTGCTAGTGGTTCCTCCGTTGTGAGGAGGTGGACGTAGGAGACACAAGTTGTGTTCTCCGAACCACCTTAAAAATCTTCAGTGCACTATGGTTTGATGTGTGGTTTGCTATTCTTATTCACTATACTCACACACCACACTTGTATCTGATCAAATTGTGTGTTACACTCAATTTCTTAGTTCTATTGTCAAAGTCACCTATCCGATTCCCAACAATTGGTATCAGAGAAGGTCAGAGTCAATTCTATACTCTGAGGTGCTTTGGTGAATTTTCTGTATTTCAGATTTTGATCACTTGCTCAAATTGCTGTGTGGTTTGGTTTGATTGTCTTTATCATGGACTCTAGAGGTTTTGTTGCTGAAGGTCATTCAATCAATAGGCCTCCATTTTTTGATGGTACTGACTATCCTTACTGGAAGAATAGGATGATGGTTTTTTCTTAAAGCACAGAACTATAAAGTATGGATAATTGTTGAAAAAGGACCAATTGAAGTCACTGGAGATGAAGATCAATGGACCAGGGAGCAGATCAGAAGGGTCACCCTGAACTACAGTGCCATGAACATGCTGCAATGTGCCATCCATCCGAAGGAGTATTCCAGAATCACTATGTGTAAGTCCGCCAAGAATATGTGGGATAAATTAGAATTACTTTATGAGGGCACATCTCAGGTCAGGGAGACTAAGGCTAACATGTTACTTTCTGATTATGAGTTGTTTATCATGAAATCTAATGAAACTATATCTGAGATGTTTGCTAGGTTCATGGTTATTATAAATGGACTTCGAGCCTTGGGTAAGGAATACTCAAATGAAGAATTGGTAAGAAAAATCTTGCGTTCCTTATCTCCTGTATGGCACACTAAAGCAACTATCATTGAAGATTCAAAGGATTTATCCAAAATCACATTGGATGAACTCATTGGATCATTAGGGACATATGAGTTAAACCTTATGAGATCGGATGAACACATGCTAAAAACAAAAACCATTGCTCTTAAAGCTTTATCAAGTAATAAAGGAAAATCTAAAGAAAATTCTGAGTCTGAGAAATCTAAATCTGATCATGATAATCTTGCTTTCATCACCAGACAATTTAAGGCTTTTCTGAAATCAAACAAGAAGAATTTTGGTAATAAGCAAAATGCCATGTCTAGTAAAAAGAAACATTTCTCCCATGTTGATCATAAGAAAACTGATGAAATTCCTGTGTGTTATAGGTGTAACAAATCTGGACATATGAAGGTTGATTGTCTAGAAGGTAAGAAGGAAAAGCACATAAACCACAAGAAGGAGTTCCACAAAAAGAAGAACAAGGCCATGGTGGCTACATGGTCAGATGATGAAAGCTCAGACTGCAATGAAGAATCCTCAACTTCAGATGAAAATGAAGTTTGCTTCATGGTTGGAAGCAGCGAAGAACAGGTAGATATATCCTTTGAACTATTTACCATCGAAGATTGGCAAGAAGTATATGATAATTTAGTTGAAAATCTTTCTGATGTTAGAAAAGAAAATAAATATTTGAAATGAAAAATTGAAAGCATATTTCATGATACTTCATCATCTGTAAAGATTTCTGAATTGGAAGCTTAAATTTCAGACTAAATCAAAGAAAATGATGAACTGTTGATTTTTGTTGATGATCTGAAATTGAAAATTCAAAAATTGAACAAAGAACTCATCAATTCTGTTAAGAAATTTGAAGAAAAAGAAAAGGAAAATCATGAAAACTTGAATCAAGTTGAAAAGCTAAACTTTTGTATTAAAGAAAAAGAAGACATCATCAAGAACTTCACTCAAGGTAAAGATAATTTGAATGCTCTACTTGGAATGAAGATGAATTCAAATAAACATGGCTTAGGTTTTGAACCACAAAATTCAAAGAAAACTGAATCATCTCCAAAGAAAATAAACCATCAAAAACTCCTTTAATGAAATTTGTCAAGGCAAGCTCATCTGAAAACAAAGGACAAATACAAAAACAAAAAGAACCTGAGATGTCAACACATACCCTACCTAGGTCGACACACACTATGCATAGGTCGACCTATCCCAGTCAGAGATCAACCTACCCTTCTTATAAAAATCACAAAAACTTCAAACCAATCAATAATCATCTTTCTCATGGAAATTGGAATGTTTTCTCCTCTTACAATTTAAGATGGAATAAGTCTTGGAACCAAAGGTACATTGGTAACCAATGGTTCAATCCTTATTTCTATCATTCATCTTTTCCTACATATCAACAACAATACATGCCAAGTTTTTCACAGTGGAACAAATCAACTAAGAGGTATAATGTTCAGAAAATTGAAAAATAAAAAGTTGAATCTTTTGTTTCAAAAAACACTGTGAAGAAAAATACACAAATTTGGGTTAGAAAGGATTTGTTATCTCTTCTCACTCAGGATGTTGGTACCAATCTCATGTGGGTACCAAAAATTTTTCTTGTCTAATTTGTTATGTGCAGGAAAGTCGTGCATCCAATTCCAACAACTTCTGGATTCTTGACAGTGGATGCTCACGACACATGACAGGAGACAGAAATAAATTTCCATGCTTGATTGAAAAGGAAGGTGGATCAGTCACCTTTGGAGGTAAGAATAAAGGAAAAATAATTGGCAAAGGAAAAATTGGTAAGTCTTGCATTACCTTAAGTGATGATGTTTGTTTAGTTGAGGGTTTGAATTACAACTTGTTTAGCATTAGTCAATTGTGTGACAATGGTCACAAGATTCTTTTTGAACATGATTCATGCAAAATAATTGACTCCTCTTCTGAGAAAATTAAATTGATTGGAAAAAGAGAAAATAATGTCTACATGATTGATTTGTGTGATAATTCCTCTTTAAATGTATGTTTGATTGCAAATAAAAATGACACTGCTTGGTTGTGGCACAAAAGGTTGGTGTATAACATGGTGTATAACATGAAAGTTCTGTTTAACAGATCATAACCCTGAACCCAATATACACAATACCACAGAAAATTTCCCTGGATTTATTTCACAACACACGATTTACTGGAAATTTAACAAATCCTACACATGTTTTCTATTTCCCAAGTATAAATTTTCAGTAAATCACATTGACATGGCAAAATTCCAGAAAATTCAGAGTAGAGACTGACGTATATAGACATGGTTCAACGAGATTAGGGCATCATAATTTCCCACGGATTATTTGGGATCATGGGTGAACATACATGGCCATTCTTCCATATGCATTTTAAATAAACAATAACTCAACCATCCACAAAATAAATGCACAACCATTCTCCCACACATTCCAACATTCACATTACGTAGCATAATAGGTTTACAATATATCCTCATCGCAAAACACATCGAAAGTAATCATATATAAGGAGAGAACAGTTCACTGTTCTGTCTAGACGAACTTAACGGCAAGCCATGGCCGTTAATGGAGATTGACGGCAAAATCGCTGGCCGTCAATGAAGATCTTAACGGCAATTTATGTTGCCGTCAAGTTCAGGTCTCTGCAAAATGAAGGACCCGAGCTCCAAATTCAAAGAGAATGGGGGATCTAGGACACGAGGAAAAATACATAAAAATGATAAAACCCTACTTGAGATCCACATGGACGATAGGGGTAGGTTACTTGCCTTCTAAAAATCTCCAGAAGGATCAATGGTGGTGGTGAAGCTCTCCATGGGCAGTCCCAAGAAGCTCCCCAGAAAGCCTTCCTCTGGGTTCTTGAGCAATCTTCACAGCAGATCGAGGTGGGGGATGCCTTCCTCGATGTTCCAGCTACCTCCTTGTCATGGTAGATGGCCGGTACAAGCTTCAGATCGCCGGATAAAAGGTTGCAAGGGTGGGGTTTTGCTCACAGCAGTTAGGGCTTTTCTCTATCTCCCAAAAGAGGTTAAGAGAGGGGTTTAGGGCTGCACTCGGGTTCAGATATAGGAGAGAGGCCTCTCCTGTCCCGCAGGGTTGATGTGAACCCCTTTCAACCGTTGGGGACAGCTCCCCAATGGGTGAGCTAGCTTGCTCCCGGAAATCTAGCTCTGCAACGCATGCAGATCAGAGAAATTAGCGTCCACATCGTTGGACGCTGGACTTAGTGTTGGCGTCCATATGGTTGACGCCTACACGACACAAACGTCCATTGATCTTGACGCCAAGTTGGCCTTTGGCCAAAACTCCAAAACATGCAGAAACCATGGACAACTTATACCTATATACGTGCCATGCATATGTATTATCATGTACACACTACCACCATGCATTTCATACATTATTTACAACTAATTATACACATGCATTCATAAGTATAATTAGTTAATACATACGTAGATATGTACATCTATGCATACACAACATGAATTATTTACACGAAATTAAAATAATGCAACAAAATTCGAGGGCCTTACACCCTCTCCCCCTTAAAGAAACTTCGTCCTCGAAGTTAGAACGACACTACTCAAACAAAAGGGGATACTTCTTCTTCATCGCATCCTCAAGCTCCCAAGTAGCCTCCTCTCGTGAGAAGTTCTGCCATAGAACATTCACTGACGCAATACTCTTGTTCCAGAGATGCTGAACCTTTCGGTCAAGAATAGCTACTGGTTGCTCCATATACGACAAATCTGGCTGAATGTCCACTGGCTCATGACTAATCACATGAGATGGATCTCGGACATACTTTCTGAGCATAGAAACGTGGAAAACAGGATGAACACTAGCTAAAACAGGGGGTAAAGCTAGCTTATATGCCACGCTGCCCAATCGTCTGAGAATCTCATACGGGCCAATGAATCTATGGCTCAGCATACCATGCCTGCCAAACCTGACGACACCTCGAGTAGGTGATATCTTTAAGAAGACATGATCACCCACCTCGAACTCAAGATCCTTCCTCCTGTTGTCGGCATAGCTCTTCTGCCTATCCTGGGCCGCAACAAGCCTCTTTCTGATAAGCTGGACCTTATCCGAAGTCTCCTGAACTAACTCCGGATCGATCAGCTGCCAATCACGATCTCCTCCCAACACAAAGGAGATCTGCAAGGCCTACCATACAACGCCTCAAATGGAGCCATACCAATACTCGCATGAAAGCTGTTGTTGTATGCGAACTCCACAAAAGGTAAATGAGGCTCCCAATCATCCTTCCAATCTAATACACACGCTCTCAATATATCCTCGAGCGTCTCGATAGTCCTCTCGGACTGTCCATCAGTCTGGGGATGAAACGCCGAACTGAGCTTCAGCTCCGAACCTAACGCATGCTAAAGACCCTTCCACAACCTCGAAGTAAATCTCAGATCTCGATCCGAAATGATCGACTTCGGCACACCATGCAATCTAACTGTTAGAATGTGGAGCCCGAACTCTGAAGCATATCTCCATAAGGGGTCAGGTCGCGGTTCGACTAAGTGTTGCAGGCGGGTTCAGCATTCGACTGCCATAGCCGAAGTCAGAAATGAAGCAGTCGATTGAATGATTCGACTCACGTAGTCGAATGTCAGATTGAATTATTCGACTCACGTAGTCGAATGTCAGATTGAATGATTCGACTCACGTAGTCGAATGTCAGATTGAATTATTCGACTTATGCAGTCGAATGTCGTTCTGAGGCGATTCAGAGTCAGGACCCTTTTGCCCTTATGTGACTCGATTGTGGCGCCCTTTCTTCCTAGTATATAAAGGGGGGTTTTGTCCTCTTTGTATGTGACACAGTGTATGTCTTTTTTCTTGGGGAAGAAGCATTGAAAGCTACTGTGGCCGTGGACGTAGGAAGGCTTCTTGCCTCCGAACCACGTAAAATCTGGTGTTCTTGTATTCTTCTTCCTACCTCCTTCTATCTCTCTCTGGAATCTACGAGTGGGTAGTGTGAGAGAGTTGTCGCTGGTCTGAGTGCTGTTCCATCCCAACACTAACCACACTACTAACATACAATCTAGCTAAGCTCTCAACCGACTGCTTCTTCTTCATAGGCAAGAAATGCGCAGCCTTTGAGAATCTATCTACGATCACCCAAATCGAGTCATTGCCCCTTCTAGATCGAGCCAAACCCGAGACAAAGTCCATAGTGACAGCTTCCCACTTCCAAACTGGGATCTCCATCCTTTGCAAAAGGCCGGATGGTCGCTGTCACTCGGCCTTTACTTTCTGGCATACTAAACAATGGGATACATAATCCGCTACATCCCTCTTCATGCCAGACCACCAAAAGGACCTCTTCAAATCCTGGTACATTTTCGTGTTACCTGGATGAATAGAGAATCGCGATCTATGAGCCTCTGCTAACACATGCTCACAGACATCTACCAAGTCAGGGACACAAACACGGTGATGGAATCTAATCACACCGTCCTCATCACGAGCAATGCCTGCCTTGCCCACTAGCTCTATGAGTCTAGGGTCGGCTTTCTGTTGCTCGATCACCTCATCCAAAACCGAGGACCTAAGAGATAACTGAGCTACAAAAGCTTGGCATAGAGATGGCTCTAACTCAGTCAACGCACAAGCCGCATCCTCTAACATCTTCCAATCCTGCTGGAGAGATGGCCTCTTTCTACTCAGAGCATCTGCTACGACATTCGCCTTCCCAGGGTGATATTGAAGGTCGAAGTCATAGTCCTTCAAGAACTCAATCCATCTTCTCTGCCTCAGGTTTAATTCCTTTTGGGAGAAAAGATACCTCAAGCTCTTGTGGTCGGTAAACACCTCAAATCTGACACCATAAAGATAGTGCCTCCAGATCTTTAGTGCATGAACCACTGCTGCAAGCTCCAAATCATGGGTCGGATAGTTCTTCTCATGCTCCTTCAACTGACGAGAAGCATAAGCCACTACCCTTTCCTGCTGCATTAGCACACAACCTAAACCAATCCGAGACGCATCCGTGTAGATAGCAAAACCCTCTACACCGCTCGGTAAGACTAACAGCGGAGCTGACGTGAGCTTAGTCTTCAACAATTGAAAACTACTCTCACACTTCTCAGACCATACAAACTTCACTCCCTTTCTGGTGAGCTGAGTCAATGGGGCGGCGATGGATGAAAATCCCTCAATGAATCGCCGATAATAACCAGTCAAACCCAGAAAACTACGAATCTCCGAAGGGGTCTTGGGAATCTCCCAATCCATAACTGTCTGGACCTTTGTCGGGTCAACTGCAACACCAGCACCGGAGATAACATGCCCGAGGAAATGAACCTCGCGCAACCAGAAATCGCACATGCTGAACTTACCATACAGCTTGTGCTCACGGAGAACCTCTAATACTACCCTCAAATGCTGACGGTGTGTGGCCTCATCCGGAGAGTAGACCAGCACATCATCAATAAACACCACAACAAAGCTATCTAGGTACGGCCTAAATACCTTGTTCATGAGATCCATGAACGCTGCAGGGGTGTTGGTCAATCCGAAAGGAAGGACCAAAAACTCATAATGTCCATAACGGGTTCTAAATGCCGTCTTGGACACATCCTCACTCATAATCCTCAATTGATGATAACCAGACCGCAAATCAATCTTAGAAAAAACTGATGCATCTTGCAACTGGTCAAACAAATCATCAATATGAGGTAAGGGATACCTGTTCTTCACAGTCACTTGGTTTAGCTTTCTGTAGTCAATGCATAACCTAAGTGACCCGTCTTTCTTCTTGACGAACAATACAGGTGCGCCCCAAGGGGAAACACTAGGGCGAATAAATCCCTTATCCTGTAATTCTTGCAACTGCCTCCTCAACTCGCTAACTCCGCGGGTGCCATCCGATATGGAGCCTTCAAGATAGGAGAGGTGCCCGGAAGCAACTCTATGGTAAACTCTATCTCTCTATCCTGTGGCAATCCAGACAAGTCATTAGGAAAGACATCTGGGAAGTCCTGCACTACCTCAATCTCTGCAAGAGTAGGTGACTCATCAGCCTCTGGCACTAATACCACGCTGGCAAGAAAAGCGTCACAACCCTTGTTTACCATGCGCATCGCCTTCATGTCAGAGATGACCATCTTTCCCGCCAAGTTCCTTGGCAAGGGATGAGAAAACTCATCCTCACCAGGAATGCAGAAAACAATCCTCTTCCGACGACAATCTACCAACGCATAGTGCTCCTCTAGCCAATCCAGACCAAGAATAGCATCATAGTCCTTCATCTTTAGCAAGAAGAAACACCCATCTAGGATTCTATCCTCAATGCACACAGGTAACGACGGAATGCACTTCCTAGTCGATACTGTACCTGCAAGGGTGTGCACAGACAAAGGGACCTCTAAATCCTCAGACTCTATGCCGGACTCTAGGGCTAACTGCCTAGCGAACCGCTCGGAAATGAACGAGTGACTAGCACCCGTGTCAAACAAAACCCGAGCATGCACTCCTAGAAGTAAAACCGTACCTTCGGTGACATGCTCCGCCTGCTCGGCGTCCTCGCGTGCTAAAGCGAACACTCAAGCTGGGGCTCGAGGCCTTCCTGGTCTTCCTGTAGCTGGCGCTGCTGCCGCTACCGTTGCTGGGGCTGGCGCTCCGCGCTGGACTCCCTGCTGAAGTCTCGGACAATCCTTGATCTTGTGGTCGCTGCTTCCGCACTTCAAGCACTTTCCCGTAATCATCCAACATTCGGTACCACCATGTGTCTTCCCACAGTGGGGAAACTCTTTCTTCGCACCAGGGGAACGTACAGAGGGTACTTGAGAACTGCCGACTGCCACTGATCGCTGCTGTGTCGGGTACACCATTTTCTTCTTGTCCTGTCGCTGGAACGTAGCTGCAGGTCTCTTCTGCGAAGCCTTCTTCTCTTCATGGTATTGCTCCATGTCACCCTCCTGCCTGCACACAGCGCTGAGGGCCTCGTCCAAAGTGCGATGGTCAAATGCCACGAGCCTCGTCCTTAGTGATGGCTTCAGGCCCATCACGAACTTCTTTATCTTCCTGCGCTCATCTGCCACGATATGAGGTGCATATTTAGAGAGTTCAGAAAATCTTGCCTCATATTCTAGCACGGTCATGGAGCCTTGAGCCATGGAGAGGATCTCCTGCTCCATCCGGTCCTGAATATGCTCGGGGACGAACTTGGCCCGAAAGAGCCTCACGAACTCGTCCCAAGCAACATCAATAGCTCCGTCCTCAAACCGGGTACGCAGCAATGAAGCCCACCATACATCAGCTCTTTCTGCAGTACACCGCTCATAAGCACCCTCTAAACAAATCTAACTTAACAAAACATACAAGCATATAAACTAAAGCATACATGTAGCATGTAGGTGGCTAATGTGACCTTATCCTCATCTGCACACCTGATGGCTCGGAAGATCTTTTCTATCTCCCTCATCCAGCTTTCTACCAACAATGGGTCGCTCTCCCCCTTAAAAGAGGGTGGCAGCATCCTCTTAAATCTTTCCATGGTAGAAGGTCCACCATGGTCCTGAGCTGGTACTTGAGCCTGCTACAGTACACAGCAAGCAATACACAATTAACATAATATCGCATAATTAAATAAAACAGACTATTAATCATTTTATTAGTCTAACCTGAGCCTCCAACTGTGTCCTGGAGTGCTGCCTGAATATGAGCCTGCGTCTGCATGGCTTGCACCAGACCTTGCATGAATACTCCATAATCCACAGGCGGCGGTGGGGGAAGTACAGGACCCTGCGGAGCCGGGGCCTGCTGCTCCGCCCGGTCCTCACGTCTTGGCTCGTCCTCACGAGCCGGCGCTCCGCCACGCCTACCTCTCGAAGCCATGGCTGTAATAAATTTCAGCCACAATTAGAGCTACTTTAATTGATTTCCTAACCGCTTTCTTATCTATTTTTCATTCATTATTAATCAATTCTACACATGTGGACATTCCTATGTAGACTTAGCATGTAATGAAGATGATGACTTATATATATTCATGTGCAATCTCAACCGGTCTCTCTGATACCAATCTCTGTAGCGACCCTCATTATATCGGTACGGTTATACCAACCCACGTCAATATAGTGAACGTTGCCACAGTGGGACATTTACCCAACGATAACATTCAGCTGAGATATACGTGAACATAAGAACAGAGTAGCCGAAGTAAAAGAACTATTGTCTTCATTTCATTCATCATTCACATTTAACATACATGATTCGATTGAATTTAAAGAGCTAAAGTCCACATAATCCATATAGAAGAAGTGCTAAGATAAAATACATAGTTTGTCCAAGTTTACATGATAGTTCTAATACAAAGCCCCAATTACATACATCAAAATGTTAAAATGTCACAATTAAGCTCCACCAAGCTAGCTACTCCCCGTGCTCGGAGTCGCTCTCCACGGTCTCCTCCAAAGGTGTATCACCTACTACATCTGTACGCCGAAGCAAGTAATGAGTCTAAAAGACTCAGCAAATAATGCTACATCTATCACACATGCACATATCATAGCAGGTTTTTACATGCCATTCACAAGACACAACATGTAGCATGCGTGACATTGAATTTAACAACCTATCATGGTAATTCTATTAATGAAATACATGATTCATGATTTCAGATTTCCTAAATTAAAATCTCCTATCACATGCTCTCTAATCATTCCAACACATGAAGTTCTACTTTCAATTAAGCTAAAACATGAAAACAATTTAGCATGACTAGCTTACATACATGAAAGAAAATATTGCTAACATGGTTACTTCTCGTTCTTACACATGCACATAACCCTTTTACATGCTTTAAGCTTGCTGTTTTGACATGGTTTAACACTTTACAATCTAACACATGAAAGCTATGCTCTCATTCAAACCACAACGTGGGAGTAAACATACATGGAATGGTTTACACATAAGTAAGGATTGTCCCTAGCATGGATTCTACGCATTGTACCCATATAGGACATGATCATAACCACATTTATGTTGCTGTTCTAACATGATTTCAGATCATCATATCATGGATTTCAATCTCACATCCTCACATTTTTACACAATTTCTTATTCACATAGTTCACATTTTACTCATTCACAGTTTCACATGTTCACATTCTCACTTTTCACATGAACACATTCACATTTCACATTTTCACTTCTTACACTTTAGTGCCGTGACACATAGTCCAAACCACCATAAGAAGGACACATCACATCACATACACATAGACGTCACCTAGGCAATACAGTGACGACTCTTGGACTGCGCAGACCGGGAGAATAAGTCTCCACCCTAACCAGTGGTACTTGTCCACCTCCAGGATTTTATCCTAATGCCCTTAAGATCAGAACACATTGAACCTTCTCATGGGGACTTTTCCATGATACGGTTCCACTGCCCTCTATGGAAGCAGTGTCACACTTGGCACAATTTTACACATCACGTTTACCGATTTTTAACACATATTTTTACACATGACGCTCATATTTCATTCATTCTCTCATTCACAACATGACTCTATTTTCCTAATCATGCCACTACAGATGACATAATTTATCATTCAGGAAGTTTCACCAATCAGGTTGGATTTCCAGGAATTAAATCATTTCACAATGGCATGCATTAATTACCCTTTTTTTTGCATGGAAAATTCATATTGCATGGTATAGTTGTTCAAATGACCTGAGAATTTAACCACATGTTGATTTCGGGTTTAGGACCCCACATGAAAATTTTCACATTTTTCTGATCCAAAATGCGATTGCAGAAAATTTAACATAAGTCCCGTATTATTCAAAATTCAATTTATCATGGTGTATAAAATAAAAGTTCAGTTTAACAGATCATAACCCTGAACCCAATATACACAATACCACAGGAAATTTCCCTGGATTTATTTCACAACACACGATTTACTGGAAATTTAAGAAATCCTACACATGTTTTCTATTTCCCAAGTATAAATTTTCAGTCAATCACATTGACATGGGAAAATTCCAGAAAATTCAGAGTAGAGACTGACGTATATAGACATGGTTCAACGAGATTAGGGCATCATAATTTCCCACAGATTATTAGGATCATGGGTGAACATACATGGCCATTCTTCCACATGCATTTTTAATAAACAATAACTCAACCATCCACAAAATAAATGCACAACCATTCTCCCACACATTCCAACATTCACATTACGTAGCATAATAGGTTTACAATATATCCTCATCGCAAAACACATCGAAAGTAATCATATATAAGGAGAGAACAGTTCACTGTTCTGTCTAGACGAACTTAACGGCAAGCCATGGCCGTTAATGGAGATTGACGGCAAAATCGCTGGCCGTCAATGAAGATCTTAACGGCAATTTATGTTTCCGTCAAGTTCAGGTCTCTGCAAAATGCAGGACCCGAGCTCCAAATTCAAAGAGAATGGGGGATCTAGGACACGAGGAAAAATACATAAAAATGATAAAACCCTACTTGACATCTACATGGACGATAGGGGTAGGTTAATTGCCTTCCAAAAATCTCCAGAAGGATCAAAGGTGGCGGTGAAGCTCTCCTTGGGCAGTCCCAAGAAGCTCCCCAGAAAGCCTTCCTCTGGGTTCTTGAGCAATCTTCACAGCAGATCGAGGTCGGGGATGCCTTCCTCGATGTTCCAGCTACCTCCTTGTCGTGGTAGATGGCCGGTACAAGATTCAGATCGCCGGATTAAAGGTTGCAAGGGTGGGGTTTTGCTCACAGCAGTTAGGGCTTTTCTCTATCTCCCAAAAGAGGTCAAGAGAGGGGGTTTAGGGCTGCACTCGGGTTCAGATATAGGAGAGAGGCCTCTCCTATCTCGCAGGGTTGATGTGAACCCCTTTCAGACCGTTGGGGACAGCTCCCCAATGGGTGAGCTAGCTTGCTCCCAGAAATCCGGCTCTGCAACGCATGCAGATCAGAGAAATTAGCGTCCACATCGCTGGACGCTGGACTTAGTGTTGGCGTCCATATGGTTGACGCCTACACGACACAAACGTCCATTGATCTTGACGCCAAGTTGGCCTTCGGCCAGAACTCAAAAACATGTAGAAACCATGCACAACTTATACCTATATACGTGCCATGCATATGTATTATCATGTACACACTACCACCATGCATTTCATACATTATTTACAACTAATTATAAACATGCATACATAAGTATAATTAGTTAATACATATGTAGATATGTACATCTATGCATACACAACATGAATTATTTACACGAAATTAAAATAATGCAACAAAATTCGAGGGTCTTACAGAGGTAATTTCTGAACCCATATTTTTAAGAGACCATCTACTTGAAAGCATTGTTGGTAATTTGCAAGATGGAATAAGAACCAGATCATCTTTTCATTCTGTCATAGTTGAAGATTCTTTGGCACTACTTTCCAAAATTGAACCCAAAAATGTTGATGAAGCTTTATCTTGTGAAAACTGGATAAATGCTATGCATGAAGAGCTTCATCAATTTGAAAGAAATCAAGTTTGGGATTTAGTACCAAAACCTTCAGATTTAACTTCTGTCATTGGAACTAGATGGATTTTTAGAAATAAATTGAATGAATCTGGTCAAATTGTTAAAAATAAAGCTAGACTTGTTGCTCAAGGGTATAACCAAGAACTTGGTATTGATTTTGAAGAGTCTCATGCCCCTGTAGCAAGACTTGAAGCTGTTCGTGTCACGCCCTGATGCGGAATATCAGAGCGTGAAGGCAATTGCAAGAAAAAGGTATATAGCGAATACTAGACATCAAACCATTGCACATTGAATAATACTAAAGAAATCTTTCTCATTAATGACTTTTCAAATGTCTAGATACAACCACTAATATCAGAGCCATTCTATAGGGCCCAATTTGTCACGTCCTAATAAAAAGCTATTTATCGGAAGTGACAGAAAAACAGGCACAAAAGGTAATAATTATCTATCAATTCATAACATCATAAGCGGAAGTTTTATTACATAGATACTCCTCAAAACAACTAAGAGAGGAATAGATCAAAACAACTTATTTTACATTTCTCATTTCACACTACTAAACAGAAATAGAAACTAGTTGGCTTGTTCGTCACGGTCGGTCCACTCAGCACTCAAACCCTTAAACGTCATCCCGATCTGTATCACCTGAAAATGGTAGGAAATAATGAGCTAACTAGCCCAATAGAATTCAAATTCCATAGTTCAAGAATATATATACATGACAACCAAGACAAGGATAGAACAGAATATCAATGAGACACACTAGATTTCAGAACAGTAAACTTGATGCAATGACAGTAAAGCTCAGATCATGCTCAGATATATAGCTCAAGAATTGATTCACATATCAGCTACACAGTACAGGAGTTATGATGACCATATTCAGAAAATGGTTGATGCAATGCCAGACATCCAGATGCCCTTTATCATTCCACTTGGTCCTAAAATGAATTCGGGTGCTCCTCCCAGGACTGGACCAGCCCTATTTGCACAGGCATATAAAACACAGAGGGTACAAGGACGCAACAAATTTCATCATCAATTGTTCACATCTCATAAGGTGTTCAAGCATATGAACTCTCAGGTGATCAAATTTCATAAACTCATTTACCGAGTACTGAAGAATAGACTCAATCTGAGTGCTATTCGTAATTGACAACTTTACGACTAATTCAAGGGAAGTAAGGTACACAAAGTGGGTGAACTTTGCAGTAGTATGACAGTAAATATCAAGGTAAATGAGAGGGTAACTTCCTTGGCTTTTAGGATGAAGTTTTAGCATGGATTCGGACATGAAAGAGTGCAGAAATTCGAATCAGCATTGTACCTGTCGACAGCCAGGAAGGGCTGTCGACAGCTAGCAGTAGACAGAGCTCAGGTTTTCTGGCTCTGTGGGTACCTGTCGACAGCAACAAGAGGCCTGTTGACAGCTACACATAGTTTAGAAACCTGAAGTTCTGGAAAACATGCACATGTCGACAGCTTTGGGCTGGATGTCGATAGGTAGCAGCAGAACTTCCAAAAATGACTTCAAATCTATTCTAAACACCCTAACTATAGAACTTATGAACCAAGACATGTTTGATATCAAATAGAAGAGTCTAGTTGGAGTTCTCATAGTGGTTTATAAACTGAACAATCGAGATGAAATAAGAAACTTATAATTCAAACTTGGCTCGCTAGAAACGAACACTATGGAGTAATGGAAACATAGTCTTGGTAATAGTGGCTAAACGAAGATTCTTACATGATGGACACTAAACCAAAAATGTTTTATGGATCTAAATCAAG
This sequence comes from Colocasia esculenta, assembly GCA_014218235.1. Lineage (NCBI taxonomy): Eukaryota > Viridiplantae > Streptophyta > Magnoliopsida > Alismatales > Araceae > Colocasia > Colocasia esculenta. The sequence goes on along the minus strand of CM024755.1, from coordinate 125,267,398 downwards.
ACTTGGAATACCTAACAATTAAACAGAAGTTCTCATATAGTTCTAAAGAGATTAAGACTTCCTCAGGGCTTTATAACATGAACAAGGATCAGAGGTTGAGGAAGAAGATAGGAAACGATCTCCAAAATAGAACCAAGTTGTTCCTTTCCCAACAAGATCAATTTTTTCTATGACTGGAAGGAAAAACAGAGAATCACAAGTATAATCACTTCTCCGTTCATTACGGGTTCCTTATGACTCATGAAAAACCGAGTAGAACCAAAGAGAGATGAATCCTACCTTGTCAGACGGGTAACCTTTAAACTTTCCAAACCAGAGAACCTAATCCAGCAAGAGAAGAGATTCTCCCCACAGTTGATGATGTGCCAGCAATATCCACGCCAAATTAAGCAGCTACAGTGGCACACAGGAGCAGAGGTGGGAGCAGTTGCAGGTGCAATGTCAACAACTCCCCAGCAACAGATCCCGTAGCTTCTCCACCACTCACTCTTCTAGCAGCAAGAAGTAGGGAAAGGAGAAAAAGAGCCAAGGTGTGGAAACAAAGAGTGTGGAAAGGTGAGAATGAGGAAAGAGGAGTGGTTTTTATAAACCCCCTAACTCCCCCATGCAGAGGGCACGTCGACCATGAGGTGTCATGGTAAAAACCCTTTGGTTTTTACCCCAACACGTAGCTCATACATCCTTTCACCCCCTTACACCACAACCCCAATGTGTAAGAGTTTAAACCCAAGTTCTATCCTTATCCTAATGTGTGCTGGCCTCCTCAAGGCTTCACACGTAAGTATTCAGTAATTCACCAAAAATTAGCCACCGTAAATAACCCATAATTCAACTGGTATAATAAACCTAATATAAACATGCTCAAATGGTATCCTTTTGTCTTAAAATTTTAACCATAGCCTAATATGATGGTTTTACAAATTATGGGGTTTTAGTTTAATTTTTAGAATTTATTTTACAGTAGGTGAAAAATCACCAGGAAAATAGTCGCGTCGACTTAATCTCGAAATCCACACGTCGAAAAATTTATATAATTATATTTCTGATATCTCCACATTTTTATGAAAATTATGGTGCTCTCGGATTTCATTTTCATTACAATTTTTCAGTGTCACCCTGTGGGAGCGCGCACGTCCGAGTACGACACTGGGGTAACATTAGTTAATACTAATCATACTCAAATATCAATTATTTCAATTTAAGACTAATGTTTAAGTCTAATAACTTTATTATTCATATTTTTCAACAAATATAAATTCTGGGGTGTTACAACTCTCCCCCACTAAAAGAAATTTGGTCCCCCAAATTTAATTACACAGGGATGTGGTTACTGACCTGTAAATAACTTTGGATACTTGTCCTTGATGTCCTCTTCCAATTCCCATGTTGCTTCTTCCTGTCCTCTCTTGTTCCACTGAATCTTTAATAGGGAAACTTCCTTGTTCCGAAGCTGCTTGATTTTTCGATCGAGAATTTGTACTGGTCTTTCTTCATATGCTAAATTTCCTTGTAAATCCAGATCATGGTATCCAATAATATGTTCCGGATCATATACATATTTTCTTAACATGGATACATGAAAGATATCATGTACATTGGATAATTGTGGTGGAAGTGCCAATTGGTATGTCATTTCACCAACTCTCTTCAGTATTTCAAAAGGTCCAATATATCTTGGACTCAATTTTCCTTTGATGCCAAATCTTTTTATTCCTCTTCGAGGTGACACTTTAAGAAAAACATGTTCTCCTTGTTGAAATTCTAACTCTCTCCTACGTCGATCGGCATACCTTTTCTGTCGGTCTTGTGCAGCTTTCATCCGATCTTGTACCAACTTGATGATTTTTGTCTCTTGGATCATTTTGGTCTAAGAATATGCATTTCTTTTAATTCTACCCAACATAATGGTGATCTACATTGTCGACCATATAAAACTTCAAATGGTGCCATTTGAATAGTAGACTGGTAGCTATTATTATATGCAAATTCCATAATAGCTAGGTGAGTGTTCCAGTCATTTCCAAACTCTAGCACACAAGCACAGCACATGTCCTCAATGATTTGATTCACCCGTTCAATTTGCCCATCTGTTTGAGGGTGAAATGCAGTACTAAATTTTAATTTAGTTCCCAAAGCATCTTATAATTCTCTCCAAAAATGCGAAGTAAATCTTGCATCTCGATCAGAAACTATGTTCTTTGGAATTCCATGCAATCGTATAATTTCTTTCATATATAACACTGCCAAAATATTAATAGACCATCTTGTCTTTATTGCTCAGAAATGAGCTGATTTGGTAAGTCTGTCAATGATTACCCAAATAGCATCAAATCCACTCCGTGTTTTAGGTAATCCCAAAATAAAATCCATACCAATGCTATCTCATTTCCACTCTGGTATCTCAAATGGTTTTAATTTTCCTGCAGGTTTCTGGTGTTCTGCCTTAATTTTCTGACATGTCAAACATTTTGCAATAAATTCCACGATATCCTTTTTCATGTTGCACCACCAGAAATAATTCTTCAAATCCTGATACATTTTGATAGCTCTGGGATGAATAGTGTAGTGAGATCGATGAGCTTCTTCTAAGATCTGTTTCTTAATTTCGGGATTATCCGGTATACACAATCTGTCTCAGAATCGAAGATTTCCATGAGAATCTTCATTAAAATCAGGTTTAGAAGCCATTTTTCTCTAATTCCTACCAATATAGGGTCATTGTCTTGTTTCTCATTAATTTGCTTCAACAAATCTGACTGCACTATCAAGTTGCTAATCATAATTCTTTCTTCTTGTGTTTCAACTTTCAAGCTTAATGTGGAAAATTCTTCCAACAATTTCCATTCCCTTACTTGCAACCGGAATATCTTGGCTATAGGATTTCTGCTGAGTGCGTCAGCTACAATGTTTCCTTTTCCTGGATGATATTCAATCTTGAAATCATAGTCTTTGATATATTCTATCCATCTCCTTTGTCTCATGTTCAGTTCTTTTTGTGAAAATAAATACTTGAGACTCTTATGATCGGAGTACACTATGAATTGGTTATCATATAGGTAGTGTCTCCAAAGCTTAAGAGCAAAGACCACAGTGGCCAATTCTAAATCATGTACTGGGTAGTTCTTCTTGTGAGTCTTCAAATGTCTTGAAGCATAATCAATAACTCTTCCATCTTGCATTAATACACAACCCATTCCAATGTTGGAAGCATCGATATAAACCTCAAATATTTTTCCTTCCACCGGCAAGGCTAGAATTGGTGTAAATCACAGACATTCTTTTAACAATCGGAATGCTTCCTCACAATTCTTATTCCAGATAAAAGCAATTCCTTTTATAGTCAGCTGTGTAAGAGGTGATGCAATTCTAGAAAAATCTTTGACAAATCGCCGGTAGTAACTGGCCATGCCCAGAAAACTTCTTACTTCAGTGAGATTCTTAGGTTGCTCCCATTTCTGAATGGTTTCAATCTTTGAAGAGTCTACTGATAGACCTTCTTTAGAAATAATGTGTCCTAAGAACATTACTTCTTTCAACCAAAATTCATACTTGCTAAACTTTGCATATAACTTGTTGTCTCGTAACAATTGCAAAGTGATCCATAGATGGGCTTCGTGCTCCTCCATACTTTTGGAGTAGATCAGTATATCATCAATAAATACAACCACAAATTGATCTAAATAAGATCTGAACACATCATTCATCAGACGCATAAATGCAGTCGGTGCATTGGTCAATCCAAACGGCATCACCACAAATTCATAATGTCCATATCTTGTTCGAAAGGCCGTTTTATAAATATCTGATTCTTGAATTTTAAGCTGATGATATCCAGATCTTAAATCAATCTTGGAAAAACATTGAGCTCCAGACAATTGATCAAATAGATCATCAATTCTCGGAAGTGGGTACTTATTCTTTATAGTCAATTGATTTAACTTCCGATAATCTATACACAACCGCATAGACCCATCCTTTTTCTTAACAAATAGAACCGGAGCACCCTAAGGTGAGGTACTAGGTCTAATGAATCCCTTCTCTATCAATTTCAACAATTGTCTTTTCAGTTCTTCAGTTCTTCTATTGACATTCTGTAGGGTGTTCTAGAAATTGGTGTAGCTCCAGGCACCAACTCAATTGAAAAAATCACCTCTCTATCATGTGGTACGCCAGGTAGCTCTTCTGGGAAAACATCAAGAAATTCTCTTACTAACGGAATATCTTCCAATCCCGCAATGCTCTGATTTAATAGGGTCACGGAAGCCAAATACCCTTGACAACCCTTCTATACTAATTTACAAGCTTTCACTGCTGAAATTATTGGTATTCTTTTGGTTTGGGGTTTATCAAAAGTTATAGAATAATTTTCCTCTCCTAGGAAAGTCACTTGTCTCAATTGGCAATCTAGATTTGCATGGTATTTCGATAGCCAATCAACCCCAAGGATTACATCATAATCCCACATTTCTAAACATATCAGATCACCGGGTAAATAATGTCCTTTGACCATGATCTGACTAGCAGGGTAATATTCTTTAAGCTTTTTACCCTCACTTAAAGGAGTTGCAACTTCCAGTTGTGTGGTTAATAGAACTGACTTTATATCCAACAATTTAGCAAGCTCATAACTAATGAAAGAGTGTGTAGATCTAGAATCAAACAACACAAATGCAGGTTTTGAGTTTACTAGTAAAGTACCTTCAATCAATTCGCCTTCCTGCGGGGATTCAGGTTCCACATCCTGAATGGCTTGTAGTCTTCCTTGCTTTACTTGGGGGTTCTTATTTGTTGGTTCTGTCTTAGCCATTGGGCAGTCTGGAATTCGGCGTTGAGTGCTACCACAATGGAAACATGCACCCAATTTACGCCAGTAATTCTCAACCTTATGCCCAACACGATGGCAATGCTTACAAACATCCTTACTTCCTACCGGAGCTTTGCCTGCCTTCTTAGCAGCTTGCTGAACCTTCATGGTATTCCTCGACTCATACTTCTTTTTTTGATCTGAAGACCCTTCTCCAGATTTCCCTCTAATCACATCTACAGTTTCGTTCGCAGCTTCAAATGCCAAGGCTCTCTTTACCATTTCTGAATAGGTAGTAATCAGATAAGGAGTTAGCTACGTAATAAAATTGGGACGCAATTCGTTCATAAACCTCTTAGCCTTTAGCTTTTCCGTGGATATAAGATGAGGAGCATATTTTGACAACCGGGCAAATTGAGCCTCATACTCGGATACTGACATTCTTAGCTGCTTTAACCCAGCAAATTCATTCGCTTTCTTCTCCTGAACCACCTTAGAGAAATATTGCTCATTAAATAGTTCTACAAACTTTTTCCAACTAACTTGATTTGAATCTTCCAGAGTAGCTTCCACAGTTTCCCACCAAGCACGAGCATCCCGATCCAATTGGAATGTAGTGAGATAAACCTTTTCTTCTTCTGTACACTTAATCATTCTGAATATCCTTTCAATGTCTTTTAGCCAATTCTCAGCTTCATCTGGATCCATGCTTCCTGCGAATCTCGGAGGGTCCAGGCTTCGAAAATCCTTGAACAAGCTTGTCCCATTGTGACTGTTATTTCTAGCTACTACCTTCATTACACGGGTCAAATCATGCATAGAACTTTCCATCTTCCTCCAATTAGCATCACCCCCATCCATGATTAAATCAAAGGGAATCTGAAACATTCAGTAATACATTCATCAATTTCACAAGCATCCCAATCTTGCATTCATCACATACACAATGCAATTTCACATAACACACCATCTATATTATCAAGTCAAGTATTTACATTGTAATACATTCCCATGCATCCACAAAATATCCCAGCCTTCTCCTACCAAGTTTACCATATATACAAAACTCCAACCTCCACTAACCTCTCACTATACATACATATGGGAGTTACATATATACAATCAGTGTTTACACAAAAAGAGAGGTATACAAAAAGATGAGTGGTCTAAGTCTTCTTCTAGTTTTGGGTCAGATCTATAACAGTTTCCATTGGCGGTACTTGCTGCTCTACTCCGGTCCCATGGTACAGCTCTCTAGCAGCAACAGTCAATGCCTCCCAATGACCTTCAACTTGGTGGAGCAACAGATCCTGCCCCAACTTCAAGTTATCCAGATTGATCATAACTTGGCTCATAATTTCTAAAGAAGCACAAGGATTGCCTGCCATGAAAGCATCTACAGTCAAGTTGAGCACCTTTTCCTTAATTTGCAGGTGGGCTTCTCGTTGGTCTTGAGCATACAATTTTATATCTTGACATAGCATTTCCATGGCAGCAACCAATCTTTCTTGGGCATTCATGTCCATTCTGAAATAATTAACTGGTTAAGCATTTACATGATTACAAAGATCATGCTAACTAATCCCATGTTTCTACCCCAACTCACTGATTTCCCTAGGTTTTTCGAACTAATGCTCTGATACCAAATTTATTTGTCACGTCCTAATAAAAGCTATTTATCGGAAGTAACAGAAAAACATGCACAAAAGGTAATAATTATCTATCCATTCATAACGTCATAAGCGGAAGTTTTATTACATAGATACTCCTCAAAGCAACTAAGAGAGGAATAGATCAAAACAACTTATTTTACATTTCTCATTTCACACTACTAAACAGAAATACAAACTCGTTGGCTTGTTCGTCACGGTCGGTCCACTCAACACTCAAACCCTTAAACGTCATCCCCAGCTGTATCACCTGAAAATGGTAGGAAATAATGAGCTAACTGGCCTAGTAGAATTCAAATTCCATAGTTCAATTCATAGTTCAAGAATATATATACATGACAACCAAGAAAAGGATAGAACGGAATATCAATGAGACACACCAGATGTCAGAACAGTAAACTTGATGCAATGACAGTAAAGCTCAGATCATGCTCAGATATATAGCTCAAGAATTGATTCACATATCATCTACACAGTACAGGAATTATGATGACCATATTCAGAAAATGGTTGATGCAATGCCAGACATCCAGATGCCCTTTATCATTCCACGTGGTCCGAAAATGAATTCGGGTGCTCCTCCCAGGACTAGACCATCCCTATTTGCACAGGCATATAAATCACAGAGGGTACAAGGACCCAAAAAATGTCATCATCAATTGTTCACATCTCATAAGGTGTTCAAGCATATGAACTCTCAGGTGATCAAATTTCATAAACTCATTTACCGAGTACCGAAGAATAGACTCAATCAGAGTGCTATTCGTAATTGACAACTTTAAGACTAATTCAAGGGAAGTAGGGTACACAAAGTGGGTGAACTTTGAAGTAGTATGACAGTAAATATCAAGGTAAATGAGAGGGTAACTTCCTTGGCTTTTAGGACGAAGTTTTAGCATGGATTCGGACATGAAAGAGTGCAGAAATTTGAATCAGCATTGTACCTATCGACAGCCAGGAAGGGCTGTCGACAGCTAGCAGCAGACAGAGCTCAGGTTTTCTGGCTCTGTGGGTACTTTTCGACAGCAACAAGAGGCCTATCGACAGCTACACACAGTTCAGAAACCTGAAGTTCTGGAAAACATGCGCCTATCGACAGCTTTGGGCTGGCTGTCGACAGGTAGCAGCAGAACTTCCAAAAATGACTTGAAATCTATTCTAAACACCATAACTATAGAACTTATGAACCAAGACATGTTTGATATCAAATAGAAGAGTCTAGTTGCAGTTCTCATAGTGGTTTATAAACTGAACAATCAAGATGAAACAAGAAACTTATAATTCAAACTTGGCTCGCTAGAAACGAACGCTATGGAGTAATGGAAACATAGTCTTGATAATAGTGGCTAAACGAAGATTCTTACATGATGGATACTAAACCACAAAATTTTTTATGGATCTAAATCAAGACTTAGAATACCTGACAATTAAACAGAAGTTCTCATATAGTTCTAAAGAGATTAAGACTTCCTCAGGGCTTTATAACATGAACAAGGATCAGAGGTAAAGGAAGAAGATAGGAAACGATCTCCAAAATAGAACCAAGTTGTTCCCTTCCCAACAAGATCAATTTTTGCTATGACTGGAAGGAAAAATAGAGAATCACAAGTATAATCACTTCTCCGTTCATTACGGGTTCCTTATGACACATTAATATAGCAAAGTTTAATGATCTGAATGTGGTTAAAATAATGATGCAAATGTGAAATAAAGTGACCTATATGAGTGAGAAGAAATATTTAACAAGGATGTTAGGCGCTTTAAGTTTAACACAATGTAAAATAATTGGTCTAAACTCAGTAAACATGAACTTTATTACGGTCTTAAGCTTTTTCATCCTGTCAATTTGATTGTCTTTCATTTGCAACTGGGAAAGAATATAAGAATAAATTAGTTAAATCTCACTTTTCAATGCAAGAGATCACATTGATTAGATGCAAGATCTCCTGATTACTCAGTGGTTTAACATTCATTATCTTATACAGAGTTGAAAACCTTTATTTCCACATTTTGACGCGAAACAAATCACTTTTCAGGTGAAATAGCCTGGTTACTCAGTGGTTCAAGAATTTGCATTGCCCCGTTTGTATCTTTCCTGATTGTTCATTTTTCTTTTGATGTTTTACAGGAATTTGATTGCTTTGACCAGAAAAGACATGACTACGAATTTAGGGAAATTATTCTTAACATGTGGTAAAATTGAAGCTTAAACATGCACAAGTTGAATAGTAAAGTCACTCATGTGCCTACAAGTGTTTTGCAAATCATTTTAAAAACATTCAGTATTAAGATTGCTTAACCTTGAAATGATAATGAATCTTTGAAATTAAACTAAGTGCACAATGAATGTAGTTTCAATGTTTTAATTCTCTCATAAGAAAATAGCACAAGGACTCAAAAATTCTGATGATTTAGGCTCAGAATAGACAACAAATGTCAAGTGAAATGATTGAAGAATAGGCAATAACTCCCCCTCAACAATTGCATAAAGGAATCTTGATACTTGGCGGAGACATATATTCACGCATAGTGAAAGTGTCCAGACAAGCTTAACTTACCTTTCTTCAAATCACTATTTGATATACCAAGAATTCCAATGCAACTGAGAAGTAGGAATTTATTTGCAAGAGAGACTGGCTTTTATTTGCACAAAGAGATGAGATGAAGATATCAGACATGAGAAAACTTGCATAAACCAAGTTCCCTTCTAAGAGAAGTGAATCTGGGTTCTGCAAGAGGCTTAGTGAAGATGTCTGCAATTTGTTTTTCTGTGTCAATGAAGTGGAGTTCAAAAGAATTCTTTGAGACTTCATCTCGAAGGAAATGATGTCGAATGTCAATGTGTTTTGTGCAAGAATGCTAAATAGGATTTTTGGACAGACTGATAGCACTTGTGTTGTCACAAAGAATGGGAATGCAACCTAATGTGTGATTATAATCTAGAAGTTGATGTTTGACCCAAACGACTTGGGTACCACAGCTACCAGCGGCAACATACTCAGCTTCTGCAGTTGAAAGAGCTACAAAATGTTACTTTTTGGAAGCCCAAGAGATGAGACACCCTCCTAGATATAAACACAACCCACTAGTGCTTTTTCAATCAAGTTTGCACCCAGCATAATCAGCATCACTCTATGCAATTAAGTCCAATTTACAACCAGCAGGATACCAAAGACCCAAATCACATGAAGAAAGAAGATATTTGAAAATCCTTTTAACAGCAGACATGTGACTGTCTTTAGGATTAGCGTGAAATCTAGCGCACATGCAGACACTGAATTGAATATCTGGCCTAGAGGTAGTTAGATAGAGAAGAGATCTAATCATACCTCTGTAAAGTTTAGCATTAACAGTCTTACCAGAAGCATCACTCTCAAGTCTTACACTTGTGGCCATTGGTGTGTTGGATGGCTTGATATTCTTGATGTCAAACCTCTTGAGCAACTCCTTGACATATTTTGTTTGACTCAGAAAAATTCCTTCAACAATTTGATGTACTTGCAGACCTAAAAAGAATGTAAGTTCACCCATTAGACTCATTTCAAATTTAGATTGCATAAGATGGGCAAACTCATTGCACAAATTATTATCTGTGGAGCCAAAAATGATATCATCAACATAAACCTGAACAACAATAAAACATTTTTTTGCAGTTTTTGTAAACAAAGTTTGATCAATTTTTCCTCTTATGTAGCCTTTATTTACAAGAAAGGAGCTCAATCGGTCATACCAAGCTCTTGGAGCTTGCTTAAGACCATATAGAGCCTTATTGTGTTTAAAAACATGATTGGGAAATTTGTCATTTTCAAAACCAGGGGGTTGTTTCACAAAGACATTTTCTTTTATGTAACCATTCAAAAAAACACTCTTGACATCCATTTGAAAGACTTTGAATTTCAAAGAAGCAGCAAATGCAAGGAATATACAGCTTCAAGTCTTCCTACGGGGACATAAGATTCATCAAAATCAATACCAAGTTCTTGGTTATACCCTTGAGCAACAAGTCTAGCTTTATTTCTAACAATTTGACCAAATTCATTCAATTTATTTCTGAAAATCCATCTAGTTCCAATTACAGAAGTTAAATTAGAAGGTTTTGGTACTAAATCCAAAACTTGATTTTGTTCAAATTGATGAAGCTCTTCATGCATAGCATTTATCCAGTTTTCACAAGCTAAAGCTTCATCAACATTTTTGGGTTCAATTTGGGAAAGTAGAGCCAAAGAATCTTCATCTAAGATAGAATGAAAAGATGATCTGGTTCTTATTCTATCTTGCAAATTACCAACAATGCTTTCAATTGGATGATCTCTTAAAAATCTGGGTTTAGAAATTACCTTAGGATTTGCATGATTTTCAGGAACATGATTACCTGAATCACTTGAAGTAGGCATTTCAGGAACCTCATGTACATTTGGTGCTTCTTGATCTTCAAGATTTGTAGATGGATGTTCAAGAAGATCATCTTCATCATCACATTTTTGAGTTCTGCACAAATCAGAAGTGTCAATCTTTTGCAAATTTTCATCAAAAATGACATGTGGAGATTCTTCCATAGTCTTATTTTTCAAGATGTAAACATTGTAAGCTTTGGAAGTTTCAGAATAACCTAAGAAGATTGATTCAAAACTTTTTGCATCAAATTTATCAAGATTTTCTTTGTTGTTATTGTGAACAAAACATTTGCAACCAAAAATTTTGAAATATGACACACTTGGCTTTTTATTTTTGAGCAACTCATAAGGGGTTTTTCTGATCTTTGGTCTTACTAATGCTCTATTTAAAATTAAATTAGTTGTATTTACAGCTTCTGCCCAAAAAGATTTAGACAGTTTACTTTCTAAGAGCATAGTTCTGGCCATTTCCACAAGAGTTTTGTTTTTCCGTTCTACAACCCCATTTTGTTCTGGAGTTCTAGGGGAAGAAAACTTATAGATAATGTTCAGTTCAGTGCATAGATCAGAAAAAGATTTATTTTCAAACTCACCCCCATGATCTGTCAAGATGGAATTCAGTTTAAAAGATAAACCCACTAAGGCAGAATTGTAAAATCTCTTGAATTCTGAACATGCATCACTTTTATGGGATAGGAATAAAACCCAAGTATATCTTGTAAAGTCATCAATGATCACAAATCCATATCTATTACCACTGAGACCAAAAAGATCCATATGAAGCAACTCAAGTGGTTTAGATGTAAGTACTTCATTGAACACTTTAAAAGATTTTCTTGTTTGTTTTCCTTGAGCACATATCCCACAAATAGGATTGTCAATGACTGGGAGAGATTCAGGAAGACCTTTTACAAGATTCATTCTTATGAGTTTACTAATGGTTGTGAAACATGCATGACCCAACCTTTTGTGCCACAACCAAGCTGTGTCATTTTTATTTGCAATCAAGCAAACATTTAAGGAGGAAGTGTCACACAAATCAATCATGTAGACATTATTTTCTCTTTTTCCAATCAATTTAATTTGCTAGAAGAGGAGACAATTATTTTGCATGAGTCATGTTAAAAAAGAATCTTGTGACCATTGTCACACAATTGACTAATGCTAAGCAAGTTGTAATTCAAACCCTCAACTAAACAAACATCATCACTAAGGGTAATGCAAGACTTACTAATTTTTCCTTTGCCAATTATTTTTTCTTAATTATTACCTCCAAAGATGACTGATCCACCTTCCTTTTCAATCAAGCATGAAAATTTATCTCTGTCTCCTGTCATGTCCCGTGAACATCCACTGTCAAGAATCCAGATGTTGTTGGAATTAGATGCACGGCTTTCCTACACATAACAAATTAGACAAGAAAAGTTTTTGGCACCCTCATGAGATTGGTACCAACATCTTGAGTGAAAAGAGATAACAAATCCTTTCTAACCCAAATTTGTGTATTTTTCTTCACAGTGTTTTTTGAAACAGAAGATTCAACTTTTTGTTTTTCAATTTTCTGATCATTATGCCTCTTAGTTGGTTTGTTCCATTGTGAAAAACTTGGCATGTATTATTGTTGGTATGCAAGAAAAGATGAATGATAGAAATAAGGATTGAACCATTGGTTACCACTATACCTTTGGTTCCAATGCTTATTCCATCTTGAGTTGTAAGAGGAGAAAACATTCCAATTTCCATGAAAAAATGATTATTGATTGGTTTGAAGTTTTTGTGATTTTTATAAGAAGGGTAGGTTGACCTCTGACTGGGATAGGTCGACTTGTGCATTGTCTGTGTCGACCTAGGTAAGGTATGTGTCGACCTCTCAGGTCTTTTTATTTTTGTAATTTTCCTTTGTTTTCATATGAGCTTGCCTTGACAAATTTTATTAAAGGAGTTTTTGATGATTTTGTTTTCTTTGGAGATGATTCAATTTTCTTTGAATTTTGTGGTTCAAAACCTAAATCATGCTTATTTGAATTCATCCCAACTCCAAGTAGAGCATTTAGATTGTCTTTCCCTTGAGTAAAGTTCTTGATGATGTCTTCTCTTTCTTTGATGCAAAGATTGAGTTTTTCAATTTATTCAAGTTTTCATGGTTTTCATTTTCTTTTTCTTCAAATGTTTTAACAGAATTGATAAGTTCTTTGTTCAATTTTTGAATTTTCAATTTGAGATTATCAACAAAAATCAACAATTCATCATTTTCAATGATTTGGTCTGAAATTTGAGCTTCCAATTCAGAAATCTTTGCAGATGATGAAGTATCACTAAGAATGCTTTCAATTTTTCTTTTCAAGTATTTATTTTCTTTTCTAACATCAGAAAGATTTTCAACTAAATTACCATATGCTTCTTTCCAGTCTTCAATGGTAAATAGTTTGAAGGATATATTTACCTGTTCTTCACTGCTTCCAGCCATGAAGCAGATTTCATTCCCTTCTGAACTTGAGGATTCTTCATTGCAGTCGGAGCTTTCATCATCTGACCATGTAGCAACCATGGCCTTGTTCTTCTTTTTGTGAAACTCCTTCTTGTGGGTTTTGTGTTTTTCTTTCATACCTTCTGGACAATCAGCCTTCATATGTCCAGGTTTGTTACACCTATAACACATAGGAATTTCATCAATTTTCTTAATCAACATGAGAGATATGTTTCTTTTTACTAGACATGACATTTTGCTTATTACCAAAATTCTTCTTGTTTGATTTTAGAAATGTCTTAAATTGTCTAGTAATGAAAGCAAGATTATCATTATCAGATTCAGATTTTTCAGACTCAGAATTTTCTTTAGATTTTCCTTTATTACTTGATGAAACTTTGAGAGCAATGGTTTTTGTTTTTAGCATGTGTTCTTCTAATCTCTTAAGATTTAACTCATATGTCATTATTGATCCAATGAGTTCATCCAATGTGATTTTGGATAAATCCTTTGAATCTTCAATGACAGTTGCTTTAGTGTGCCATACAGGAGATACTGAACGCAAGATTTTTCTTACCAGGTCTTCATTTGAGTATTCCTTACCCAAGGATCCAAGTCCATTTATAATGACCATGAACCTAGCAAACATCTCAGATATAATTTCATTAGATTTCATGATAAACAACTCATAATCAGAAACTAAGAAGTTAGCCTGAGTCTCCCTGACCTGAGATGTGCCCTCATATAGCAGTTCTAATTTATCCCACATCTCCTTGGCAGACCTACACATGGAGATTCTGGAATACTCACTTGGATGGATGGCACATTGCAACATGTTCATGGTGCTATAGTTCAGGGTGACCCTTCTGATCTGCTCCCTGGTCCATTGGTCTTCATCTCCAGTGACTTCATTTGGTCCTTTTTAAACAATTCTCCATACTTCATAGTTCTGTGCTCTAAGAAAAAACATCATCCTATTCTTCCAGTAGGGATAGTCAGTACCATCAAAAAATGGAGGCCTATTGATTGAATGATCCTCAGCAACAAAACCTCTAGAGTCCATGATAGAATTAAACCAAAGCACACAACAAATTGAACAAGTAATTGAGTGATCAAAATCTAAATACAGAAAATTCACCAAAGCACCTCAGTGTATAGAATTGACTCTGACCTGCTCTAATACCAAATGTTGGCGATCAGATAGGTGACTTTGGTAAATGAACTACGAGATTGTGTGAATAGCAGCGGAATTAAAATGAGTGAAATACACAATTCGATCAAACCCAAGTGTGGTGTGTGAGAATAGTGATTGAGAACAGCAAACCACACAACAAACCACAGTGCACTGAGAATTTTATGGTAGTTCGGAGAACACAACTTGTGTCTCCTACGTCCACCTCCTCACAACGGAGGAACCACTAACACAAGTGCAGTACAAACTAGAGCACGACGACTATAACCTGTTTAAGTTCAACAACTCTAAGAAACCCAAGAGATAGGCACGACAACCTATTCCAAAGATCACTTGTGAATTTAGCAAATTCACAAGCCCTTGAGCAATACGGCTCAAGCACCAGACCACACGGCTCCAACTCAGAGCACTAGGTCTCCAAAACAGAGTACAAAGTACTCAACCCTATGGATCACAATAGATCCAAGTTCTGCTAGAACAAGCACACTTAGAGAATAGATCCTCTAGCACGATCTATCTCAACACAATAGAATTGGCGAGGACAAATAGAATTGGGAGATCTGTGTAGAACACATACAAAGATTCCGAGAAAATTCAGGACTCTGACCAATTACAAACTTTGCTGGATCTCCTTCTGGATCAGTAGTCTTGCAATCTCGAGCTCCTCCTCTTCTTCTCCTTCTTCTTCTCCTTCTTCTTCTCCTTCTTCTCCCTTTGGCGGCGCTGCTCTACTCCTCTGGATGCAGATGCCTCTTTCACGCTCAAATCACCTTTTTCTAGAATTGGTCTTGGCTTGCTCTTTCGTGGGATGCTTTGAAGTGCCAAGGGCAAGGGTATTTATACCCCCACAAGTCCATAAAAGGCCTTAGGGTACGTGGGCACAAAAACCTAGGCAGATCCCCTTGAACCTCAAGCGGCCACGTGTCCAGATGGAATTCCCAATTTTACGTTTTAGCCAGAGTGTGTCGACACTACTTCAGAGTGTGTCGACACACTGTCCCAAATTGGCATAATTGGTTCTCTGGGAAGAGTCACTAGTGTCGATACTACTTCAGGCAGTGTCGATATACTGTCCAGAACTGCCAAACAGGTCTGCTGGGAAGTGGATCTAGTGTCGACACTACTTGAGCCTGTGTCGACACTACCATGCAGACCTGTCAAGTGGGATCTCTGGAATTTGGGACTAGTGTCGACACCACTGAGACTGTGTCGACACACTTGACTTTTTCTTCTTCATTTTGCCTTAGGGTTTGAAACACTGTGTCAACACCAGTAAGGGGTGTGTCGACACTACCAAGGCAAAATCTGTATACACCTGCAAAATTAAAACATTAATCATTAGTACAAGATATTATCATTAAAATATGAGATATTAAACATCAAAAACATGTTGTTTGAACATTAACATGTTTCACCATTAAGCATTGAAATCACAACATGTCATCATTAAAATCACAATGTGTCATCATCAAAATCAAAGTATGAGTGATGTTCATTGGTATCATTAAAGTACAACTTTAGGAAATTCCAAAACACACTCAACCTAACAATCTCCCCCTTTTTGATGATGACAAAACATACGCACAATCTCCCTTGATTGCAACAACTCCCCTTGACCATATGCACCCTTTGAACTTTCTCCCCCTAGACCTAGAGACCTTTCTCCCCCTAGATACCTTTCTCCCCCTTTAAAGAACTTTCTCCCCTTAGAGACCTTTCTCCCCCTTTTTTGACAGCATCAAAAAGATAGATAAGAGAGAGAAACAAGGATTGTAGGAGATCAAGAAATGATCAAAATAAGTGAGGCAAAGTGATATTGACATATGAGAGAAATTATTGTGTTTTTGTATTATGCAATAAAGTTTAATCACAAAGACACACTCAACACAAAGTATAGCAAAGTTTAATTATCTGAATGTGGTTAAAATAATGATGCAAATGTGAAATAAAGTGACCTATATGAGTGAGCAGAAATAATTAACAAGGATGTTAGGAGCTTTAAGTTTAACACAATGTAAAAAATTAGTCTAGACTCAGTAAACATGAACTTTATTACGGTCTTAAGCTTTTTCATCCTGTTAATTTGATTGTCTTTCATTTGCAATTGGGAAAGAATACAAGAATAAATTAGTTAAATCTCACTTTTCAGTGCAAGAGATCACATTGATTAGATGCAAGATCTCCTGATTACTCAGTGGTTTAACTTTCATTATCTTATACAGAGTTGAAAACTTTTATTTCCACATTTTGACGCGAAACAAATCACTTTTCAGGTGAAATGGCCCGGTTACTCAGTAGTTCAAGAATTTGCATTACTATGTTTGTATCTTTCCAGATTGTTCATTTTTCTTTTGATGTTTATAGGAATTTGATTGCTTTGACCAGAAAAGACATGACTACGAATTTAGAGAAATTATTATTAACATGTGGTAAAATTGAAGCTTAAACATGCACAAGTTGAATAGTAAAGTCACTCATGTGCCTACAAGTGTTTTGCAAATCATTTTAAAAACATTCAGTATTAAGATTGCTTAACCTTGAAATGATAATGAATCTTTGAAATTAACTAAGTGCACAATGAATGAAGTTTCAATGTTTTAATTCTCTCATTAGAAAATAGCACAATGACTCAAAAATTATGATGATTTAGGCTCAGAATAGACAACAAATGTCAAGTGAAATGATTGAAGAATAGAAAATAACTCCCCCCCAACAAATACTCCCCCTTAACAATTACATAAAGGAATCTTGATACTTGGTGGAGACATATACTCACGCATAGTGAAAGTGTCCAAACAAGCTTAACTTGCCTTTCTTCAAATCACTATTTGATATACTAAGAATTTCAATGCAACTGAGAAGTAGGAATTTATTTGCAAGAGAGACTGGCTTTTATTTGCACAAGAGATGAGATGAAGATATCAGACATGAGAAAACTTGCATAAACCAAGTTCCCTTCAAAGAGAAGTGAATCTGGTTCTGCAAGAGGCTTAGTGAAGATGTCTGCAATTTGTTTTTCTGTGTCAATGAAGTGGAGTTCAAAAGAATTCTTTGAGACTTCATCTCGAAGGAAATGATGCCGAATGTCAATGTGTTTTGTGCGAGAATGCTAAATAGGATTTTTCGACAGATTTATAGCACTTGTGTTGTCACAAAGAATGAGAATGCAACCTAATGTGTGATTATAATCTAGAAGTTGATGTTTGACCCAAAGGACTTGGGTACCACAGCTACCAGCGGTAACATACTCAGCTTCTGCAGTTGAAAGAGCTACAGAATGTTGCTTTTTGGAAGCCCAAGAGATGAGACACCCTCCTAGATATAAACACAACCCACTAGTGCTTTTTCTATCAAGTTTGCACCCGGCATAATCAACATCACTCTATGCAATTAAGTCCAATTTACACCCAACAGGATACCAAAGACCCAAATCACATGAAGAAAGAAGATATTTGAAAATCCTTTTAACAGCAGACATGTGACTGTCTTTAGGATTAGCTTGAAATCTGGCGCACATGCAGACACTGAATTGAATATCTGGCCTAGAGGTAGTTAGATACAGAAGAGATCCAATCATACCTCTGTAAAGTTTGGCACTAACAGTCTTACCAGAAGCATCACTTGTTGGGTTCTCACATTCTAATTAATCAATACAACCTGTTTTTGATGATGAACATTGATGTACAATGCAAACAAGTGATAAACAATGTGAATTGAGTTTTAAATGAATGAGATCTTCAAACAATAACTTGTCATAACAACTTGGTACAATGCTTGATTTTATGTTCATAATATCTCACTAATTATGTTTACTTTTGTAGGAGATATACCATGTAAGACATGTGCCAAAAAGAAGCTTGAAAGATCAAGTAAAAGTTAAAAGACAAGGTACTTGTCGACAACAAGCAAGGACCTGTCGACAGATACAAACAGTCAGAGAGCAGCCAGTTCTGTCAAGGCACTGCCTGTCGACAGCAGGAGTGACCCTGTCGACAGATGGAACCAGTCCGAAGATCAAAAGCTCAGGAAGGCCTGCGCCTGTCGACAGCAACAGAGCACCTATCGACAGATGCACACAGTCAGAGCCTTCAGCCTTCTGGTTCCTCACAAGTTGTCTTCGCCTGTCGATAGCAGATGCAATACCTGTCGACAGACGGACTGAAAACATATTACGGGATGTTTTGCAAGTTGCCAAACTTAGTGTTTCTATGGAGTACGACTCTCCATATGTTAACACTCATATATAAGCAACCTTTTGCAACAAATCTCGTACACAAGCAGCCTTCAAGGAAAAACCCTAAAGAGTTCTTTCAAGAAGCCTTGTTCTGCTGCTCTGCTTCAACCTACCACCCAGAACCAAGAACGAAAGACTCTTGCAGCGGAAGGTGAAGTCCGAACGTCTTGGATTCAAGCATCTAAATCAACATCTAATCTCAAAGTCGAAGCTTGGATTCCAGGAGGACGTTCAGAGGAAGAGTTTGCTTATTGGATTGTTCTTCAACTCTCAAACCCATCCTGTTGGGTTTTCCATTTCATACTTTGTGTGTGTGTGTGGTGTGTTGACCAACTATCCCTAATAATATTGATTTTGCTATGACAAAAACTTTAAATATATATATATATATATTTTAAGCAACTTTCCCCTAACCAAGTATTTCAAAAAATAATAATAATAGATATATCACAAAAATTTCTAGACAGATTCAATGCCAATTTATTTTTTAAGGCACACATACTCTATAGCTACTGAAATCGACTAATGCTTTCGACTAACAAGTTCGACTCTTTCAAAGAGACAAGTCTGAGAAATTTGTCTAAGTCTATGTCTTTACACTGTATTCGACTCATGACTTCGACTCATACAGTCGAATGTCTTTACATGTATTCGACTCAGGACTTCGACTCATACAGTCGAATGTCTTTCACTATATTCAGTCATGACTCGACTCATAACCTGACTCCCAAGTTTTACACTACTTTCGACTAACGGTTGCTCTTTGTAGCGATTCACTTTATTCTTCATGTAGTCGAATCATGCCTACTTCTTGAGTCGAATTACCTTTAATATTGATCCACTACACTGACTAGTGTACTTGTATCCTTGTGCCATTGTCAGTTCTCTGTCAGAAATATCTCTGTCCTCATGTGTGTGGACGGTGGATGTAGGATAACAGTTTGTGTACTCCGAACCACTTAATCATCGTGTTCTGTGGTTTGTTCGCGTTTTGCGATAGATGATTGGTAGGCACGGTGTTCTACGCACTTTATTCCCTGTTTTCTCTTAATCACTCAAGCGTTCTCACACTTAATGAATTGAATCAAATTCATTAAGATCGCTGTATCAGTGAAAGAAGCCATCAACAGTTTAAAATTGCCGTAATCTATTCACCCCCCCTTCTAGATTCCGTAATTGTTACTTCCCATTCTCTCACATCCCTGTTCTTTCTATTCATACTTGTGTGTGGTGTGTGGTGTCTTGACCAACTATCCCTAATAATATTGATTTTGCTATGACAAAACTTTAAATATATATATATATATATTTTAGCAACTTTCCCTACCCAGTATTTTCCAAAAAATAATAATAATAGATATATCACAAAAATTTCTAGACAGATTCATGCCCATTTATTTTTTAAGGCCACATACTCTATAGCCTACTGAAATCGACTAATGCTTTCGACTAACAAGTTCGACTCTTTCAAAGAGACAAGTCTTGAGAAATTTGTCTAAGTCTATGTCTTTACACTGTATTGACTCATGACTTCGACTCATACAGTCGAATGTCTTTACATTGTATTCGACTCAGGACTTCGACTCATACAGTCGAATCTCTTTACACTATATTCAGCTCATGACTTCGACTCATAACCTGACTCCCAAGTTTTACACTACTTTCGACTAACGGTTTCTCTTTTGTAGTCGATTCACTTTATTCTTCATGTAGTCGAATCATGCCTACTTC
This sequence comes from Colocasia esculenta, assembly GCA_014218235.1. NCBI lineage: Eukaryota > Viridiplantae > Streptophyta > Magnoliopsida > Alismatales > Araceae > Colocasia > Colocasia esculenta. Next base: position 125,246,906 of record CM024755.1, on the reverse strand, counting down.
TTGAGTCGAATTACCTTTAATACTGAATTCCACTACACTGACTAGTGTACTTGTATCCATTTGCCCTTGTCAGTTCTCTGTCAGAAATATCTCTGTCCTCAAGTAGTATTACTTGTGTGTCGAAAGTTGAAACATAAATATTGTGAGTTTAAGATCAAACCTCACAATTTTTACTTTATATATATTTCTCTGACAGAATCCAGTACATTCATATTTTATGCTTTCCTGCAAAACCTTCTTTGCAAAATTTATTTCTAGTCTCATAGTCTAAATGTCCTTTGTCTCAGTTTTTATAATCTAAGAGACACAAGTATTATGTAAGATTCAGACGCATGACCTCTGGTTGTTTCACCTACCTCTGACAGTCCATTCTTTAAGTTTTTGTCTATTTGCCTTACTTTCTGACATGTCTGAGAATACTAGGTTCCATACTGCTATTGTACTCCACGACCCTCCTACCTCAAAGGTATGGAGATGCTTTGTCTTGTCCTTGCTATCAGGCATTTATTAAAGCACATGGTTCGTGGGTTGCTCAGCTCAAAACTTCAGATAGCTTATCTTCTAGCTGTAGCAACTGTCTCATTTCTGAAGACATGGAAAGATGCAACATTCATGATCCTTCGGACAAAGCTTCCAGAACCAAAGGACTTCCAAGACTATCTCTAAACGGCTAAACACAACTGCCATCTTACTCCAACGGCTAGTTTTTTGAATACTATAAATGATGAAGAAGCTCATGAAGACATACACAAGTGTATTCAATTTGAATCCTTCAAAGCTCATCCTGCATTCGTCAAGCCTTCCTGTAAAAAGCTTCAAGCTGAGAGAGTGTTTCTTTAGAAGCTTGTGTTATGAAGAATTGTCTTTGGGTGACCATTGCTAATTGCTTCATCTGTTCGAAGCTCACCAAGTAGCTTCAGCTTGAATTTAGATTGAAATTCTTTATCTATCAATCCTGCTGGAATGTGTGTTCTGTGCTCATCTTGAGACAGACACACAAGCATTTCTCTTTTCTTGTTGTATTTCTGCAGAAGTTCTGTTCTACTTTCCTACCCCTCCTGTGTAGGGAAGGCCCTTTTTGAAAGGCAGTTTAGTTTGCCCCTGATTAGGGAAGACTTGTTGTGGAGCAAGTGGGTGTTGTAATTTCCTCTCAAGGGTGAGAGAAGGCCAAGTTGATTGGCAGCTTAGTGAAATCTCAAGTGGTTAGCTTGAGGACTGGATGTAGGACTTCCATGTGGGAAGGGCCGACCAGGATAAAATCTTATGTGCAATTCTCTGTGTGATTGTTTTCCGCCAGTTCACACTTGAATCACACACACCTCACTAAGTGCTAACACTTCTTTTTAGTATTGTTTTTTCAGAAGAAAGATTTGAAAAGGTAAAAGTCCTATTCACCCCCCCTCTAGGACTGTGAATCTGCCATTTCGATCCAACAAGTGGTATCAGAGCTTGGTCTTCTCAGAAGAATCAAAAGATTTGAGAAGGAAATGGCAACAGAAGCTCACAACTATGAGCCAATCAGTCTCAAGGCCACCATTCTTTGATGGTGAAGACTATCAATACTGGAAGATGAGGATGGAATGCTTCATCAGAGGTACCGACTATGACCTCTGGCAGGTAATTGAACAAGGTGATTATGAAATAGTTGGAGCTACTTCTACCTCTACTGGTTTATCTATTGCTGATAAGAGAAACATGTCCCTAAATTATAAAGCTAAAAAATTATCTTTGCTGTGCCTTATCTAAAAGAGAATTCAATAGACTCTCAGCTTGTAGAACTGCAAAGAAATGTGGGACAAGTTATAGTAACTTATGAGGGAACTGATAGAGTAAAGCAACTAGAATAGATATACTAGTTTTCTCAATATGAGCAATTAAAATGCTTCCCAGTGAGAATATTACACAAATGTACAATAGATTTTCGAATATAATTGTAGGATTAAGTGCCTTAAGGAAAAATCTAACCAATGAAACGATTAGAAGATATTAAGATCTCTAACAAATGTTTGGACTCCTAAAGTCACAGCCATAAAGGAAGCCCATGATCTCACTGAATTATCCATTGATAAATTAATAGGCTCTCTCATGGCACATGAATAAAATGGAAAGATTTTCTGAAAATTCTTCAAAGAAGAAAATTTCAAATGCTCTTAAGATTGCAGATTCTTCTTCATCTGAGGACTCCAAGAGAAATCAGACGACAGTGATGAGGAGGCTATGCTCTCAAGGTGATTACAAAGATTCTGGCTAAAAAGAAGAAGTTCGGCTCAAAAAGATTCTTCAAGAAAGATAAAAAGAAAGAGCCAACATGTTATGAGTGCAATCAGCCCGGACATTACAAATCTGAGTGTCCCAGACTCAAAAAAAGGATCAAGAAGAAAAATCAGAAAAGAAGAAGGAAAAGAAAAGAGATTCAAAAGTTCAGAAGAAAGCTATGGCCAATATGGGATAATGAAGATGCTACCAGCTCAGACGCCTCCAGCTCAAAATCTGAAGAAGAAGAAAAGACAAATCTAGCTCTCATGCAGGGCTAGAACAGGGTCGGCTGAGGGCATCCAAATGGTATTTGGATTGTGGATGCTCAAGGCATATGACAGGTGATAAAAAGCTGTTTACAAGTTTTAGAGAAGAATCTGGTCATGTTACCTATGGTGACAATGGAAAAGGAAAAGTACTAGTTGTGGAACTATTGGTACTAAAGAAAAGGATTTAATTGAAGATGTTATGTATGTAGAAGGTCTCAAGCACAACCTGATCAGTATTAGTCAACTGTGTGATAAAGGTCATTTAGTAAGTTTCAGAATGACAAATGTGTAATTTTGAAGAACAACAAGAAATTTTTGAAGCACAAAGAGTCAAGAATTTATATACACTGCAATTGGAAGAATTGAAAGAAATAACCTTTGTTCGGCAACCACCAAAAGTGAAGAATCTGATCTGTGGCATAGAAGACTTGGTCATGCAAGCACTTCAGTCATCAAGAAATTGTTGAAGCATGATTTGGTTGAAGGTCTTCCCAAGATGAAAATCAAGAAATCTGGAATCTGCTCAGCTTGTGCAAAAGGAAAACAAACCAGACTTCATTTCAGTCCAAGACAATTGTTACAACTTCCAATCCCTTGGAATTAATTCACATGGATCTATTTGGACCTATGAGAACTATTAGTCTTGGAGGAAAAGTCTATGGCTATGTATTAGTTGATGATTACTCAATATACTTGGGTATCCTTTCTAGAAGCCAAATCTGATACTTTTCAACCCTTTGTTAAATTCAGCAAAGTTGTTTAAAAGAATCAGAAAATTTCAGATTACCAGTATCAGATCTGATCATGGAGGTGAATTCAAAATGAAGAATTCCTGAAGTTCTGTGAAGAAAATGGGATAGAACACAATTTTTCAGCTCCCAGAACACCGCAACAAAATGGTGTAGCAGAAAGGAAGAACAGAACACTGCTAGATATGGCCAGAACCATGCTGAACGAATATAATCTACCAAAGTACTTCTGGGCAGAAGCAGTAAATACAGCTTGCTACATCATCAACAGATGCATGATCAGACCCATCTTGAAGAAAACTCCTTATGATTGTACAAGGATAAGAAGCCCAACATCAGTTATCTTCGACCTTTTGGCTGTAAGTGTTTTATTCTAAACAATGGTAAAGATAACTTAGGAAAATTAGATGTTAAAAGCGATGAAGGTTTTCTGCTAGGATATATTTCAAAACCTAGAGGATATACAGTGTTTAATAGAAAAACATTAACCATAGAACAAACTGTACATGTCTTATTTGATGAACTAATCTTCTATCAAAAGGATAGAAGAAGAAGATTGTATTGATGATCTTTGCAGGGATCTTGAAAAGACTTCTCTTGAAGGAGAACAAAACAAGGATGAAGAATTAGAGGATCCCCCATTAGAAGATCTCCAACAAACAGAAGAAACACAAGAAGGACTACCCACTGAATTAAGGTATCACAGGGATCATCCTAGAGAAAATATCATAGGAGATCCTCAGACAGGGTAAGAACAGAGGTATGCAAATCCCTAGTGACTTCTCTGCATTAGTTTCACAAATTGAGCCTAAGACAATCAATGATGCACTGATGATGAATCTTGGATCCTTGCCATGTAAGAGGAACTCAATCAGTTCCACGCAATGAAGTTTGGACCCTTGTACCTAGGCCACTGACCATCCAGTTATTGGAACCAGATGGTTTTTAGAAATAAATGGATGAATCAGGGGTAATTACCAGAAACAAGGCTAGACTTGTAGCTCAAGGATACTCCCAAGAAAGGCATAGACTTTGATGAAACCTATGCTCCAGTTGCTAGATTAGAAGCAATCAGAATATTTATAGCATATGCTTGCTCTCTTAATATTAACCTATTTCAGATAGATGTTAAAAGTGCTTTTCTGAATGGTTTTATAAAAGAAGAAGTCTATGTTGAGCAAGCACCCGGATTTGAAGATACTAAAAATCCTAATCATGTTTTCTGTTTAAAGAAAGCACTATATGGATTAAAACAAGCTCCAGAGCTTGGTATGAAAGACTAAGTGCTTATCTTATATCACATGATTTTGTAAAAGAAAGTAGATAACACTTTATTCATAGAAATTTTCAGATGGAATCTTAATTGTGCAAATCTATGTTGATGACATTATTTTGGCTCTACTAATGAATCACTCTGCAAGTTCTTTGAAAATCTGATGCAAAGTGAATTCGAAACGAGTAGATGGGTGAACTAAATTACTTCCTTGGTTGTAAATCAAGCAAACCAAAGAAGGAACTCACATATGTCAACCAAATATATCTCAGATTTGCTTATCAAATATGGTTTTGACAAATGTAAGCCTTTAGGAACACCCATGAGCTCAGGCATTAAGCTAGACAGTGATCCTCTTGGTAAAAGGCAGATCAAAAGATCTATAGAGGATGATAGGATCACTACTCTATCTTACTGCAAGTAGACCAGACATAATGTTCAGTGTTTGTTGTGTGCAAGATTCCAAGCTGATCCAAGAGAATCTCATGTTCATGCTGTTAAAAGAATTTTTAGATATCTCATTAATACAAGCAATTTAGGTTTATGGTATCCCAGATGCTCAGATTTAAATTAATTGGATATAGTTTATGCTGACTATGCTGGATGCAAACTAGATAGAAAAGCACCAGTGGTACATGTCAACTTCTTGCAAGATGCTTAATATCTTGGTCTTCTAGAAAACAAACTCAGTAGCTTTATCCACTACAGAGCTGAATCATTGCAGCTGGAAGTGCTGTACACAACTTCTATGGATCAAGCACCAATTGGAAGACTATGGTCATCAGCTTCAAGAAATCTCAATGCTTTGTGATAATACAGTGCAATCAATTTCACAAAGAATCCAATTCAACACTCAAGAACCAGTGAGGTTAGACATCATTTCATCAGGGACCATGTAAGTAATGGCAATATCTCTCTTGAATTTGTTTCAACTGAAATCAATTAGCAGACATTTTTACTAAGCCCCTTCCTGAAGAAAGTATACATCTATTAGAAGAGAATAGGTATGTGCAATCCTGATTGATGACTGCTTAAACTTTCTGTTGTTTCTATTGTCTGAAGAAAAATATCCTGAAAACAACTAAGTCTTAGTTCGACTAATGTATTCGACTCACGAAGAGTCAAGGTAGTCGACTCCTATTAAAGTATGGTATTCGACTAATGTAGTCGAATCTCTAAATCGATTCACTTAAACCCTGAAACGGCGCAAATATTCAATTCCCGTATCTGACACCCAATTAAAGCGTGTCTCTTCACATCTCAATCGTCACATCCTTAATCGTGACCGTTCACCCAGAGATGAGGGGACGGCTTTTATCCAACCCTAATATAAACAATTCTTTTTCCAAAAGGAACACCCGTTTGAATTCCCTTTTCGACTGCTCTGTCCTCTTCCTCCCTTCGCGCCTTCTTGCTCTCCGGCGAAGGAACCTCAGAAGCTCTCTGCCAAACTTCATCCCTTGAAGACAAGGTAGGATCTTTACCTCTTTTCAAGATCATCTTCCTCTCCTCTGTAGTTTTTCTAAGTTTCCTTTTCGTCTTTGTGTCTAGATGGCATCATCTAGGGCTCAGGACTCTGTCCAACTCACCCCTGACCACTTCAAGACTTATCAAGATTTCAATTGTCCTCGGCAAGTCCGTTGATTTCTCTCATTTAAATGGAAGTCTGTCTTAGGTAGAGGAGACCCTCTCAGCTATGGGATGGACCAGGCTTTGTCAGCTTTCTGAACCGTTTGTTGCCAGCGCAGTCCGATCTTTTTATGCTTCTTTGAAAATTTCATCCGGAAATACTGTTGTGGGATTTGTTAAAGGAGTCAAGAGAACCATCTCCGAAGAACTTCTTATGAGTTTTTGGACTGTCCAATTCAGGACATTGTCTCAGCGAGTTTGTTTCTCTGGAGAAATAGAAATTAGGAATCATTGGGAGTTTGGGAACTCTGAGCAAGAGAGGCTTGCAAGTAAATGAGCTTTCGGCTGAGAAGAGATTAATACATTCCATCATCACCAACATCATAACCCCTAGAGAAGGTTCTCACTCCTCAGTCTCAGCTAGAGATGGAAACCTACTCTTTTGGGCTATTCAGAGGCATCAAGTTAATCTCCCATCAGTTATTTTGGACAGAATGATAACAGCAAAAGACCTACAAGACTCTCTCCCATATGGTTCTCTATTGACCCTTATTTTCAAAAAGTTTTTCGTGGATCTATCTGGAGATGTGCCTGTGAGCACTAAAGAAAGGATTGGGGTCATCACTCTTAGAAGAAGCCACTACTCCTTGATAAGCAAAAAGGAAAATTTATGGTATAAGGAGTCAGTTCCAGAATGTGAGCATGATGTATATCCAGATGAACCTTTGGTCTCTCTGCTCACTCAAGACATTCCTTCTTCAAATATTCACATTGAAGCATCGGCAGCCCCACATGTTTCAGAGATCTCTGTTCAACCCCCTGAACTATCTATTCCTCCACCAATTCAGCAAGAAGAAGTTCAGATTCCAGTCTCCTCCTCTCCCAATGAGCAAGATGCCCCTTTGAGACTGTGAATGAAATTTTAAGAGATTTCAAAGGCAAAAGACCTCTATCTGAAGATGTTCCTGTCACACCCATGGAACACATTTTCGAGAGAGAGAGATTCCTTACTCCCCTTCTCAGTTTGAGACCCGGCCAAGGTCTCAGGGGGAGAGTAGCAACAGTCTGAGCTCCATTCTAGAGATAGTTAAGTCTCAACAAGAAAATCTCTCAATCATTTACAGGCAAGTAGAGTTGTTAGATGTCATGTTTGTGACAGTCTTGCTGATGAGGTGAAGCAAATAAAGGATCTCATGCTTCAGTTTGTGACGACCCAACCAGCAAACTGGCCCAACAACCGTGCCAGTTGGTAGACTTCCTAGGAGGTCACCCATCCTGGGACTACTCCTAACTGAGCACGTTTAACTTCAGAGTTCTTTTCCTGCTCTAGCTCTGAAATGACTAGTCCGGGTTGTTGGTAGTCTGCTGATTTAGTCCATTTAAGATATTCTTATGGGGTGTTACAATCTACCCCTCTTATATAAGCAACATCCTCGTCGCTGCTCACATATAAGACACAATCAAACCCCAGGCAGGCAGAATTCTAGAGGTGGCCCCCACAGGCTCAAGAGGTAGCTCCCACTATGTAGCACTTTGCGTCATTATGGCTTCAAGAGGTGGCTCCGATAGCGTAGCACTTTGTCCTGTTGGGCACTTAGTTCCTGCACTTCCGGCTGGGTAAGGCTCTGATACCATTTGTGATGACCCAACCAGTAAACTGGCCCAACACCATGCTAGTTGGTAGACTTCTCAGGAAGGTCACCCATCCTGTGACTACTCCCAACTGAGCACGCTTACTTCAGAGTTCTTTTCCTACTCGAGCTCTAAAAATGACTAGTCTGGGTTGTTGGTAGTCTACTGATTTAGTCCATTTAACATATTCTTATGGGGGTGTTACAATCTACCCCTCTTATATAAGCGGCGTCCTCGTCGCTGCTCACATATAGCACACAATCAAACCCCAGGCAGGCAGGATTCTAGAGGTGGCCCCCACAGGCTCAAGAGGTGGCTCCCACTATGTAGCACTTTGCGCTATTATGGCCTCAAGAGGTGGCTCCCATAGCGTAGCACTTTGCCCTGTGTGGCACTTAGTTCCTGCACATCCGGCTGGACAAGGCTCTGAACCATTTGTGACGACCCAACTAGCAAACTAGCCCAACAACCGTGCCAGTTGGTAGACTTCCCAGGAAGGTCACCCATCCTGAGACTACTCCCAACTGAGCACGCTTAACTTCAGAGTTCTTTTCCTGCTCGAGCTCTGAAAATGACTAGTCCGGGTTGTTGGTAGTCTGCTGATTTAGTCCATTTAACATATTCTTATGGGGTTACACAGTGTGTTACAGTGTGACAGCAGGGCATTTCTATGCCATCAGGGCCTGCTCCCTCACAGCACCAGCACCAGAAACAACAACCACTGCTCAAGAGCCCCTCCAACAAGATCAACCTAAAGATCATGTCCTTGAAGATCAGAGCTTGAGCATGTAGCAGAAAAGGATCAGGAGATCCAGGCTGACCAGTAGCCCCTATCAGTAGAACAGCCCCAGCAGCACCAAGAGCAGCAGCAGCAGGAGCAGCCAGAGTAGCAATTAGAATCTGTGGCTGATCAGCAGCCAGGTATAGAAGAAGCTGAGGAGAGGTGATCCTTGAAAGAGACCTCATCAGGACCCTTCTGAGCTTCATACCTTCAAAGAAAGGTCAAGAGAAGGCTAGTGAAAAATGGCCAGCATGTCCTTTCCTCCTCTTCCAGCCTAGCTCTCCTATTCATCCTAGCCCCATTGCTCCTGAAGCCACTCCTTCAGCCCCTGCACCTTCTACTGCCTTAGCCTCAATCTCTCAGGTATCCTCTCCAGATCTACCACCCATTTCTGTCCCAGTAGCTTCCTCCTTAAAAAATGTCAAGTTCTCCATCTATCCTATCAAATTTCCTTTCAGACCCCCTAAACCTTTTAGCATGACCTTGTCTACCCAACTCCACAATTCTACTCTGCACCTCCCCTGGCTCCTAAACCAGGTTCTCAGAAAACTCACTTACAAATAATTGAGATGGTGCCTAGCCTGCAAATACCAGCTCATCGAGGTCCAAATTTGGCAGACAAACCAGCATTACTTCTTCTCCCTTTTGGTATGCTTTTGTCCCCATTCTCCCAATTCATGGCTCTATTCAAAGAATACCTTCCAATAGAGCCTTTCTTGAAATACATGACATGTCAGGCTCCACTTTTGAACCTGGCTTCCCTCTCTAATCAAACTTCTCAGGTTCCATATCTGATCTTCAACTTATTGCTCACAAGAGTCACTGTCTGACTCCTCCACATTTGTTGAACAATATCCTGAGGAAGCCATGAGGTTTCAAGAAGCTCAATCCAGGAACCACCACCTCAAACTCTATAATCATCTATCTCTCCGTTTTCATGACCTTTTTGCCACTCTCCTTCGAGATTTCCAGGCCAAATTCACTGCCATGAAAGCCTTTAATTTTGAAAGGTTCAAGCTTGGCCTGCATGATGTCTCTCGTGGCCAGTATGACATGCTCATCCAAGGTCAAGGCCAGCGGTCCCCTCCATGACAGTAGCTCTATTACCTGATCTCCATCCACCTCTTGTAGGAGCTGTTATGTACAGAGGCTCTTTTGCTGAAGCACTCTTCAACAGATTTATCAGAATCGCTACCAGGTTCAAGATCAAGTATAAAACAAGCTCAGTCTCCAGAGATTCATCTTTCAGTACATGTCCAAATCCCCGAAGAATCTCCTTGATCTTCAACTTAGTTTTGCTGAGGCCGAACGGTTCATCCTTTTGAATGGAAAAAAGCTTACCCTGATCATCATGCTCAGTGCAGAAGACTGAAAATCTCTCCAAATGAGTATCACTCCAAGAGCCTCCTTGACTTGAGAAAGCGCATAGCCTCGTATGGGCCTCCAGATACATGCATTACTATCAGACCAAGGATGCAGCCCTTTCAGTTGGTCTCTATTGGAATATCACCTTGCATGAATTCCTTACCTTGGCTGCCACCAAGAGGTTCATTCCCCTTCGCATCAAATCGCTTGGATCATGACAAGACTCGGCTCAAGCAATCCTTTACAGAAAACGCCACATCAAATCTGTTAAGAAATTGTCTTTCACCACTCCTACCTATGATGTGGATCTGCTAAGTTTGACCACTCTTTTCCCTCCAATGAGCAGAAGCTTTGGAAGCTCATAGAGCCTTTCTGGCTCAAGTTCCTCCTCACCTCTATCTTCCAAGCTCTGGCAATCAGTGAACTTTTGTTTTTAGAAGTTATGTACAAACACTTTTTTCTTATCAAATCTTTTACTACATTTCTGCTCTCTGTCTTTATATTACTGCATCTTCTGATTAACATCTTTTTTTTGCTAATGCCACAAAGGGGGAGAAAAGAAAAGGTAGCTGAAAAGATATGTAGAGAAAAGAAATGCTTAGGCATTTCTTTTTTTTTAGAAGAAATTTATATGATATATCTGGCTATCAGCTACCATTTAAAGTTTTCTGTCATTAACAAAAAGGGCGAGAATTGTTGAGCAACTATCCCTAATAATATTGATTTTGCTATGACAAAACTTTAAATATATATATATATATATTTTTTTTAAGCAACTTTCCCTAACCAAGTATTTTCCAAAAATAATAGGATATATACAAATTTCTAGACAGATTAATGCCCAATTTATTTTTTAAGGCACACATACTCTATAGCCTACTGAAATCGACTAATGCTTTCGACTAACAAGTTCGACTCTTTCAAAGTGACAAGTCTGAGAAATTTGTCTAAGTCCATGTCTTTACACTCTATTCGACTCATGACTTCGACTCATACAGTCGAATGTCTTTACATTGTATTCGACTCATGACTTCGACTCATACAGTCGAATGTCTTTACACTATATTCAGCTCATGACTTCGACTCATAACATGACTCCCAAGTTTTACACTACTTTCGACTACGGTTTCTCTCTTTGTAGTCGTTCACTCTGTTCTTCATGTAGTCGAATCATGTCTACTTATTGAGTTGAATTACCTTTAATACTGAATTCCACTACACTGACTAGTGTACTTGTATCCTTTTGCCCTTGTCAGTTCTCTGTCAGAAATATCTCTGTCCTCAGTAGTATTACTTGTGTGTCGAAAGTTGAAACTTAAATATTTTCTGAGTTTAAGATCAAACCTCACAATCTTTACTTTAATATATTTTCTCTGACAGAATCCAATACATTCATAATTTTATGCTTTCCTGCAAAACCTTCTTTGCAAAAATTTATTTCTAGTCTCATAGTCTAAATGTCCTTTGTCTCAGTTTTTATAATCTAAGAGACACAAAGTATTTATGTAAGATACACGCATGACCTCTGGCTGTTTCACCTACCTCTGACAGACCCATTCTTTAAGTTTTTGTCTGTCTGCCTTACTTTCTGACATGTCTGAGATACTAGGTTCCATACTACTTATTGTACTCCACTGACCCTCCTACCTCAAAGGTATGGAGATGCTTTGTCCTTGTCCTTACTATCAGGCATTTATTAAGCACATGGTTGGCATGGGTTGCTCAGCTCAATACTTCAAATAGCTTATCTTCTAGCTGTAGCAACTGTCTCATTTCTGAAGACATTGGAAAGATGCAACATTCATGATCCTTCGGACAAAGCTTCCAAGAACCAAAGGACTTCCAAGACTATCTCTAAACGGCTAAACACAACAGCCATCTTACTCCAACGGCTAGTTTTTTGAATACTATAAAATGATGAAGAAGCTCATGAAGAACATACACAAGTGTATTCAATTCGAATCCTTTAGAGCTCATCCTGCATTCTTCAAAGCCTTCCCTGCAAAAAGCTTCATGCTGAGAGAGTGTTTCTTTAGAAGCTTGTGTTCTGAAGAATTGTCTTTTGGGTGACCATTGCTATTGCTTCATCTGTTCGAAGCTCACCCAAGTAGCTTCAGCTTGGATTTAGGTTGAAATTCTTTATCTTTCAATCCTGCTGGAAAGTGTGTGTTCTGTGCTCATCTTGAACAGACACACAAGCATTTCTCTTTTCTTGTTGTAATTTCTGCAGAAGTTTGTTCTACTTTCTTACCCCTCCTGTGAAGGGAAGGCCCTTTTTGAAAGGCAGTTTAGTTTGCCCTAATTAGGGAAGACTTGTTGTGGAGCAAGTGGCTGTTGTATTTCCTCTCAAAGGTGAGAGAAGGCCAAGTTGATTGGTGTAATCACACGGATTGGCTTCCCCTCGACACGGACAGGATATCAAATATGATAGCATAGAAAAAGGATGTGATTGCCACCTAGATAAGTTGCCTAATGATATGGAAAGACCGGCTAACTTAACTAGGAAAAAAGAAGATACAGGAACTGACCGGGTTGTCGCGGTCGTCATGGCTGCCGCGTCTCTAGTGTTGCGTCAGTGGAACTCGACGCGTCTATGTCGCGTCACCCCAGGCCGTCGCGTTCTCTGAATGCGGGGAATTGATGTTGTGACCTTCTTCTAGTCCTCCAGCTGGCCAGAGCACCAGACATGATAAAATAGGAGTCATATTCCTCTAGGGACTCTCAAATATTGATTTCGGGATTTCAAGGTATTTTTAATGGTTTAATGGCTCAAATCAAGGCAAATGATGTGCTCAAGGTGAGTGACCAATTAGGGGCCCACTAAGGTAGCAAGAAATGTGGTTCAACCCATTAGTCATAATCGGGTGTTCTTCATGATGAACCTGCACAAGTCGAACCTTTGATTTCTGCAAATGCTTCCACTTCGGCCCATTTGGTGAAATACTCAGTAGCAGTGAGGATGAAGGATTTTTGTTTTATCTGAGCTTAGAATCACCAAAGGCCCAATGATATCAAAGGCCCACATGGAGAAAGGCCAGGAAAGATAGTGGATTCAAAGAGGAAGACGGAGCATGAATTTTATCGGCATGGATTTGGCATCTAACACACCTACGGACGTAGGCGGCACAGTCTTCTTCTATGGTTGGCCAGTATAGCCCTGCCTAAGGATCTTTTTGGCTAACATCTGACCATCCATGCCATCCGCATTCACCGGAGTGAGATCCTTCCACTATCTTCCAGCCTCTTCATCGGTCCCGGCATTTGAGGAGCATTCCATTTAGAGTGTGTCTGTAGAGAACTTCACCCACGAGGTATACTTTATGCCGCTCTACTCTACGGATAGTCGCCTATCTTCTGCTTCCAGCTTCTTCTGGGAAGGTACCGTCTCTGCAAAACTGCTCAATCTCATGGTACCACGGCCTCTCTTCTTCCATCAATTCCCCTAATTCAACAAGAAACAACTCCTTCGCTTCTTTCTTCTCTTGCCTTCAACACTAGGGAGCTCCTAAGATTTGAGAACCAAGGATCCTGAGTTGAGGGAGCTTCTAATCTCTGAATGGGTTATAGTCTCAGCGCTACGGCTGAGAGGGAAGGAGAGAGACGAAGCTAACGATGCCAGAGCATCGCCAGAATGTTTTGGGAGCGAGGAGTATGATGTAGATGAGTTGACGGAATTGCTTGGCGAGGAGCGTGACCAGATCTTGATATGGCTTTAGTTTGGGGTCACGAGTGCGATAGGTAGAGAGGACTTTCCGAAGAACTAGCTGAGAGTCTCCTATGATCTTAAGGTGACGGACACCTAAAAGGTAGGCAAGTTAAGACCGCTAGGAGAGCCTCATACTCGGAGATGTTGTTGGTGGCGTAGAACTGGAGTTGATAAGCCAAAGAATGGTGATCCCTTCTGGGTGAGCAAGACTGCACCTACGCCCCGTCCCCTAGAATTGAGAGCTCCATCGAAATGGAGTGACCAGAAGGGATCGTGAGAGACAGTGATAGGTTTCATCGGAAATTCCTCCTGAACCGTATCACTATGAGGAAGAGGGAGGTGAGCAAGGTGCTCAGCAATGGCATACCCTTTTATGGCTTTTTGAACAATAAGGAGATATCAAACTGAGAGAGGAAACTTTGCCAGCGTGCCAATCTTTCGGCGAGAACTGGCTTCTCAAGGAGATACCTAATAGGGTCCATTCTAGAGATCAAACTCACCTTATAGCTAGGAAGTAGTGCTTCAATTTATGCACTACCCAAACTAGCGCTGCACAAGTTTTTCTCCATTGTGGTGATTTTGAGCTCGGAAGGATTGAATAGCCTAGATAGGTAGTAGACTGCCCTTCTTTGCCGGATTCATCATGCTGAGCAAGGACACTCCTAGGGAGTCCTCAACAGTCGCGATATAGGATTAGGGGTTTCCCAGGGATAGGCTCCTGAAGCAGCACGGCGATTCATAAGGTAGCTCTTGACTCATCGAAGGCCTCTTGGCATTTATCATTCCATTCAAACTGACCCTCCTCTCAACAGTTCGTAGAAAGGATGACATCTTTGAGAGTGCTGAGATATGAATCTCCTTATGAACTGCAGAGCGACAAATCAAACCTCGAAGTTCATATATGTTCTTAGGAGGAGGCATCTCATTGATTGCCTGGCCTTGTGTGGATCTATTTTGAATCCCCCGCTTACTAACTATGAAGCCCTAATAATTTTCCTGAGGAACTCCAAATACGCACTTCTTTGGATTCATCTTCAATTGATGCTCTTGTGCGCGACGGAAAACTTTGGCAAGTACGGAGGAGGCTCTTTTCGGGTCTGCGACTTCTCCACGATATCATCCACGTAAACCTCAACATCAATTTTATCATGTCGTGGAAGATAGCTAACATTGCTCTTTGATAAGTGGCGCCGGCATTCTTTAGTCCAAACGGCATGACCACATAGCAATATGTTCCCCATGGGTGGTGAGAAGGAGGTCTCTCTTGATCCTCCGGGGTTAGACGAATTTGATTATAGCCGGAGTACCCATCCATGAATGATAGAGTTTAGAACCCTGCTGTATTATTGATCAAAACATCAATGTTGTAGCGGGAAATCGTCCTTAGGACATGCCTTATTCAAATCCCAGAAATCTATGCAGATGCGCACTCTTCCGTCTTTCTTCATCACCGGGAATGATTGTTTGCCACACACAAAGATAGAGGACTACACGGATAAACTTGGCTTTGTATAGCTTATCATCTCGCCTCTTTCACTTTAAAGCGATGTTGGGGAGGAACCCTCCTTAGCTTCTGTTTAACGGCAACTGCCCCTGGCTTCAAATTAACCTATGCTCCACAAATCGGGGTCAATGCCAGGCATGTCATCATAGGACCAGGCAAATGATCCTTGAACTCCCTTAAACATTTTCTATGAGCTCTTCTTCTTCTTCAGGCGGGAGACCAGAAGCTATGGTTAAGAGCCTGGGTCCTCTTGCGTTCCCACATTTACCTCTTTAGTAGGTTCGTCGACTGCTGAGGTAGGTTCATCGAATCTCCTCCTACCACTAGCATACGCCTCACAGCATCCTCTATCTCACCACATTCTCATCTAATGGGTCTCTTCGGCTACGATTTCATATATCCCAAGCCGTCGTCTAACCCTTCCTCTATCGGCATCTCCTCTAAGTCCGAACTACCACTTCTTTGATGACTCTTGACAGCTAGAAGAGCGCCACATCTATGGACTAAGTCCAAGAGGTATCTACGGGGTACGCCACTACCCTTCTTCTTCCTAGACGGGACGGGGACTCCTAGAAACTACCCCTGAACTTGAGTTAGATTTGATATTTACAGGAGGCTCTAGAGAAGTGTCCAGAGGTTTAGTCCAAGAGGTATCTACGGGGTACGCCACTACCCTTCTTCTTCCTAGACGGGGACGGGACTCACTAGAAACTACCCCTGAACTTGAGTTAGATTTGATATTTACAGGAGGCTCTAGAGAAGTGTCCAGAGGTTTAATGGAAGGGAAAACAACGGTGCGGCAGGGCCGCAAAGATCCCCGATGGAGCTGGAGGAGGAGCGGGCCACCCGAGCTCAGGGTGCCGGCAACAGCATCGGGGTGTAGGGGAGCAGAAGACCCCTCACCCGAATCGCCTGGAATGGCCATGTCTGACCACCAGGTGAAGGCACGACTGGAGCGAAAGGATGACGACGATGGCCGCTGGGAGCAGATGTGACGGGGATCGCCGTCGAGAGAGGGAGCAGGAGAGGGTGACGGGATCGCCGTCGGAAGCAGGAGCAGGAGGGGGTGACAGGGATCGCCGTCGGAAGTAGGAGCAGGAGGGAGGTGATGGGATCGCCATCAGAAACAGGAGCAGAAGGGGGTGGCAGGGATCGCCGTCGGAATAGGAGCAGAAGGGGTGAGGGGGATTGCCGTCGGAAATAGGAGCACCAGGGAGTGACGGGGATCGCCGTCGGAAGCAGGGGGGACATCACACACACATTTTCTTGTCATTTGGAATTTTCTTTTTTTTTTTTGATGAAAAAGGACTACATTAGATTAAATGGCTTCGAAAAAGACAAGACCGAACCATTGAAGGAAATGCCGAGGCGGGTGAGGGACGATGATGCCTCAATGGCGGCGGGCGAGATTTGGACAATGAAGGGAAGATGCAAAGGAATGAAATTAACATTGAGTATGGATGAAACAAAGTGAGTGGGAGGCCGGGAGAACTCTGGCCAGAACTCCTGTACAAGTAGGAGTAAATGATTTGACTGGTTCTCCTCACCAATTCCAGGCAACTGTCGCCTGGCGGTGGTTGTCGATGCTGATAATGCTGCTACCTGCGACACATCTTCTTCGTTGAACAGTTGATTGACCGCAGAAATAAGGTCTTCTAATTCTAGCTTTTCTTCCTCAGCTTCTGATCTTTCAAACAACAGACTAACTGATGAGACAATATCATCTTGATCCGGATCCTCAGTATCTTCCTCAGCTCTCTTATTCTTGTTGGGTCGCTGATCCTCTAAAGTTTGATAGGCTGATCTTGGCGTTTCTATGGTGTGTTATATCCGGGCTGAATGGGCCCTCTGACAAAATGCTCGTATAAAGACCAAGTGAGCGGTCCATGGTCTGATTGTAGAGGAGATGAGAAAGCGGCCCATTCTGAATATCCAAGGCCACGCTTTGTGAATTTCTTAGCGGTGGCGACAGTCTTGGTTTGCCCCTGAAGATGAGCACCCATGCCTTTTCCTGACTGATAACCCAGCCTGAACATGATGTCCCCCCTTTGTATTCTTGCTCACATCCTTTCTGACTGCCATTATAGGAGGAGACCCAATTGGGTGGTTAGAAGAGAAAGTATAGGCCCAAGTGTAGTTAACATCAAGCACTGAGATTATGGGCTTATTGGACGGCCATACTGATGGCAGCACACTCTCAACGGCTTCGACTGTATGCGTTGTCGTCATACTCTTACCTTGACTATCCGCCCTTGGAAAGGGAACTTCAGACACTGATGCGCTGTAGAGGGTACTGCCCCTAATGATTCGATCCACGGGCGCCCTAGAATGGCTTTGTAGGTGTGATCAATGTTCAGCACATAGAACTCCATAGACATGACGAGAGGGCCTAATTCTGCTTGCAAAGTGATAACCCCGTGACAGGCACGTCGCGAATTGTCATATGCAGCAATGTGGTAGGCGTGGGCTGCAATTGATGTTCCGATATGTTGCAAGCTCTAAGAGTGCTTAGTGGACATACATTAATAGGCTCCTGTGTCCACCAGAGCCGCATCGACTGCCACTTTATTTATGGTAAGTGTCCACACACAGGGGCATTTTCCTGGCTTCGGGGGCAGCCAACTCGCCATCAGAAAAGGTAATGGTGGGTCCTCTGTTCACTATTGAGAGCACTGAGGGTAGGTTGTCCAGATTCATGTCCTCGCTGACCATGACTCTTTGTAAAAAAGTTCTGAGAGCATCTTGGTGAGTCTGCGATCTCTTAATGAGCTCCAATATGGAGATCTTGGCGGGAGTCTGATCGAGATGCTTTAGGATGTCATATTGAGTTCCCGGTGCCGGATCAATCTCTACTGCATCTTGTTGCTGCTGATTGTTGGTTTGCTGACCTGGCATAGGTATGGGTGCATTAGGATACATTCGATGAAACATTCGCCCGCTCCAGAGGGCAAGATTATGGTGGAGTGGAGGGGTAGGGGTGTTAAGGATAGAAGGGTTGGCTAGTAGTGGCGCTGGCGTAGGGAGAGAGGGGTGTTGTTTGGTGGAGGGATGATGGTGATATGATGGGAGGATAGGATGGTGAGGTGATGGTGGCAATATGGGGTGTAAAGGAGGGGGTATGGCGGATGCAGGCGCGGGAACAGTGGGCGTGACGTGAGAAATAGCCAGAAGCTGGCCCACCTCATGGTCGTCATCGAAGACCCACTGGGCTTCTGGTGCGCATGGTGGATAACGGGGTTAACATGCGCAGGCGGAGGAGGTGGTGGAGCTGGTTGAGGGTTCGGAGCAGGTTGATGTTGTGGCATGGGGTTACGGACTATGCCTAGGTCGTTTGCCGGCTGCTGCGGCTGCTGCTGTTGCTGTTGTTGCTGGTGTTGCTGGTATTGCTGTTTTAAAGGCTGGTATTGCTGTTGCTGTTGTTGTTGCTGCGGCTGCTGTTGCCTCTATTGTTGT
The DNA here is from genome assembly GCA_014218235.1 of Colocasia esculenta. Lineage (NCBI taxonomy): Eukaryota > Viridiplantae > Streptophyta > Magnoliopsida > Alismatales > Araceae > Colocasia > Colocasia esculenta. The sequence goes on along the minus strand of CM024755.1, from coordinate 125,228,289 downwards.
TGCTGTTGCCTCTGGCCTTACTGGTCCCTCAAAGTTTGGATCAACCTCTTCATTTCTGCCCATCAATCTGATTCTGCTCATGGAGATCGTATATCATGTCCGGAATTGGAAGCAATCGGACACATTGTGGCCCGGATGACGATGATAGACGCAGTACTTTGTTTGATCGACCGCCATATTCCAATTCGCCTTCTCAGGAGGGAGTCTTAAGGCATTTAGAGACATGAGGGCTGCAAAGACATCAGCTAGAGATTCGGGTAATGGAGGGTACTGGGATCTCTTGGCCATTGGGTTTCCTGGGGCATAGCCCTTTGAGGCGGAGGAACCTGGGAGTATTGGCGCTGATCTTGAGGGAGATTTTGTCCTTGGGGAGGTGGCTGCCTATTGTTGTTGTTGTTCCAAGACTGTTGGGTTTGCTGGGTATAGGGGACCTACCTACTGGGCCTTGGGGATTGCTAACGGCACCTACTTGTTCATTGGTCTGGATCCCTTGGTGACTGGGCCTTGCGGCTTTTTAGCATAACGGGCCTTGGGGGTCTCGAACATGGAATGTATAGGCGAGTCCTTGAGTTGGGTTTGAATGAAACGGCTCGACTATATAATTGGTGCATGGTAGAGATGTCGTTCATGGCCAAAATTCGGTAGGTGGGCGTGGCATTGGAGATCAACAGCTTTACTTTCTCCTCCTCAGGCATTGGGCACGGACTTTGTGGCCAGAGAGCGCCACCGGTCAGCATAGGTGGATTTGGAATCCTCGGCTTCCTCGGGAGGTAAAGATAGAGCCACTCTAAGGCTGGACCATCTATGATTTTCTGAACAAATATGCCATGAGATGGGCGGTCATACTTGTGCGGCGCCGATTCATACACGAGTCCTTCAGATGAACATAGGGGCCCCTACCCCAGAGTATCGACGATATACAGGGAGCTCGAACTGGGGAGGCACCCGGAGGTATTGGAAGGATGGGAGGGCAATGTCCTCTACCTTCCGAGGATCAATTTGCCTCCGGAGGTCATGAAGCTCCTTCTTCATACTTGTCCCTTCCGCCAAGAAATCGGAAGGAGATTGGATCTGATGCGTAGGGACAAGGAGCATGGCCGCTCGAAGGAGTGAGACCTCTCACGAGGAAGCGGAGCTGGTTCGACCGTATATATGTAGTGGGAGGAGACCGAGGCCGAACATCTCGTGGGGGGAGGTAGCTTGGTTCTGAAAAATGAATGGCCCGAGGAGGAGAGGTGTAGGGTCTGCCCCAGACGAAGAAAGATGAGGGGCTGAAGCGACGCGGACGGAGGACTCCGCCAGTCGGGCTGGATTTTGACCCCGGGAGATAAAGGTTGTTTCCCTTGGCAGTAGCTATGAACTCTCGGACTTGGTCCGGAGAGAGGTGAGGAAGGAGCTGGCTGAATTGAGAGTGAGGGTCATCATCCCCGGGAGGAGAAGGAGGACGGGATTGGATCCCAGTAATGGAGGGAGGCTGGATATGCCCTGGGAGAGTGGCCATGGAAGGTTAGGGCACTTCCTCGAGCAACCCAAGGGGTAGGGCATTGTCGGCAAGGACTCGAAATTGGTCCATGTCGAAGAGGGGATTATGATAAAGCATGAGGATCGGAGGGGACTGACTCGATCTCCCTAAACAATGACGCATACACCCTCCAACCAATTTGGGGGGACACACCTAAACACTATCACGACAAGAAAGACAGACAGGAGAAGGGGATCAAAGCACTCAAGTTATCATGCTTACAACGCAATTTCTTAAGATTTGAACTTGACCTTTTAAGTGAATTATTAAAGGGATGTCACTCGGTCATGCGGTCCCTGATAGGAATGAACTCAAGTGCTCCGGTATGACTAAGGGTGGTGCACACTCACTCACGAGGATGGCTCAAACTAAAGGTGCAACTGGTACAATCAGCCCGGTGAACCGCAACGTGCATACGGCCACGGGACTTACGGAGGTCCTCGGAAGGCGGGCCCGAGTCAGCCTACGAGTGCTCGTAGGTGAGAGGACTCACTCAACCAAGGGGAACCTGATCAAATGGGTTTAGCAGCGTATGCAATGGGCCTAAATGCCCGAAATGTATGCACAAGTGATAGATGAGAAACAAACAGGGCGACCAGATGGGTCTCGGGCCGAGTCTCGGTGACTGGGTACGCCGCGACCCTATCGCGACAGCGCGAGTGGCCGCGATAATGACAGAGGCCGAAGACACAGTGGGTCACCAACCCAACTCAAACAGACTACCCTACCAGAAGGTAAAAGCACCAAAACCCTAAATCAATACAACATGGATCAGGAAGCACCCAAAACTGATTCATGGATGGAAGCATTAACAAACAGAGCGTACCTGTTGACACGACGCTCACCAGCGGCGCGACCATGTCGCGTCCATACGCTACGCCGCGACTCGACCCGAAAACTTACAAATAAGAACTAAAAGGAAAATCTGAACCCTAACAGGATTCTAACATCCAAAAACACGACAATACACGACACATATACATGGAACAAGGATGCATGATCTTATAGAAGTAGGGTAAGGCAGGTATAAGAAGAAAAACTGACCTGCTATCGCGTCGTTGTCCAGCGACGCGGCCTTATCGCGTCAACGCGATGCGTCGCGACACGAACCGGGGCAAAAAGCAGGAAACAAAGAACAAAAGAAGACTAATAGGGCACCAAAAGGACAAAAAAGAAAGACAATATGGCAAGCAAGCAAGTTAGATCTACGAAGGTAGCACTGAAGGTCCCACCGTGATCGCCAAAAGGTGTAATCACAGGGATTGGCTTCCCCTCGACACGGACATGGATATCAAATATGATAGCATAGGAAAAAGGATGTGATCGCCACCTAGATAACTTGCCTAATGATATGGAAAGACAATGGCTAACTTAAACTAGGAAAAAAAAGAAGAGAACAGGAAACTGACCTGGTGACGCAGTCGTTATGGCCGCCGCGTCTCTAGTATCACGTTAGTGGAACTCGACGCATCTATGTCGTGTCACCCAGGCCGTCGCGTTCTCTGAATGCGGGAGAATTGATGTTGTGACCTTCTTCTATTCCTCCAGCCAGCCAGAGCACCAGAGCTTCTCGTAGACTTGCTTGCTTGCCTGTCAATCAAAGAAAACACAAAGAAAAGACCCTATTAGAGCATGTAAAGTGTAGTATCTATTCTAAAAGATGAAATGAGATGGGAGATCATGGTGGGAACGCACCTGGGGTGGTTTTAAACCCCTATGGGTGTGGGAAAACGTGGGTGGATGGTGGATATGCTCTATTTTAAAAGGACATAAAAATGCATGTAGAAATAGAAAAGAGGAAGAGGAAAGGGAATGTGCCCCATTAGGGCGACTTCCTGGCGTGGATGCAGCTCCAATGATGTGCAAAGAGGTCCAGGAGATTGCTAGAGTTGCCCTCTTCACGTTCCTTGCTCCATTGATGGTGAAATGAGTGAGTTGTGAGGAGTGGAATGTGAAGGGAATGAAGGGAATGTGTGGCTGCGTGGCTAAGTCTAGTTCAGAGGAAATTTTGGCAGCCCTTCGGGGTGATCATGAGGCTCTCCTCGTCCATGAGGAGGAGCTTTCCTTATATAGAGCTTGGAGTGAGAAAATTAGGTATTATCTCCTCAAAAAGGTTTAGAAATAAAAAATGGGGGATAAAGCTCTATGAAATCGGGTGTAGAGTCCTTAGGGGAGCTTAGGAGGGTCCCTAGGGCCAAGGATCTGTCCAAGGGGTTGGGATAACCCTCTTAGACCAAGTCAAAGTGCATGGGAGGATAAATAGGGTGTGGTTACGGAGGCCAGAGATCTCGGACATTGTCGCGTCAGATTGTAGGGTCGCGACTAAAGACGCGACGGTGCGGGGGGACGCGACAGCATTGCCCACGTGCATGGATAATGCATGGGCTGTCGCGGCGGCCCAGCCCGTCGCGACTATAGTCGCGGCGCCACGATGCGTCGCGACAAGGAACCCGAATTATCTTGGATTATTCTCTCTAACCACATGATAAAATAGGAGTCATATTCCTCTAGGGACTCTCAAATGATTGATTTCGGGATTTCAAGGTATTTTTTAATGGATTAATGGGCTCAAATCAAGGCAAATGATGGGCTCAAGGTGAGTGACCAATTAGGGGCCCACTAAGGTAGCAAGAAATGTGGTTCAACCCATTAGTCATAATCAGGTGTCTACAATTGGCAGCTTAGTGAAATCTCAAGTGGTTAGCTTGAGGACTGGATGTAGGACTTCCATGTGGGAAGGGCCGAACCAGGATAAAATCTTCTGTGCAATTTTCTGTGTGATTGTTTTCCGCCAAGTTCACACTTGAATCACACACACCTCACTAAGTGCTAACACTTCTTTTTAGTATTGTGTTTTTCAGAAGAAAGATTTGAAAAGGTAAAAGTCCTATTCACCCCCCCTCTAGGACTGTGAATCTGCCATTTCGATCCAACATGGTGTGTCAAGCGGTTGTTGTGCTTGATATACGTGTGTGTGTGTGTGTGTTGATCTGATCGTGGGTTCACATCAGATAAACACGTGTGTGAGTTGTAGTTCGTGAACTAGCTCATAAGCAGGTGATTCTGCGTGTGTGTGTGGCCCGTGGATGTAGGATACACGAGTTGTGTACTCCAAACCACGTAAAATCTACGTGTCTCATGGTTTGCACGAATTTGCGTTAGATGTTTAGTAGGCACGACACTTTTATACACGTTTGAGTACTTGCTTATTGATCTACCAATCACTCACACACATTCACACATAGTCTGATTTTTGCCAACACTTTAATTGTCTGTGCTATTGCAAAAATAGGGCGTTAAGCTTTTAAATTGTCCGTAATCTATTCAACCCCCCTTCTAGATTACCATTTAGGGAATTCCGCATCTCTTCAATTAGAATCAGAGCCGGGTTTCTCCGATTTACTGCTTTATCTGGTTGATCCTACGATCAGGAGATTCACAGTCAAATGGAATCTAACAAGGGGTATATGGCCGAGGGACACTCAGTGACCAGGCCACCCTTCTTTGATGGCACTGACTATCCATATTGGAAAAATCGGATGCAGTTTTTTCTCCGCGCACAAAACTTCGAACTATGGAAAATAGTCAAAAAGGGAGCATACGAACTGCCTCAGGACGAGGACACCTGGACCAAGGACCAGATCGCCAAGGGGACACTCAACTGGAGAGCCCTCAATATGATGCAGTGTGCGGTCCATCCGAAGAAGTACTCAAGAGTCTCCACATGCACCTCAGCTAAGGAGATGTGGGAAAAGCTTGAGCTCATCTATGAAGGTATGTCCGAGGTAAGAGAATCTAAGGTAAGCATGCTGGTTTCTGAATATGAAATGTTCAAAATTAATCATGATGAAACCATTTCAGACATGTTTGCTAGATTCGTGATAATCATAAATGGATTGAAAGGTCTGAAAATGGAATACTCGGAGAGTGACTTGGTGAGGAAGATACTTCGGTCTCTTCCATCCTCTTGGAACACTAAAGCCACTGTCATTGAAGATTCCAAAGACCTCTCAAAAATGAAAGTGGATGAATTAATTGGCTCTTTGATGACTTATGAGTTGAATGTTAGAAGAAAAGAAACTGAAGAAAATTCTAGGAAGCCACTTGCCTTGAAGGCTTCCAGGAGGACTTCTTCAGTTTCCAAAAAGGAATTGATTCAGGAAAGTGAAGTCAGTGAATCGTCTAGTGAGAGTGACAATGATGAAATGGCTATGCTCACTAGACAATTCAAGAAATTTCTGAAGTTCAAGAGGAGAGGTACAGGTAACTCTAAACCTTTCCAAAAGAAAGATTTTTCTAATAAGTTTGATTCTAACAAAAAATCTGAAGTTGTTTGCTATGAGTGCAAGAAGCAAGGGCATATGAGAGGAGAATGCCCCGAGCTCAAAAAGAAGCTTAAGAAGGACAAATTCACCTTCGAGAAGGCCAAGGCAATGGTGGCCACTTGGAGTGATGAGGATGAAGACCAGAACAGCCAAGCTACCTCCGGGGATGATGAAGTCCACTGTCTCATGGCGAGAAGTGATGACTCGAATGAGGTAAATTCCTCCTTTGAAACATACTCTATTATTCAATGGGAAGAAGCTTACACTGTTCTATTTGAAAAATACTGTGAATTCAAGTCTGAAAATAAAGCACTCAAGAAAAAATTCAATTCCCTTGTTCATGAGTCAAACAACCATGATGAAATTGAATCCTTGAATAAGGTAATTGAAATGGTGAAACTTGATGAACAAACACACAGTGATGAATTGGACAGCATGAAACTTAAATTTCAAGAAGTTCAAAAAAAAAGAGATGATTTAATGAACTCTCTTGAAAGCCTTAATAGTGAGCATGAAAAGCTAAAGGAGAAATTGGAAAAGTTGAAAATGACTTGAAAGGTAAGTCAAAAGATTTATCTAGTTTTGTCAAAAGTAAGCAAAATCTGGATGCTATTTTAGGTTCAAATGTTTATGTTGCTAGACATGGGATTGGGTTTCAAAAAGTAAAGCCAAAGAAAATTGGCAAAAATCTGTTAACAAACTTCATTGATACCAGCCCAAGTTCAAGTAAACGAACCCCTTCAAAGAACAGGAAAAATCCTTCCAAGGGAAAGAAACAAGAATCTAAAATGGTTAAGTTTGCTCCTGGCCAATCTAAGGAATTTGCAACAAGCTCAAAACAGGACAAACAACAAACTCCTAAAGCTAAACTTACAAGGCAACAAAAAGGAAAAATGCCAATGCATGCTCCCACAAAGGTAAAGCACAATGTTGTTTAAAAACCACCTTCATGCAACTTATGTAAAAAGGTTAGGCACACTGAAAAACAATGCTGGAATAACCAAAATCAAATGAAAATCAAATAAGTTTGGATTCCTAAGCATTTCCTATTTGGCATGAATGATACAATGGCACCCAAAGTAATTTGGGTACCAAAACCTCTCGTCTGATCCACATGTGCAGGAATGCCTAGCAGCCCACAATCAAAACAAATGGTACTGGACAGTGGCTGCTCGAGGCATATGACGGGCGACAAAGCTAAATTCAGTATGCTCATGGAAAAATACGGAGGTCAAGTGATCTTTGGAGGTAACAACAAAGGCCAGATCATCGGCTCAGGTAAAGTTGGTAAGTTTGCCTCTAACTCCATAGACAATGTGCTACTAGTTGATGGCCTTCATCACAATTTGCTCAGCATAAGTCAATTGTGTGATAAAGGTCATAAAATTGTCTTTGAATCCAATTCATCTCAAATTCTTGATAAGGAAACAGGAAGCCTAAATTTTTTGGAAAAAGAATGAATAACATCTACATGGTTGACTTAGATGATCTAGAAAATAACAATTTGTGTCTTGTAGCAAACAAACAGACGAGCTTACATTATGGCATCGTAGGCTCGGTCATGCTAGTTATAATGTTTTGCACAAGATCATGAGGCTTAAGTTGGTAAGTGGTCTTCCTGAAATCTCCTTTAACAAGAATGAAAATTTTTGTGATGCATGTGCACAGAGAAAACAAACCCGAAAATCCTTCAAATCAAAGGCATCGGTAAGTACTTCCAAAGCCTATGAACTCTTGCACATGGACTTATTTGGACCTACGAGAACACTCAGTCTCAATGGCAAGCGTTATGGTTTTGTCATTGTGGATGATTTCTCTAGGTTCACTTGGGTAAAATTCCTGGCTCACAAGAATGAAGAATTAAATGTTTTTGAAGAATTCTTCAACAAAATTGAGCATGGGAATGTCAATAAAATCTGCTCCATCCGCACTGATCACGGGGAAGAATTTGACAATCATTCCTTCTCTGAATTTTGCAGGAACCAAGGCATAGTCCACCTATTTTCCTCCCCGAGAACTCTCGAGCAAAATGGAGTTGTGGAGAGGAAGAATAGAACCTTGGTGGAGATGGCTCGTACGCTTTGGTCGAGAATCAATTAACACGAACCTTTTGGGCAGAAGCGGTAAACACATCTTGCTACATCCTTAACCGAGCCATGGTATGACCCGTATTCAAGAAAAAACTTCTGAAAGGTAAGAAATCCACCATTGGGTACTTTAAAGTTTTTGGTTCAAAGGTGTTTATCCATAACAATGATAAAAATGACTTGGACAAGTTTGAAGCCAAGAGCGAACAAGGTATTTTTCTTGGATACTCTGAACATTCTAGAGCATATAGGGTGTTCAATCTGAAATCTAGAACTGTGGAAGAAACTCCACATGTCATTTTTGATGAATCACAAATCAAACCTAACATTGTAATTACTATAGGTTTGATGACATGGAAGGAACAGCACTTGAGGAACTTCAAAGAAAGAAAAAGGAAAAACTCAAGAAGTTTCAAAAGGAAAGAGTGGATTTCTTCGCAGGTACGATGATGAAGATGACGGTTGTTTGATCAAAAATCATGATGAAGTTCCTGCTGAAGATCCACAACAAGAAGAACAACCTCAAGATGAAAGTCCTCCAGCCACCCCTCCTCCAGAACATTCTCCTCAATTGCAAGATCAACCCGGGCCTTCAACAATCACTAATGTGAGGTACTCTAAAGCTCATCCACTTGAGAATGTCATAGGTAACATAAATGATTGAGTTCAAACTAGGTCTCAGGTAAATCAAATAGTTGAACATGATCATTTAGCCTTTGTATCTCAAGTGGAACCCAAAACTGTTGAAGAAGCACAAAAGAAAATTCTTGGATTGATGCCATGCATGAGGAGCTTGGGCAGTTTCAAAGAAATAATGTCTGGAGTTTAGTTCCTAGAACCCCTGAAATTTTTGTCATAGGAACAAGATGGGTCTTTAGGAATAAACTAAATGAAGAGGGTAAGGTGGTTAGAAACAAGGCTAGACTAGTTGCAAAAGGATACAATAAGCAATTTGGTATAGACTTTGAAGAATCCTTTGCACCTGTAGCTAGACTAGAAGCAGTTAGGATCTTGTTAGCATATGCATGTTCAAACAATTTCAAATGGATGTCAAAACTGCTTTCTTGAATGGCTACATAAAAGAGGAAGTCTATGTCTCTCAACCACCTGGCTTTGAGGACCATGATAAACCAAACCATGTATTTAAATTGCACAAAGCTCTCTATGGTTTGAAACATGCACCCCGAGCTTGGTACGATAGGCTGAGTACATATTTGGTAAGCAAAAACTACTCAAGAGGTAAGGTGGACCAAACTCTTTTTACAAAGAAAGTTCGCAATCACATAATTGTTGTTCAAGTTTATGTGGACGATATCATCTTTGGTTCCACTAATCCCACACTGTGTGAAGAATTTTCACAACATATGCATAGTGAATTTGAGATGAGCTTAATGGGGGGGCTTCAATTTTTTCTTGGTTTGCAAGTCAAGCAGCTTGAAGATGGATTCTTTATAAACCAAGAGAAATATGTAAAAGAACTACTCAAAAGGTTTCAGTTCGAACAAGCCAAGCCCGCTTCAACACCAATGAGCACAAGCATTAAGCTAGAATGTGATGAGAAAGGTAAACCGGTAGATGCCAAACAATTTCGAGGTATGATTGGCTCACTTCTTTATCTTACTGCAACTAGACCGGACATACAATTCAGTGTTTTCCTTTGTGCTAGATACCAATCTAGTCCAAAGGAAAGCCATTTAATTGCAGTCAAGAGAATCTTCAGATATCTCTTAGGTACGCATGCCTTGGGTCTTTGGTATCTATCTGGTAGTAGTTTTGAATTGATTTCTTATTCTGATGCAGACTACGCTTGTTGTAAAATTGACAGGAAAAACACTAGTGGCTATTGCCAAATGTTGGTGGTTGCATGGTTTCGTGGGCATCCAAGAAGAAACACTCGGTTGCACTCTCTACTGCAGAGGCAGAATATGTTGCTGCAGGGAGTTGTGCAACACAAGTGTTGTGGATCAAAAGTCAGTTGTGTGACTATAACATTGATATTGGATGCACACCTATCCTGTGTGACAACACTAGTGCAATCAATCTATCAAAGAATCCCGTTCAACATTCCAGGACGAAACACATAGAAATTCGTCATCATTTCTTGAGAGATGAAGTAGCCAATAGGTCATTGGAAATCAGTTTCATACCCACAGAGAAACAGTTGGCTAATATCTTTACCAAACCTCTAGCTGAAGATAGATTCACCACATTACGAAGAGAGTTGGGGTTGTGCAAATTGCAATAAAACTTAACTCAAATGTAAAGCATATGTTCCTTGTGTCCACTAACTGTGCGGTATATCAAATGGTGATGTGTGGAAGAACAAGTCATGCTTGTTTGGAAACTCTCATTATGCGTGATAAATATTCTCCGCCAAGTATCCATAGTTATGTGACATAAAAGGGACATGTACTCTACATTTGGAATTAGTTTCTTTATAATTTGCCTATTCAAAACTCTCTTTAAAATTCTGAAAACACTTGTTGGTTTGTCTTTCTACATGTTTGGTGTTCTTAAGTGCTTGGTCTTTGTCTGCAAATATGTCTTCATGAACTTGAGTCCTTTTGTATCAAATGGCACACATTATGGGGGAGCAAGTTCGGGTTAGATGAATGAAAATGTGAAGGAAATTGTTCAACCTTTGTCCATCTCAACTCCCTCACAACCATTAGACATTTCAGACCTTCATTCTACCCTTAAAACTGCTTTGAACATGTCCCTGTCGACAGGCTACAAGGGCCCTGTCGACAGCTCAGCCCAGACAGAACTCTGATTCTTCTGTCTGTGTCCATCTGTCGACAGGCCCTCAACCTGCTGTCGACAGATGCACACAGTTTTTGCCTCCCCGAAATCTCCAACTTCTGTCTGTGTCTTCCTGTCGACAGGCCTTCCTTCCCTGTCGACAGATACCCTGAATTTTGGATCTTCATGCTTATTTCTTCACCCATTCAGTGAGCATCTTCATGATTAACATATAAGGTGTCTATAAGGTGTTAATGCATGTTTGACCATACTACATACAAATGATATTTAAGTGTTTGGATTTAGGTTCTATCATTTTGAAAACATTTCATAACTCTAAAGGATATCCACCTCACTCATCTACATCAATTCTTTGTGGGCAAACATTGTCTCAATTTACTTGATAAGCTTTTTGGTCATGAAAGTGCATGTCTAATATTGGTAGGTAATCATATCACCTACTTGATATTGGCTTTTACAACAACACTTGGAGAAAAACTAATTATTTCTGAAAAATCTTTCACAAGGAAAACAAAAATATATATAAATAATGAAAATCAACTTGAAGTTGGGATGAATATAGAGCAATGTTGGGTTATGCTAAGTAACCGGGGTGATGGGCATCACAAATGTCTGCCCTCGCGTCAAAAGGCTCACTCATCATCTCTGTACAACGGTATGATAGAAACTTCCACTAATTAACTGGGGGAATGGGCACGTGTAATGTCTATCCTCACGTCAATAGGTGTGACGTCTTCTTAAGTACCATTTCCTCCCATTGTTTTTCTAAATTTCCAACAAAAAGGGAAATAGTGTGTAGCCTCCATTGAGTCATAATATCCAAGGTCATTGGTTTTGTGATTGTCTTGACATATAGATATCATTTCATGCATCATTTGCCTATCCACAAAATGGGGATTGTGTTGTCTTACATTGTATTTATACACCGAAGGGTGAGTGTGCAATGTTCTTTATTTAAGTGGGTGTTTTCTTAATGCTTTAACCTTAAATTCCTTGGGTATTATGTTAAAACCATTGAGGAAATTGTTATGGTTTATTATATCCTTGTATATGGTAGGTTCACATACATGATTCACCTCTTATACACCTTCACCTAACACCTGGAAGACATTGCTCAGAGCTTCAGATCAAAAATCACCAAAAATCACAAAACTAGCCATTTTCTGAAAGCGCCTGTCGACAAGCACCAGGGGCCCTGTCGACAGCCGGTGACAGACTTGTTTTTGGAAGTCCAACGGGCTAAATCAGAAAACGGATTTGGTGGGATCCGACTCTTCACATACCCTCAAGCCTTCTATAAGAGGACCCCACACCCCTTTCCATCTTTTTCCACTTCCAAAAACCCTTCTTTCCCTCCCTCTCTTCAAACCTCTTTCTCCAGGGCACCGGAAGAGCTCTCTTCTCCCTTTCCTCTTCCTCCTTCATGTCTCTCTTTCTTCTATATCCTCTCCAACCTCATCAAGCCTCCCCTCCTGATGGCTCCCAAGGCCAAGAAGCTAGCATCCCGTCGTCGTCCTCGATCTCCCGAAGCCGGCCAAGGCTCCAGAGTCACCACCGAGCGTTGGACGAAGTACCGGGAGGATCGTTTGCCAGAGCTCATCATTCCACCCTCTCTGAGTCTTCTTGATGTCCATGGTACCTTCACCAAGGTCGTGCAGCCCCGCTACATCGACTTCCTTTCCCTGGAAGACATGTTTCCAGAACTCCAAACTCTCTTTGATGTCCAGGGTTAGGCACCCTTCTGCTACGATCACATGCGGTACTCTACAACCGCTGTGACCGATTTCTACACCAACCTCCGACTATAAAAAAATGGACAGTTGTATACCAAGGTGAAGGACACTCCATTTCTTATCACTCCTAATCTCCTATCCACCGCTTTGCAAATCCCAAATATAGGAGTGGACATCATGACCCATCATCCAACTCCAGAGAAGTATCACATGCTCATTACTTTACAGCCTTACGATCCTACTGATCGTAGGCAACTAAATGCCAACTCCTTCCCTCCTCTTCATCGTCTCATCCATCACATCTTCACCACTCTCATCGTTCCCAAGGATGGTAGCCGAGAACTTGTGACCTCCCTTCACAAGTCTCTACTTCACCAATTGCTCAATGCTGAGCCTATTAACTTACCTGCTCTTATGGTCTCTATCTTTCGCATGTGTTCGCAGTGCCAAGAGATCAATGCCATATGCATGTCAACTCACTTCTCTCTTCCTATTCTTTGGCATTCAAATTCCAAATGGGGAGATGACAGTTCTCACATCCCGTAGCTCCAATGATCTCACAGCTGTACATAGGATGGGCTACAAGATGGTAGATGGCATTGTAACCAGAGATCTCAAGGGTAAAGGGGCAGCTGCAGATGATGATGATGATGAAGATGAAGAAGATCAAGCTGAAGAAGATCAATATGCAGAAGATGCTCATAATGATGATTCACAAGATGAGCCACTAGTTGCTCCAAGAGATGATGTTGCTGTTGTTGCTGAGCCTTCGATTAGGGAATTACTTGCTTAGCTCCAGATTCAAATGGCAACAGGATTTGAAAGACTTAATGCAAGAATGGACACACTAGACACCCACTTGGACAGCATTGCTACTGCGCATCGGACTTCTACATCTCCAGCTGATGATGATGTGTAGTTAGCTTAGATGTCTAGGCTAGTGTCAAGTCATGTTATCTTGATCAATGAATGTCATTCCCTTTGCTTGTTATTTCCTTTCATTAGCACCCAATGTAATGTGTATGCACTCATGAAAATCAATGAAAATCTTTATTCTGTGCACTCTAACTGTGTCTATGGTGTGCTTTTGGATGTTGTCAAAAGGGGGAGAAAAACTCAATTGCATTAATTGATTAATTTTGTCATCATCAAAAAGGGGGAGAATGTTGGGTTCTCACATTCTAATTAATCAATACAACATGTTTTTGATGATGAACATTGATGTACAATGCAAACAAGTGATAAACAATGTGAATTGAGTTTTAAATGAATGAGATCTTCAAACAATAACTTGTCATAACAACTTGGTACAATGCTTGATTTTATGTTCATAATATCTCACAATTATGTTTACTTTTGTAGGAGAAACAATTAGAAGAATTGTTGCAAAAAGGGTTTATTAGGCCGAGTCATTCCCCGTGGGGAGCGCCGGTTTTATTTGTGAAAAAGAAAGATGGAAGTTTTCGAATGTGTATTGATTATAGAAAGTTGAATGATGTGACCATCAAGAATAAGTACCCGTTGCCGAGGACAGATGATTTGTTTGATCAGTTGCAATCAGCAAAAGTGTTTTCTAAAATTGATTTGAGGTCTGGGTATCATCAGTTGAGAATTAAAGAGGAGGATATAGATAAGACAGCTTTTAGAACCAGATATGGTCACTTCAAATTTGTGGTTATGCCATTTGGGTTGACTAATGCTCCTGCAGGTTTTATGGATCTGATGAATAGAATTTTTCATCCATATTTAGATCAATTCATTGTGGTCTTTATTGATGATATTCTAATTTATTCAGCATCTGAAGAGGAGCATACAGCTCATTTGAGTTTTACCCTGCAGTTGTTAAGAGATAACCAGTTGTTTGCTAAATCTAATAAGTGTGAATTTTGGTTGAAAGAAATTCAATTTTTGGGTCATGTTATTTCAGCTAAAGGAGTAGCAGTGGACCCAAGTAAAGTGGAAGCAGTGATGAGATGGGAAGTGCCTAGGACAATAACCGAGATTAGAAGTTTTCTGGGATTGGCAGGTTATTCTAGGCGCTTTATTCAAGATTTTTCTAAGATTGCAGCACCTATGACTAAATTGACTAGGAAAGGTGTGCCATTTGTGTGGTTCGGTGAATGTCAGAGAAGTTTCATGGAATTAAAAAAGAGACTTACGTTAGCACCTATATTGACATTACCGGTAGGGAGTGGTGGTTTTGTGTTGTATACTGATGCTTCAAGGAGAGGTCTTGGCGCAATGCTTATGCAGCATGGTAAAGTGATAGCTTATGCGTCCAGGCAATTGAAGCCGGCAGAAGAGAATTACCCCACTCATGATTTAGAATTGGCAGCAGTTGTATTTGCCTTGAAAATGTGGAGGCATTATCTATATGGCGAGAGATTTGAGATCTTTACAGATCATAAAAGCTTGAAATATATCTTCTCGTAGAAAGATTTGAACCTTCGTCAGCGCAGATGGATTGAATATTTGAAGGATTATGATTTTAGTTTGGCTTACCATCAGAGTAAAGCCAATGTTGTAGCAGATGCCTTGAGCAGAAAAGCATATATGAATCTGATGATGATTAAAGACTGGAAGTTGTATGAAGAAATAGCAGAGAACTCCTTGTATGTGCCCAGTAGTCAGCGACGGGCGGTACTAGCTGCTAGTGGTGTAGAGCCGTCTTTGTATTGGCAGATTATTGAGGCTCAAAGAGCAGATGTAAGTTTAGCTGAAATTGTAAAAATGGAAGGAGTTTCTATTGATGATAATTGTGTGGTCAGGCTCAAGGGCAGGTTGTTTGTTCCTGCAGAAAGAGAGGTAAAACAACGAGTTTTGGAAGAAGCTCATAAATCTAGGTACACTATCCATCCGGGTAGTACTAAAATGTACCATGATTTGAGAAAGCATTTCTGGTGGCCTCATATGAAGAAAGAAATAGCGGAGTTTGTTGCAAGGTGTGCTATCTATCAGCAGATTAAAGCAAAGCATCAGAAGCCTGGAGGCCTATTGCAACCGTTACCCATTCCACAATGGAATTGGGATGATATTGCTATGGATTTTGTGGCAGGTTTACCGAGATCGAGTTCCAGGCATAATGGAATATGGGTATTTGTTGACAGATTAACCAAGGTGTGCAGACTAGTGGCAGTAAGTATGTCTTGGACAGTGGACAGATTAGCAAATGTTTATGTTGAAAAGATTGTTCCACTGCATGGTATTCCAAAGACAATTGTGTCTGATAGAGATCCAAGATTTACTTCTGGTTTTTGGAGAAGTTTGCAAAGAGTAATTGGTACTGAGTTGAGGTATAGCTCCGCTTATCATCCCCAGACAGATGGTCAGACAGAGAGGACTATCCAGACAATTGAAGATATGTTGCGAGCTTGTTGTTTGGTTTGGGGAGGCAGCTGGGAGCATCATTTGGGAATGGTTGAGTTTGCCTACAACAATAGTTATCATACCAGTCTTGGGATGGCACCGTATGAAGATTTATATGGAAGGCCATGTAGAACCCCATTGAACTAGCATGAAGTGGGAGAAAGGCAATTAGTAGGTCTTGAATTGATCCAGCAAACCACAGAGGTGGTGAAGCTTATTAAAGAGAAATTGCAGGCAGCTCAAAGTAGGCAAAAGAGTTATGCAGATATTCGGAGGAGACCACTTCAGTTTGAGGTGGGAGATTTTGTTTTCCTGAGAGTTTCTCCAAGTAAGGGAATCATGAGGTTTGGCAAGTCTGGAATGTTCAGTCCAAGGTATGTGAGACCTTTCCAAGTGATTGAAAGAATTGGGGAAACAGCTTCTAGGATGGATTTGCCAGCAGATTTTGCAGATGTGCATGATATTTTCCATGTCTCTATGTTAAGAAAGTGCATTGAAGATCCAGCTCAAATAATCAGATATCAAGGTGGTGACCTGAGGCCGGATATGACTATGCCAGAATACCCAATTCAGATCACAGATCGAAAGATAAAGAAGCTGAGAAATAAGGAAATTGAGTTGGTTAAAGTGAGATGGGAAAATAGGTTGGGTGGTGAGGATACCTGGGAATTAGCCGAGGAAATGGCTAAAGGGTATCCCTATCTGTTTGAATAAGCTTTTGTATTTCTTTTTAGATGATAGTGCTTGTAAATGTGTGTATGTTTAAGTTGTTTAACTTTGAGTTGTGTTATGAATTTCGAGGTCGAAATTTTCTTTTTAGATGATAGTAATGTAACGTCGCGTGCTTTTCGGATCCATGCGGATCATGTGTGTTGTGGTTGTGATGGCCGTTGTGAGGCCAATGTGAGTTGGTTGTGTGGAATGTTTGGTGTGGATGTGTGGCTTGAGCAGATGAAGTGCAGGTTTGGTCCTGAAATGAAATAGGACCTGCTGCAGTTCAGTTGGAGTTGGCGGCCGGGGGTGGCCGTTGACTGGTTGGCGTCCAGGTAAGTGGACGTTGACTGCATGATCTTGGTGGCTTAGGATGTGGACGTTTAGGGTGGCGGTTGTTCTTGGCGGCAGAGGGGTTGACGCCAACCTGAGAATTCTGCAGGTTATACGGTCACCCGAGGGCAGGTTTTCTACCCTGTTCTCAATCCCCCTTGACCCAACTTGTTGCCCCAGTGTTCCAAAAGCTCCCAACAGATACTAAAGGGTGCTTGGAGGATCGTGGAACGCGTGGCGTTGCTGAATTGCGCGAGGAAACGTTGTGGTGTGGTGCAATTCTCGTGGGAGCTCGCGGAGGGTTCGGCGTGAACCAAGAGATTGCGGGAGATTCTAGCGTGTTCTGAGGTAGGGGACGAACCCTGTTAGCTCCGTAGGATCATTAAAATATGATGTAATCACTTGAAACAACAGATTTAATGCATGTTGGGTTAAGTTGCACCATGCGGGGATAATGAGTGGTTTGATGATTTTAAATAGCAAAACATGTTGTTTTGGTTCAATTATGGTGCATGGATATTAGAGGAACTGTTACTGAATGTTTTTCTGTAGTTTTAACGGTTGGAAAACCTGTAGAATCGGTTTAGGGTTTCTGCAGGGTTTGAGGCCGAAGAACTTGGCATCAACATCGTTTGCCGCCAAGCTCATCAGCCAGGATGTAGACGGCCAGATCCCTTGCCGTTGACTTCTTGTAAGTGGCAGTCGATGTTGCCGCCTACTGGTTATAAACAGGAATGACTAATTATGGTATTTATCGATAATGCATGCGCGTTGACACATAAGGTGCACTGAGTGCACATGGTTCTCGTGTTTAGCATACAAGGTATGTTGTTAGTTACTTACTTTCGTGGCTGCGCGTTGTTTATGCGAGTCAGTTGGGTTCACGTGTAGTGGACCATGGTTACTTGTGGTTTACGTGAGGTTTCACGTGGTTTGTGTGTGACGTGCACGTGATTCTGTGTACGTGGCAAGTAGTACGACGCCTACCGTGGTTACCTCTCCAGTTGGGTGCCCCAGGTTGTTTGTGAGCCAGGCTGTTAGCTCGGGGCTTTGTCCCGGTACTTGTGTTGTGCCGTCAAGGTCTGTGTTGTCTGACCTGGACACCCTCACTCTTGCACATCCGGTTGAGGGAAAGACGACAGTGGGACAGTGACACTTGTGTTTGTCTTTAGTCACTTGTAGCGCGCTCGTAGTTGGGGGTACGGACACCAGTAGACGTACTGGACCCCAGCTAGTCCTTCTCCAGTGCCTCACTCTAGAGTGTTCCGGGCCAGGATCTCTAGAGGTGCCAGGCATGGGCCTATGACCGTATGGTCCGCAGGTGGTGGTGTTTGGTTGGTCTCCACAGTTGTTTGACCTTTTACGTGGAGCGGCAGCTGGACCTTTCGTCCGTGGCTGCGAGACTGAGAGGTAGACCTGTGTTAGCTTGTCCGAGTCAGTTTCTGGTGTCGCGAACCAGTTCACGTGGCTTGTGTTTGGCTGTCTCTACTTTAGCTTGTACACCTGTACTGGTTTGCCGTTTAATTATTAAAGTTGTTTCTCGTAGTCAGTAGACGGTGAGTACTTTTACAGCTTTAATATCCTGCTTAGCTGTTCTATAAATTGTTGGTATTGTTTACTGCTTTCGTACCTGTGGTTTTGGTTTGCTCGATGTTGGGGGAGTTCCCTACTGAGCCAGTGACTAGCGAGGCTCACCCCTACCCCCACAGGTGAGAGCAAGGAGGACGTTTCACGACCGTCGTCCGGTTCAGAGCCGCGCCGTAGCGGTACAGGGTCGGTACCTCCAGCTGTGTAGTGGCAGCTCCAGCAGTGTAGTGTTGATAGTTGTTTATTTTCTTCAGTTGTACCTCGGGGTATGCCCCAGGCTCATGTACTTTCTTTCAGTTTTTTGTGGAAATTTGGCTATGTAACTTGTGAATTATATATATAAAATGTGGTGTGTTCCTTTGTGTTTACACGGACTGTGGTTTGGTATCCTTTGCGAGGCTTCGGCCCGTTCGCGGGAGGCGGACTCGGATCAAGTACGTTATTGGTTTAACGGGCTTGGCCGAGGCGTTCCGTCACAATTTGGGTAATAGTTGATCGATTGACTAAGTCGGCTCATTTCTTGCCGATTAAGAGTACATGGTCAGTGGATGTATTGGCTGCACTATATGTTAAGGAAGTAGTTAGATTGCATGGGGTTCCATCTAACATAATATCGGATCGGGACTCTAGATTTACTTCACACTTCTAGAAGGGTTTACAAGCAGCAATGAGTACTAAACTAAACTTTAGTACTGCCTTTCATCCTCAGACTGATGCACAAACCAAAAGGACCAATCAAATTGTGGAGGATATGCTTCGTGCTCTAGTGCTAGATTTTATAGGTCAATGGGATGATTAGTTGTACCTGATGGAGTTTGCATACAACAATAGCTATCAGACAAGTATCAAGATGGCACCGTTTGAAGCCTTATATGGAAGGAGTGGCAGATCACCCCTTTGTTGGGAAGAGGTTAGGGAGAACCAATGGGTTGGACCCAACTTAATTGAGGTGACTGTCAGAAAGGTTCAGATTTTCAGGGAACGTCTGAAGATAGCACAATCCAGGCAGAAGAGTTATACATACAAGAGAAGGCGAGAATTGGAATTTCAGGTTGGCGAACATGTTTTCCTGAAGGTCTCACCTTCAAGGGGAATTCAAAGATTTGGAATCAAAGGAAAGTTGAGTCCCAAATTTATCGGACCTTTTGAAATCCTGGAAAGGGTTGGTCAGGTGGCTTATAGACTTGCGCTACCTCCACAGCTAGCAAACGTGCACAATGTATTCCACATATCCATGCTGAGGAAGTATTTATTCAATGTTGACCATGTAATCAACCATGAGGACTTGGAGATTCGGGAGGATCTGACCTACGAAGAGAAGCCGATCAAGCTATTGG
The DNA here is from genome assembly GCA_014218235.1 of Colocasia esculenta. NCBI lineage: Eukaryota > Viridiplantae > Streptophyta > Magnoliopsida > Alismatales > Araceae > Colocasia > Colocasia esculenta. The sequence continues at coordinate 125,208,525 of CM024755.1, read as the reverse complement.
ATCGGAAGATTCAACGACTCGGGAATCGTACCATACCTATGGTGAAGGTCCAATGGAGTCGAGATGGCATTACCAACGCTACCTGGGAAACAGAGGAAAGAATGAAGAAAAACCACCCAGAACTATTCTCAAGTACGAACTATACCATTATGTGTATATTTGGGGACCAAATTTCTTAAGTGGGGGAGGATGCAACACCCTGGAAATTCAGAGATTTAAAAAAATTAGAAATAAATCAAAATAAATAATTTCCGCATTATAGGAGTGATAAACCTTATGTACCATTATCGTACGAGAGAAAACACATTGAAAAATTCCGTAAATATTATAAATCAACCCCAAATATTATCCCTAAGTGTACCATGAAGAAATTCATGCAACAAAAAATCCGATTGACCTAATGAACGTCACACGGGATTAATTACCTGAATTTAGAAACTAAGTCGAAAAATTGTTAACATGAAAAAATAACTCGACCATAAATTAAATAAACATGTTGGGGAGACTTCCAACATCATGTATTAATGACCCATTAACAAGATTGGGCCAATGGAGCACATTTGGCCCAAGGATAAAAATTGGAACAAGAAAATACCCAGAAATTCGTGTATATAATTATGCAATAATTAGGGAGGGCAATTTAGGGTTAACATTAGGGTAATTAGTCATGCAAGGTAAGCCAAAACCGGACGCAACCCTAAGAGGTGGTTTCCTAAACCTTTGCCACTCTAATTGGGTGAGAGAATTCCAAAACATGGAAGGTCCAAGCAGATTTTCGCAGCCCCTTTCCTAACACTATTGGGACATGGATTTAAACCCTATTTGTATATAAACTCGTGAAGAGATCTTAGGGAAGGTTTTACCATCGTGTCGGGCTAGGGCTTCAGAGGAGGAGGAGAAAAGCTGGGAACCGGAGCTTCATCCCCTTCATCCTCTGCTGCGTCTAGAACGACGACATCTCTTATATCTTCATAAAGGTAGGTGTTCTCGGGCCAAGATTAAAGAAAACCAATACCATCTTGTAGAGCTTCGAGTCCAGGTTCATTTGCACTTGATTTGCCTAATTTTCATGGAGTATACATTGAGTATTAGTCGTTTTCCCTAAGTCGCGCACAATAAGGGCTTTTTATGTTCTTCTTATTATGCATGAGATTTGAGACCGAATTTGTAACGACCCAGAACCCGCATTACCAGTAACAACCGGTAACCCGAATTCTGACCCGCTAACCCATGAGACAAGCTCGGAAGGGTAGGAATTTAAGAGTCCGAGGAGACTATATGTAAGAAGATACACACCACGCAAAGCAGTAAAAATTCCACTATATGAACATATCATATACAACCTCAGAGTCTGAGACAAAGTACAGAGTACAGAAGTACAACAAAAAGGTACAACTCACTGCAGCTAGGGAGCACCAACACCGGAGTGGCTAGACTCGCCTGGAACGGGAGTCGACGAAGACCCACCTGAAAGGGAAGGGAGTGAGTCTCAAGAAAAGAGACCCAGTAGGGAAAAGTAACCCCATCGGCAACTGAACTAAAGTGCGGAAAGTAAAAACTGAAAGTAAGCACACGTCGCACCACAACACAAAACTGTAAACCACGCGGCTCAGTAACACACACTCACACACACAGCAAGTAGGACTCAGCTAGGGTCTGTGGCTCGGCGTCCCGTCACCACAGAGGCTCTCAACCCCAGCCACGTGTGCACACTACAGACGCTCTCTCTCGCGTCTGGTCCACGACCGGTTTTTCCCTACGCTTGACCCTAGCGGTAGAGAAGGGGCTCCACGGAGACCGGCTCAAAACCACCAAAAGGAGTACGCACAGGACAGAGTCGCACTCGATGTCCCGGCTCACTAGCGGAGGACAACCACACGCTAGTCGTCTAGACGGAGTCACACCCACGCCTAGGTAACACAACAGAAACGGGTACACGGTAACGCAATGCGCATACAACAGACGGTACACACTCAACGTCTGAAACCCCGTACAGTAGTAAACACCTCGTGCCACAAACAACTACTCTTACGCACAGGCGGAGTCACACTCTAAGCCTGGCCCACTTGTGCTATTAGGGCGGACATCACATGTCAATCGCCTCTAATCACACAACTCAATTCTGCTGGGACACAGGATATAAACGACCTGATCGATTGCCACCAATAAAGGGTAAACGGCAACCCCTATGCCGCCAACAATAACTAAACGGCAGTCGACCTTGTCGTTTAACTCATCCCTGAAGATCTCAACGTCAACAGATGTGGACGTTGATATCTTCAGTCCCCCATACCCAGAACTGAACCGAATCAGTCCCAATGGCAGAAACACTTAACTAAACTCTGACTGATGAGGGAAACACTTCCTCTCATCAATCTTCACTACCAGAATATCATAATAGACAATCTAACACCTAGATTATCCAAACCACCCTCAATTCCGGCATGATATAACCCAAACCCTAAACCATGATTTGCACATCAATTAAGTTAATTGGACATGCTGGTTTGCTGGGGAAGGTTATAGTGGTTAAGTCCCTACCTCAGAACGCTTAATCAATCCCCAAACAGCCACCAATCGCGCCGGATTCCCCCGAAGACTCCGCGCGAATCACGCCAAAACCTCGCGCTTCCCGCCCGATCTAGCAACGCCACACGATCCAGGGGCTTCCCACGAGCTCAAATCACTCAACAGAAGCTACAGGAATCAAGAAAGGCTAAGGTGGAAGGAAGGAGAGGAAAGGAGAAGAAGAAGCTCTGCTCTCGGGCTGTCCTATTTCAACAGGACTGGTTAGTCGACGTCCACATCTGTGGTCGCCAACTGAACCGCCAACAGACAGACATCCAGATCCCATGTCGTTGAGTTCAACCTCAGACGTCCACATCGCTGGACGCTGACTCAGACCTAACGGCAAGCCCTGGCCGTCAACAGCAAGTCAACGACAATGGTCTTGTCGTCGACCACACAGAACCACTACAGACCCAATAAGGATCCAATAAGAACCCGAGACCTTACAGCTCTCCCCCCTTAAGGAATTTTGCCCTCAAAATTCAAACAACACAAGGAAAGAGAAGAAGACTCACCAAAGACGTACGGAAAATGCTTGCGCATTTCGTCCTCCCGCTCCCATGTCGACTCGCCACTGGAGTGCCGCTGCCACGCAACACGAACTAAAGGGATTGCCTTGTTCCTCAACTTCTGAACTCGGCGATCCTCAATGTGCAACGGAAACTCTGGTACAGTCAACACTGGAGTCACCTCAGACCACTCCGCACTCTGCAGAACGTGAGACTCGTCAGCAAGATATCTCCGAAGCATCGACACGTGGAACACGTCGTGCACTGCTGCCAACTCTGACGGAAGCTCAAGTCTGTACGCCAAACCTCCGACACGCTCAATAATGGTAAAAGGCCCAATAAAGCGAGGACTCAACTTTCCACGCTTACCGAACCTTACCACTCCCTTCATAGGAGACACACGAACAAACACCTGGTCTCCTACCTGAAACTCGAGCGGTCGTCTGCGCTGATCTGCATAACTCTTCTGCCGACTCTGAGCTGACTGAAGCCTCTGTCTCACAAGCTGAACTACCTCAACTGACTGCTGAACCAACTCCGGTCCCGTGACAACTCGTTCGCCAACCTCGAACCAGTCAAGAGGAGTGCGACACGGTCGTCCGTACAAAGCCTCATATGGTGCCAAACCGATACTGGAGTGATAACTATTATTATATGCAAACTCGACCAACGACAAGTGAGCTGTCCACGACCCCTGCCACTCCAGGCAACAAGCTCTAAGCATATCCTCCAAAGTCTGGATAGTCCGCTCTGACTGACCGTCTGACTGAGGGTGGTAGGCGGAACTAAAAGCCAACTCTGTCTCCAAAGCTCTCTGGAAACTGCGCCAGAACCCAGAAGTGAAGCGAGGATCCCTGTCTGACACGATAGAGATCGGCACTCCATGCAAAGGAACAATCCGCTCTACGTACAACGCGGCCAACCTACTCACACCCCAACTAGTCCTGACAGGCAAGAATCTGGCAGTCTTCGTCAATCTGTCCACAAGAACCCAAATGCTGTCAAAACCTCCAGCTGTCCTCGGCAAACCACAAACAAAGTCAGTCGTGACATGGTCCCACTTCCACATCGGAATCTCTAACGGCTGCACAAGTCCTCCTGGACACTGATGTTCGGCCTTCACCTGCTGACAGACCAAACACCTAGCAACAAAAGCCGCTATGTCTCTCTTCATCCCATGCCACCAAAACTGACGTCTCAACCTGTGGTACATCTTGGTTGCCCCTGGATGAATAGAGTACCTGGAACCATGTGCCTCCTGCAAAACGACTCTCCTGATAGACTCCTCAACAGGAACATAGAGTCTATCTCGGAACCTAACAGTCCCGTCCTCGCAAAGCTCAACCTCTGGAAGAAGCAACACACTGTGCAACTCGGGATTTGCCTGCTGAGCCTCAGCAACCTGTCTCACAACCGCGGGAGCTGCTAACAAACTGCCCAACACACACTGATGACGACTGGATGAAACTCTGAAAGATCCCTCCGTCGCAGACTGCCACAACTGCCACTCTCTAAGCATCAGATGACTCATCTGTGCTTTCCTACTCAAGGCATCTGCAACTACATTCGCCTTTCCAGGCTTATACTCAATGCTGAAATCATAGTCCTTCAGATATTCCATCCATCGACGCTGCCTCATATTCAGATCCCTCTGAGAAAACACATATCTCAAACTCTGGTGGTCGGTACGGACTACAAAACTCACTCCGTACAGGTAAAGACGCCAAATCCGCAAAGCAAACACCACTGCCGCAAGCTCTAGGTCGTGGGTCGGGTAACTCTCCTCGTGGGGCTTAAGCTGGCGAGACGCATAAGCCACCACTCGGCCTTGCTGCATCAAGACCGCACCCAAACCAACACCTGAAGCATCTGTGCAAACCTCAAAACCCTCCTCACCTGAAGGTAAGGCAAGAACTGGCGCCGACGTAAGCAGTCGCTTCAACTCTATGAAACTCTGCTCACACTGCTCCGACCACTCAAACGGAACTCCCTTTCTCGTCAACCGAGTCAAGGGTGCAGCAACCTGAGAAAAATCTCGAACAAACCTGCGGTAGTAACCTGCCAAACCCAGAAAGCTACGAATCTCAGACACAGATCTGGGACTCTCCCACTGCAAAACTGCCTCAACCTTCGCTGGATCTACTGAAACTCCCTCACCTGAGATCACGTGCCCCAAGAAGTGAACCTGTTGTAGCCAAAACTCACACTTGCTAAGTTTGGCATACAACTGGTGCTCTCGCAAAGTCTGCAACACGATCCTCAGGTGCTCGGCGTGCTCCTCCTCCGAAGCGGAGTACACCAGAATGTCGTCAACAAACACTACGACAAACCGGTCCAAGAACTGGTGGAACACCCGGTGCATCAGATCCATGAAGGCCGCTGGAGCATTGGTGAGCCCAAACGGCATCACCAAAAACTCAAAGTGTCCATATCTGGTCCGAAAAGCAGTCCTCTCAATGTCCGAGTCTCTAATCCGCAACTGATAGTAGCCCGACCTCAAGTCAATCTTCGAGAAGACACGAGCAGACTGAAGCTGATCAAAGAGATCATCAATCCTAGGCAAAGGATACCTATTCTTGATGGTCACTTGATTTAGCTTCCTATAATCGATACACAACCTCAGGCTACCATCCTTCTTCCGGACAAACAAAACAGGTGACCCCCACGGAGAAAAGCTAGGACGAATATAGCCCTTCTCCAACAACTCCTCAAGCTGCCTCTTCAACTCCCTCAACTCTACTGGTGCCATACGGTACGGTGCCTGCACAAAAGGTAAAGTGCCAGGAACCAACTCTACAGTAAACTCAATCTCTCTCTCTGGTGGCAAACCAGGCAACTCTTCCGGAAAAACATCCGGAAACTCACACACTACGGAATGTCTCCCACTCCCAGGCAATCTGGTCAAGAGTCACTGCAGAAACTAGGAAACCTGACAACCAGAAGCAAGTAACCTCCCTGCCCTCAAAGCAGAAACTAAAAAGCGAGAAGTAAGAGGTACGATACCCTGGAAGTAGAACGCCGCTGCTCCAGGTATCCGCAAGTGCACCCTCTTCTTCTGGCAATCCATCACTGCACCATACCGCTCCAACCAATCCATACCCAAAATCACATCATAATCATGCAACTGCAAGGCAAACAACGGGCTGACAACAACTGATCCTGCAACTGCACAGGTACCTCCTCGAGACAGTAGGACGTAAGGACAAAGTCCCCCGTCGGAAACTCTACTGCCAACTCAACAGACTCTCCCGAACTCAACTCTCCAAGGGAGTCTAAAAAGTCCTCAGACACAAAAGAGTGAGAGGCACCGGAATCAAACAAAACTCTAGCTGCATAACCAAAAACTGAAACAGTACCTTCCACCAGGTGAGCTGCCTCCGCGTCTGCACGAGTCAAGTGGGTAACACGACCTCTACCTCTCGACCCACCAGAACCTCCGGTCTGCTGACGCTGCTGCACTGCCTGTGCTGCTGCTGCTGCTGCTGCTGCACTCGAGGCTGTGACTGGGTCTGCTGCTGCGGCACACGAGGTAACAAAGGACAATCTCGCGCCATATGACCCATCTGGTCACACCGGTAACACTGCCCAGCAAAAGTACGCTGTACCTGCTGCGAAGGCTGACCTGTCGACTGCTGAACACTCCCAACCGACTACTGCCTCTGCTCTGCCTGCCTCCTATCACGTCGAAACTTCCTCCGAGATCCTGACTTCGCCGTCGTCCCAGTAGAAGTGGACGCGTAAGAAGTCGTAGTCCTCGGGGTCGTCTGCACACTACCCTGCTGCTGGCGAGGCTGGGAAGGAACTACCTGCGTCTGAACCTCTGCACTCCGAGCACGAGTCCGCAAGGTGTCTGCCTCCAACGCTGCCGCTGTCTGATAGGCCGCATCCAAGTCTGTGAGACGAGCAACTATCAGCGCCTGCCTGAGCTCTGGCCTCAAGCCTCTCACAAACTGCTGAGTCCTCAAACCCTCATCTCCCATAATGTGCGGAGCATAACGCCCTAACTCCACAAATCTGGCCCTGTACTGCGCCACAGTAGAGTCCCTCTGCTGCAAGTCTAGAAACTGGTACAACCTCTCCGTCCGGACGTAAGTAGGACAGAAGGCTCTCTCAAAAGAAACAACAAACTTCTGCCACGGAATCTGTCTCAGTGGGTGAGACTGAAAAGTAGTCTCCCACTCAGCGGACCACCAAGTCAACGCCTGCGCCTGCAACTGGTAACTGGCTAGGAGCACTCGCTCCTCTGGAACACACTCCATGGAACGAAAAGTCCGCTCCACTGCATCTAGCCAAGCTCGCGCTACATCTGGATCAGGCTGGCCCAAAAACTGAGGAGGCTGAAACTGCAAAAACTCCCTCAACACCCTCCCAGTACCACCCTGGGGTACCGGCGCGTCACGGTGCTGAGCAACAAACTGAGCCATCCCCTCAAGAAAATGAGTCATGTCTAATCCCTGAGCTACCTGAGGTGGAGGTGGCGGCGGCGGAACAATACCACTATGTGCGTCCTGTGGCAAAGGCTGTGTCTACTGAGGTGGCGGAGCATCTCCAACCTCTGGACGAGTCGCCTGCTCGGCTACTCCCTCTCTAGGACGTCGCCTAGGCGCCATAGAACTACACACAGAACAAAAATACACACATAAATACACTAACTAACTCCGGGCTACATAGCTGCACTGTACTCTTTAGACTCTGAGTTAACATGATGGGTATTTCCTTATATATATCTCATCAGACCAGGCTCTGATACCAAACTGTAACGACCCAGAACCCGCATTACCAGTAACAACCGGTAACCCGAATTCTGACCCGCTAACCCACGAGACAAGCTCGGAAGGGTAGGAATTTAAGAGTCCGAGGAGACTATATGTAAGAAGATACACACCATGCAAAGCAGTAAAAATTCCACTATATGAACATATCATATACAACCTCAGAGTCTGAGACAAAGTACAGAGTACAGAAGTACAACAAAAAGGTACAACTCACTGCAGCTAGGGAGCACCAACACCGGAGTGGCTAGACTCGCCTGGAACGGGAGTCGACGAAGACCCACCTGAAAGGGAAGGGAGTGAGTCTCAAGAAAAGGGACCCAGTAGGGAAAAGTAACCCCACCGGCAACTGAACTAAAGTGCGGAAAGTAAAAACTGAAAGTAAGCACACGTCGCACCACAACACAAAACTGTAAACCACGCGGCTCAGTAACACACACTCACACACACAGCAAGTAGGACTCAGCTAGGGTCTGTGGCTCGGCGTCCCGTCACCACAGAGGCTCTCAACCCCAGCCACGTGTGCACACTACAGACGCTCTCTCTCGCGTCTGGTCCACGACCGGTTTTTCCCCTACGCTTGACCCTAGCGGTAGAGAAGGGGCTCCACGGAGACCGGCTTAAAACCACCAAAAGGCGTACGCACAGGACAGAGTCGCACTCGATGTCCCGGCTCACTAGCGGAGGACAACCACACGCTAGTCGTCTAGACGGAGTCGCACCCACGCCTAGGTAACACAACAGAAACGGGTAAACGGTAACGCAACGCACGTACAACAGACGGTACACACTCAACGTCTGAAACCCCGTACAGTAGTAAACATCTCGTGCCACAAACAACTACTCTTACGCACAGGCGGAGTCACACTCTAAGCCTGGCCCACTTGTGTTATTAGGGCGGACATCACATGTCAATCGCCTCTAATCACACAACTCAATTCTGTTGGGACACAGGATATAAACGGCCTGATCGATTGCCGCCAATAAAGGGTAAACGGCAACCCCTATGCCGCCAACAATAACTAAACGGCAGTCGACCTTGTCGTTTAACTCATCCCTGAAGATCTCAACGTCAACAGATGTGGACGTTGATATCTTCAGTCCCCCATACCCAGAACTGAACCGAATCAGTCCCAATGGGCAGAAACACTTAACTAAACTCTGACTGATGGAGGGAAACACTTCCTCTCATCAATCTACACTACCAGAATATCATAAATAGACAATCTAACACCTAGATTATCCAAACCACCCTCAATTCCGGCATGATATAACCCAAACCCTAAACCATGATTTGCACATCAATTAAGTTAATTGGACATGCTGGTTTGCTGGGGAAGGTTATAGGGGTTAAGTCCCTACCTCAGAACACTTAATCAATCCCCAAACAGCCACCAATCGCGCCAGATTCCCCCGAAGACTCCGCGCGAATCACGCCAAAACCTCGCGCTTCCCGCCCGATCTAGCAACGCCACACGAACCAGGGGCTTCCCACGAGCTCAAATCACTCAACAGAAGCTACAGGAATCAAGAAAGGCTAAGGTGGAAGGAAGGAGAGGAAAGGAGAAGAAGAAGCTCTGCTCTCGGGCTGTCCTATTTCAACAGGACTGGTTAGTCGACGTCCACATCTGTGGTCGCCAACTGAACCGCCAACACACAGACGTCCAGATCCCATGTCGTTGAGTTCAACCTCAGACGTCCACATCGCTGGATGCTGACTCAGACTTAACGGCAAGCCCTGGCCGTCAACAGCAAGTCAACGACAATGGTCTTGTCGTCGACCACACAGAACCACTACAGACCCAATAAGGATCCAATAAGAACCCGAGACCTTACAGCTCTCCCCCTTAAGGAATTTTGCCCTCAAATTCAAACAACACAAGGAAAGAGAAGAAGACTCACCAAAGACGTACGGAAAATGCTTGCGCATTTCGTCCTCCCGCTCCCATGTCGACTCGCCACTGTAGTGCCTACAAGGCCGACGTTATTTTCTTGTCTTCACATTTGGTTTGTTTACCTGTACACCGTGCTTTGAAAAACGTTCACTGTGTAGGACGCGATTCACAGACCGACCCGGGACTGTACTTTTTGGCCAGTCAGTCTGCTTGTTAGTTTTCTTGGTATATCAGGATGTGCATGGTGTTATATAGTATGTATGGACCTAAAAACAATCAACCCATTGAAAAACGGTAATGATATGAATATGATTCTAATGTGTAATTGTGATTGACCTTATGTTCATTTGATTAATTATCTTATGATCTCACTTATTGTCAATTTGATATGGTAAGAATATGATATGAATGTGGGGATGAACACATATTAGCGTGGACTTGTTAGTGAAGTTTCTATCATGATTTGTTTAGTTATCTGCTTTCCGATGTTTCAATTGTTATTTGTCAATTGCATACACATTAGGAAGATCTGTGACACGTCACTTACCCATTTGCACGTTTAGGCACACCCTTCTTGGGGAATTGGGAGCTCTCTGTCGGTCATTCCAAATTGGAAAACTAGCGATCTTTTCCTTAAGACCTTCGTAAGTCTTCGTTCTCTACGGATTCCCACATAGAGACCGAGCTGGTTGTACCATGAAGTACCCTGGAGATAGAGAGCACATGTTTCGTGTACGATCTGTCATTAGTTACCCTCATGTCAAGATATTAACGAATTATGAAACATAAGATACGTTGTCGCACCTTGACTCTATGATGATCATGTTCTTATTACATTGAGCTTATTATTGAAAATTTGTGGCCATAATATGAATATGTTTGTTCGGCACAACTTAGGACTTCGGTCCATTTGACTAATGCCTGTGCAAAAGGGGCCCGGTCTGGTCCTGGGGAAGAGCGCCCCAACGTACTTATTAACCATGGGAGTATGGACTTCTGGTGCTTGGCATAGCACAACGAACACACAAGATTTGTGAGAATGTGCCTTCATTTGATATGATATGGTACGTATGTTCATGTGAATACATGATATCTATACGAATATGGCCAATTCCTTTTGATATGACTATACTCTTGAATTACCTGTCCATTGTATATGCAACTCGATATTTGATTTGAAATGACATCCGTTCTATTATGCTATTCAACTTGTTAGAAAAGTATGCATTGTCATCATGTTCATGTGCATATCTGCCTATTTAAAATGTTAATCATGTATATTAGTGCCCGCACAATATTGAGATGTAAATCCTACTGAGCTAGTTCGCTCACCCCTATCATCCTGTCGTTTTTAGGTAGTGATGAGGAGCTAGTGGAGTCCGATGGGGTAGGGCAAGAGTGATGAGCACTCGACATTGAGAAGATGAAGTATTAGGAATAGATATTTGAATAGTCTATGTATTAGAGAGACATTTTCATTTGAATAATGAACCCTTTTTAGTTGGTTCTTCTTATGTAAGGTTGTAACTAGTGAATTGTCATGGAATAAAGAGTACTTTGGATGACAATATTATGGTCTCAAATGTGTTGTTATGTTTAATTGTGACTCTACGTTACTCAACTGTGATACGCCTATTTGTATCATTCACGTCCTTCGGTATTTATTTCGCTGCTAAATATCAGGGCGTGACACATTGAGTTCCACATATTGTTGAAGAACTCCGTCACAACGATCGGAGAGTATCACTGTGGGAGTATAAGAAGACCGTCCAGCCCTGGGTGTCGAAGAGGGGTTGCAGACCTTGGAACATGTCTTCTAGGGAAACAAAATCCACGTAGCGTGGCTGCACAAAGCGTTGGAAGTCTCCCCGAACCCTGGTGAGATGTAGACCCTGGGGAACAAGGAGTTCCAACAGGCGATCATCCCGGTGCTTGCTTCGGCGCTTTGCAGGTGCCCTGGAACCCTCGCCGGCTTCGGGGGAAGCTTGGCGTTGATGAGTGGCACAAAGCTTGCGTCTTGACGCCATGGGAGAGGAAAGGGTCGAAGTGGGGATGATCACGGGAGAGGAGGAAGATAGGAGGAGGAAGAGGAAACAAGAACAAGAGAGAGTTGGAGATTTTGGTTTGGAAGAAAGAGGGGATTTGGGGTTGAAATAGGGAAGGGTTCCACCTTTTGGAGGAAGGTGAAGGAGTGAGGAGACGTGGGTTCCCTTTTAAAGAAATTTAGAAAGAGTTTGAAACGAAGGGGTCCCACAAAATCTGGCCAAAATATGAACCGGTTGGACTTCTAGTCTGCCCAGAAATCCGGCTGTCGACAGGCGCCTTGTAGCTGTCGACAGCTACTGGCCAGAAGTGTTCCAGAAGGGGATTTTGACAGAAATGGATGGGGAATGAGTGTCCACATGGGATTTTAAAGTTGAGAACTGGTTTATATCCATTACAAAATGTCATACCCACTAGTGTTAAGACATATAAATGGTCTACAATGGTTAAGAGATAATACCCCGAGATTCTTAAGTTGTAGCCTTTAGAAAACATCATTCAAAAGCATATGAGTATAAGATAACCCCTTTGAATAAAACCATTGTAGAAAAACATATTCCTTAGTGGATGATGTTCAGTTGGTTAGTGAATACAATGTTTTCATTTAGCAATTAACAATACACAACAACTTGTCCTTGATTTTAGAAACACATGGAGGCTTCACTCTATTTCTTGCATTTGAACTGACATTTTTTTTAAGATGTTTTACGATAAGTGGTAATAAGGTTCACTTTCACCTTTTGACGTGAAGGTAGACATTTGTGATGCCTGTACCCCCAGTTACTCAGTATAGGTGACCATCATACCATTGTGCAGAGATAATAAAAGGACTTTTTGACGTGAAGACAGACATTTGTAATGCCCATGTCCCCGGTTACTCAGTGAATCTATCATTGCTCTGCCTTTTCCCGTTTCATATTTGTTTTTATTTGATTTATCTTGAATTTGGAAATAGGTAGCTTTTCTCCCTTTTTGTTGTTGTTAAAATCAAGTTCAAAATGTTATCGAAGTTTAAAAGCCAATGAAAGACATTAATTTCAAGAACCTTCTTACTTGTCAATCCATTTCAGAAAAATGATTATCCACAAGGGAGTTACTCAAGTGAGTTAGGTTAAAGCCATTAGATTTGTTCAATGTGTTCTAGATGACACAACCTAGACTCAAACATAAAATATTATTTCAAAATCATTGTGATGTAATAAATGTCTTGATAATTACTTAATTTTTAGCGTTAAATTTCGTACATATAGTTAATTTTAGACATCAGTTGTCCATAAATAATGTGCAATTTGATTGTAATTCTCATTTCATCTATAAATAAGTTTTTGAACATATTAGGTGATATTCGGGTAGAATGCACTTGTTAAATTCTCATTCAACAGTTACTGTTTCTTTTTGACTAATCATATTTAGTTTTCTTTTCACAAGTTTACTTTGAAAAATAAAAGACATTTGTAAATAAATAAATTTTGTTAAAAAACTTTTGTAAATATTCTTTTAATAGATAAACTTTAGTTTAATCACCTAAATCTCAATAAATGAATAAATAAATAAATAAAACTTTTAACTAAATACCCCTCACCAAATCAAGCCACATACCCCACTTTTTAAATCCATTTTTCTCATCTCACCAAATCAAGCCACGTACCCCACTTAACCCTTTCTTAACCTTATCCTTTTAATCCTTCTCCAGGTCGGAAGCTACTGGAAGCGCAAGCTTGGTTTGTGGAGATAAGAGGGCGGCTGGGTCTTGTGGGCGGCCAAGGCTGAAGCCCCTGCTGGGCGCCCATGGTGCGGAGCAGAGGTGTGTGCTGTGCGCGACGGAGGCGGATGGGGGCTGCGGCTGCATGCGGCTGGAGCGCGGCAGCTGTGCGCGGCACCTTGGCGCTGGCTGGTGCGATGGAAGAGGGGCCAGGGTGTGGCGCGGCTGAGGTGGCCAAGAGGCGGCCAGGACCAGGGGCGCCTGGAGAAGCTGCTGCGATCTGCTGGTGCTGGCCGTTGCAAGAAGGTGAGGTGGCGGCGCCAGGAGCTGGGCTGGGCGGCTGTTGTGCTGGGCCAGATCTGGCTGAGGTGGACGGCTCTGCCATCCGATGATGCTGGCGATCTGGGTGTGTGCTGAGGTGGCGATCCGGGTGCAGAGCTGAAGAGGTGCATATGGGAGAGGAAGCAGGATGCCCGGGTACCTATAAGAAGACCCCAAGGCCCTCCTCACCAAGGGTTTTGTTTTTTTTTAGATTTGTAGTTCCCTTTTTTTCTGTAATTTCTTGTTTGAGCAGAGGGGGGGAGACAGGTTCTTCTGTTCTTCCGGTTGTTCTTAGGAGAGTTCGCTGGTTCGGCTGGTTGGTTAGAATTCTTAGGATTTTTTTTTGTTTTATTCCCTGTATTTTCCTTTTGAGCAAAGCTTAGTAGGGGAGGGAGACGAGCTTAGCCAGTGGGATTTTGGGAAAATTTGGAGTTCTTCCTGTTCTTGAGTGTTCTGGTTCGGATTTCAGATTTAATTTCTTGCTATTTTCTTCTGTAATTTCTCTTTGAGCAGTTCTGCAGAGCATCTGGGAGGGAGAGCTATTCGTTTCTTTTCTTGGTTTGATATGAGAGTTGGAAGAGATGGATATGTTATTGGCTTGTGTTGTTCTTCCTGAGGAAATCGTATTTTTCTTTATATTTCTGTTAAGCATTAGTTCGATTTATGTGGAGTTTTAGTTTCTTTCTATAGTTTTCTTTCTGTAAGCAAGTATTGGTTCGGATTATTTTCCTATTTCTGTTCTTCCAGTTCAAAAGCTTGGTCAGTAGAAATTTGTAGAATTTGATGTCTTCAGGGCATCCGAGTTGAAGTGGTTGGATTTTTTTTTCATTGTTGTCATTTTATTTCTGTACCTTTCTTTCTGTAACCAGGAGAGGGAGATAGGTTTGCTGGTTTGATTTCTTTGAGATGTTGTTTCTTTCTGTTCCTCCTGAATTCAGATAATTGAGCAGTGTAGTGCATGTTTCTTTCAGATCTGGGAGAGGTAGATAGTTCGGAATTCCAATAAATTTTTAGTTCAATATTTTTGTTCTTCCATCTGTTCTGTGCTGCTGTAAGGAGAGTTCAGATCGGAGAGTTGAGATTTCCATAGGGGTTTTAAGTACTGCAATTTTTAGGTTCTTCCTTTCTCTTGGTTCTGCAGTTCAGGGGGGTACATTGGTTTGATAATTTCATTTGCATTGGGCTGTGATGGTACATTGGTTTGATAATTCCTTTTTAGATTTGTGTTCTGTCGCCATTCTATCTCTTTGAATTCCAGATCAATTCAAATTTAGAACTTGCAATTGTGTGTAATTTTCTATTTTGGTTCGATCGGTTGGAGAGGTGAGATTGTTCTTTGACTAGCTTTAATTGAATCTGTTCATTCAGTGATTTGAGAATTGTTAGTTTAGATTTCTGTTCATCTGTTTGATCCCTCGAGTTGTGAGGGTACAGTGATACCAACTCTTTAGTTCTCCATTCTACTTGTTCTCTCCTTGATTAATCTGTCAAGCGTGGGGGATTTGATTGGTGTTGTTCACACAATTGAATTTGATGCAATATGATTTTGGTGAAAATGTGAATGGTTTCAAGTCGAAGTAATTTTAATTCAATCTCTATTTAGCCTCTCTGTGGATATGACCTGTTCTCACCATCGTGCTAGTTCCTTTTTGTGATTTTAATTCTGTGAGACAGTTTAGAGGAGGTGAGCTTGTTGATATGTGCAAGGAACTCTAGACAACGGAATTACACAATCAACAATGCACGCGTTTCATCTTGGCGCCGTTGCCGGGGACGCATTAGAGTTTGATTTAGATCTATTTTGATTTGATTTCATTTCTATTGGTTTTACATTGACTTGTTTGCGGGCTTTCATTTCAGATTTGCATAAGGAGTGGACCATGGAGATTGGGCTTGACATTTGAGGCCCATTGGAGGAGAGAAGCTTGCTGAATTTTTTTAACTGCTTTTAATTCTGAATTTTAGATAGAAAGAGTGTGAGTGAACTTTGTAGTGAGGCTTTCATGTACTCTCTGTGCATGTACAGAGATTTCTTCTTGTTGGCATGTAATAATTGGCCTCTTTTGGTGGTTTGATTGGTTTGGCATTAGTCTATAGTACCACTTCATATTTTCTTAGTTAAATTTCATTTTATTCAGTTTAAAAACCAAATAAAAATTAAAAAATTCTAAAATCTAAAAATTTTCCAAATCGCTCTTTCATGTTAGCCGTTTGTTTGTAAATAAAAATTTCCATCCTCTCAAGATTAGAAACACATATTTTAGGACATTCATCATTTTAATTGTCATTTCATTTTTTTCTTTGCATTGAAGAGAGCGGGGGAAAGGTAAGACTTCCACCACTTGTTTCATGCATTAGTTTTAGCATTAGAAAACCCTTGTTTAAAATTGATCTTTGCATTTCATAATTGTAAAAGGGACTGTTTAAGGGCTTAACCCATTAGATAAAAAGATAAGGTGAGGGATTTCATCACCCTTTCCTTTGCCCAAAAATCACAAAAAATTCACATTCTTGCATTGTCCTAAGCTTTCAATAAAAATCAGTAGACTTGGCCCTAGGGTTCATAATTAGATTTGTTCTTTCTTAATTCTAAAACTTCTCTTTAAGTCTGGTGTCTAGGATTAGAGGTTAAAAAGCTTACGCTTAAGCGAGTTAGAGGTTACTTAATTGGGTCCTTGCGAAAGCAAGGGGGGCCTTCCTCTACTCCACCTCTTACCTAGCCGGTACAAGAAGAGTTAGAATTGGACTTAAGCAAGTATAAATCTGATTTTGAGAAAATAACATAAGTCCAAGGAACACTTAGTGTCTAGGTTAATTTGATTTGAAAGTGTTTGTTTGTTTGTGTTTGTTTAAAAATTCATCAAAAATCAATAAAAATCTTTTAAATTCAAAAATCAAAAATAGAAGGCTTTTTATCTGTGTATGCTTGGTAGACGTTCCCAGAATTTAGATTTGGCCCAACCTATAGACGAGATTGAAAGATTTTTCCATAGGATGGCCAACCAAAACCAGAACCAAGTTGCTAGAAACTTAGAGGAGGCTGCGCCCAGACAGATGAAGGAATATTTCATTCCTTCTGACTATCAACCTGCTACTTGCATTAGGCCGGAAATTCCGGCAAATCAGTTTGAGATCAAACCTGGAACCATTCAGATGCTGCCATCTTTTTATGGCAATCCCAATGAAGATCCTTATAGGCATATAGATGAGTTCATAGAGATCTGTTCCACTGTAAGAATCCAAAATTTCACAGAAAATGCCTTAAGGTTGACCCTATTTCCATTCTCCTTAAAAGACAAGGCTAAATATTGGTTGGGAACCATAGGGAGAACCATCACAACATGGCCAGAAATACAGCAGGAATTTTTTAAGAAATTTTACCCGATTGGCCGGACCAACACCATGAGAAGAGCAATCACCGGATTCTCCCAACACCAGGGAGAATTAATGCATGAATCATGGGAGAGATTGAAGGAGTTGCTTAGAAAATGTCCCCACCATGGTTTGTCGAGGTGGCAAATAGTCCAAGCTTTTTATGAAGGATGACTGAATCAAATAGGCAAATGGTTGATGATTCGTGTGGAGGAGCATTTATGACTAAGAGCGAGGATGAGGCATACAATCTTTTTGAAACATTGAGTGAAAATTCTATCAATCATGCCTCACTCTACTCTTATGAGAGAGCATTAGGACCCATAAAGAAGGCAGGGATGTATGAAGTAAGAGGGAGAGGAGAATCAGATTCCAGGGTAGAAGATCTGATAGCTAAACTTGATCAGAGGTTGGAGCAGAAGTGGGAACAAAAATTCGATCAATTGTTGTCTTTGACTGGGCAAGCCACACCCAAATTTTCTCAAACACCTGAAACTTGTGCTATGTGTGCTAGCCCAGCTCACTCCACAAATACTTGTCCCATTACTGCCCAATTACCCCCTTTCATTCAAGAACAAGTGCAAGCTGCACAAGGTTTTCAAAAACCCTCCTATGATCCATATTCCAACACATACAATCCTGGTTGGAGAAATCACCCAAACTTTTCATGGAAAAATCAATCTGAACAAGTTTCCCAACCTGCCTTCAAGCAATCCATGTACGGTCAATCCTATCCCAATCAAAATTCGGGATTTGGCCAATCTTCAAACTCCAAACCTCCACAATTCCAAGGAAGTCAAAATTCCAATCAATTTGCTCATACAAATTTCCAACAACCTTCATTGAATCAACCACCACCACCTCAACCCAATTGGGATGATAAAATGAACCAACTCCAAAGCATGATGGCGACTCTATGTCAAACTGTGCAAGAACAACAAACTCAAAATCAAAATTTTCAACAAAATTTTGCAAGGTTAGAGTCCCAAATTGCTGATGTATGTCAAAGGAGGGAATCCGGACAATTGCCGAGTCAAACTATAGCAAACCCAAGGAACAACCCTCTCGGATTCTACCAGAACCAGCAATACCATCAGGGTCAGGGGTACAAACCTCCACTTGTTAGACCAAATGTACCTCCACCACAAAACCAACAACAAGCTTTTGTCCAGAATATTCCAGCACCACAATTTCAAAATCAACCTATACAAGAGGACCATCCTCCTACCCAAGCTGGGGGCTCCCAAGTAGAAAATGTGAAAGCTGTGTTAACCTTAAGAAGTGGAAAAATCAGAACAAATCCTCACCCTCACATGTCAACATTGAATGAGGATAAAGAAAATGAAATTGAGATTGAGGAAGAGAGTGAAGAAAATATTGAAAAAGAAAAATCCAAGGGAAAAGAGAAAATGATTGAAGAACCTCTAGACAAAATCAAAGCCAATGAGGATCCAAGCTGCTACATTCCAAGAGTTCCTTTTCCTGAAGCATTAAAGTCAAAATCCAAAAACAAACAAACTGGTAATGAAGAACTCTTGGAATTGTTTAAGCAAGTTCATGTCAACATTCCTCTTCTTGATGCAATCAAGCATGTGCCTACTTATGCCAAATTCTTAAAAGAAATGTGCACTCCAAAACGTGAAATGAGAAATAAAACTGAAACAATCATTCTTCCAGAAACTGTGAGTGCCATTATCTTGAACAAACTCCCTAAAAAGCTCAAGGATCCAGGCACTCCACTAATTCCTTGCACCATCGGTGGAGTCACTTTTGAGAGCAGTCTTGTGGATCTGGGAGCCAGTGTCAATCTCCTACCTTATGCCATTTTTGAGAAATTCAAGTTAGGAGAATTGAAACCCACTTCTATTGTCCTTCAACTAGCCGATCGTTCTGTCACCACTCCTAAAGGCTTAGTTGAGGACGTTATCATAAAAATCAATGAGTGTTACTTCCCTGCCGATTTCATCATTCTGGACATGAACACCCCTCAAGATTTAACTCAGTCCACAGTCATCTTGGGTAGACCCTTTTTGGCCACAGCTAGAGCCAACATTAATTGTGCTACCGGGATGATGGATATATCATTTGGGGATGAGCGGGTTAGTATCAACATTTTTAAGGCATCTGGGCATCAGGATGAAGGAGAGCGTTGTCTAGTGGTAGACTCCTTGGAGGAAACTTGTGAGAAAGAAGCAGTAGACCAACCATGTGCTCTAGAGTTTAAGGAAGAGAATAATCCAAAGCCAAAGCCAAAAATCTATAAAGCCAAAGACAAAGCATTCCATGACAAACACATTCATAGAAAATTTTTTCAAGTGCATGATAAGGTCTGGCTATTTAATTCTAGGCTTCGTGGAAATTTGAAGTCCCGATGGGATGGTCCTTACACTGTTGTCAAAGCTTGTGATAATGGTGCTGTCATTATTCTTGATCAAAAAACTGGATATTCATTCACTGTCAATGGGCAAAGGTTAAAGCATTTCTTTGAAAGCCCATTTTCTGTAAAAATTGATTCTACCAAGCTAGCTGAGCCAAATGGAGCCTAATTGCGTCTGGCTGAAGACGAAATAAACTTAGCGCTTCTTGGGAATTTTTCTTTATCAGGTAATTTTCTGTCTTACTTTCTGTTCCTGTGAATAAGTAGGGGGGGAGAGGTAGAATAAAGCATGCATAGTCCCCATCCCCACCATTGTTTCATTTTCTTTCTTGAGCTTGTACATATGCAAATAAAAATTTCACAATGTTTCATCTTTGAATAAAAATGTGTGGCATTGCGCTATGCAGACTATGTGTCTGATCTTTAACCATTAAAATTTTGTA
The DNA here is from genome assembly GCA_014218235.1 of Colocasia esculenta. Taxonomy (NCBI): domain Eukaryota; kingdom Viridiplantae; phylum Streptophyta; class Magnoliopsida; order Alismatales; family Araceae; genus Colocasia; species Colocasia esculenta. The sequence goes on along the minus strand of CM024755.1, from coordinate 125,188,523 downwards.
GTTGTCACACTCCTTTGCAAACATCCATGTTAGATAGCATCTAGTAAATGATTACATGTACCTCTTGTCTACCTTATGTAAGGATTTATGGCAAGAAGTTTTCATACACACACTACACAGCCACTTAGACTAGCTGAACCCGAATGTAGCAATTTTGTCAAGGCTAGTAGGAGAGAGGCGATTGGTTTTCTCCCCTCTCCTTAAGTGAACTGCAAAGGAAGTGAAGGAATGTGATCAAGGAACCTGACTGTTCATCTTTCCATAAAGAGGAAAAGAAAAGAAAAGTAAAAAGCAAAAGCAAAAGAAAAATATATCCATGAAAAATGCCCCGATCTGAGTAAAGTTGGACTCGCTACTCTTGAAAAGTGATGGGTTGTGCAGCATTATGGATGAAAAGAAAAAATCTGAGTGCACAAAGTGCAAATAAAGGGACAAAAGTCTCCAAACTCAGAGAAATAATCCTCAAGGAAGATGAGCAGAATGGAACTGAGAGAAACAACCCGATCTGACTGAGCAAGGATCTTATTCCACAATTCTTTTCTTCTCCCTCAAATTAATCTAATCTCAATTACTAGCTGAGGCAGAGGAGCTTCAGAAGGGCTGATGTGAACTCTTAAGTGAGCTACCTTTTGTGCACAAATTTCTTGCCATAAGCCTTTACAATTAGGAAAGACATGTACCCACATTAATCTTTTACATGATGGTTGTTTAGCATGAGACATTGTATCTTCTAGTCCTACATTTGGAGTAATTTTCATTGCTAAGGGACTAGCAATGTTCAAGTAGGGGGGAGTGATAATTACTTAATTTTTAGCGTTAAATTTCGTACATATAGTTAATTTTAGACATCAGTTGTCCATAAATAATGTGCAATTTGATTGTAATTCTCATTTCATCTATAAATAAGTTTTTGAACATATTAGGTGATATTCGGGTAGAATGCACTTGTTAAATTCTCATTCAACAGTTACTGTTTCTTTTTGACTAATCATATTTAGTTTTCTTTTCACAAGTTTACTTTGAAAAATAAAAGACATTTGTAAATAAATAAATTTTGTTAAAAAACTTTTGTAAATATTCTTTTAATAGATAAACTTTAGTTTAATCACCTAAATCTCAATAAATGAATAAATAAATAAATAAAACTTTTAACTAAATACCCCTCACCAAATCAAGCCACATACCCCACTTTTTAAATCCATTTTTCTCATCTCACCAAATCAAGCCACGTACCCCACTTAACCCTTTCTTAACCTTATCCTTTTAATCCTTCTCCAGGTCGGAAGCTACTGGAAGCGCAAGCTTGGTTTGTGGAGATAAGAGGGCGGCTGGGTCTTGTGGGCGGCCAAGGCTGAAGCCCCTGCTGGGCGCCCATGGTGCGGAGCAGAGGTGTGTGCTGTGCGCGACGGAGGCGGATGGCGACCTGCAGATGGGGGCTGCGGCTGCATGCGGCTGGAGCGCGGCAGCTGTGCGCGGCACCTTGGCGCTGGCTGGTGCGATGGAAGAGGGGCCAGGGTGTGGCGCGGCTGAGGTGGCCAAGAGGCGGCCAGGACCAGGGGCGCCTGGAGAAGCTGCTGCGATCTGCTGGTGCTGGCCGTTGCAAGAAGGTGAGGTGGCGGCGCCAGGAGCTGGGCTGGGCGGCTGTTGTGCTGGGCCAGATCTGGCTGAGGTGGACGGCTCTGCCATCCGATGATGCTGGCGATCTGGGTGTGTGCTGAGGTGGCGATCCGGGTGCAGAGCTGAAGAGGTGCAGATGGGAGAGGAAGCAGGATGCCCGGGTACCTATAAGAAGACCCCAAGGCCCTCCTCACCAGGGGTTTTGTTTTTTTTAGATTTGTAGTTCCCTTTTTTTCTGTAATTTCTTGTTTGAGCAGAGGGGGGGAGACAGGTTCTTCTGTTCTTCCGGTTGTTCTTAGGAGAGTTCCCTGGTTCGGCTGGTTGGTTAGAATTCTTAGGATTTTTTTTTGTTTTATTCCCTGTATTTTCCTTTTGAGCAAAGCTTAGTAGGGGAGGGAGACGAGCTTAGCCAGTGGGATTTTGGGAAAATTTGGAGTTCTTCCTGTTCTTGAGTGTTCTGGTTCGGATTTCAGATTTAATTTCTTGCTATTTTCTTCTGTAATTTCTCTTTGAGCAGTTCTCCAGAGCATCTGGGAGGGAGAGCTATTCGTTTCTTTTCTTGGTTTGATATGAGAGTTGGAAGAGATGGATATGTTATTGGCTTGTGTTGTTCTTCCTGAGGAAATCATATTTTTCTTTATATTTCTGTTAAGCATTAGTTCGATTTATGTGGAGTTTTAGTTTCTTTCTATAGTTTTCTTTCTGTAAGCAAGTATTGGTTCGGATTATTTTCCTATTTTGTTCTTCCAGTTCAAAAGCTTGGTCAGTAGAAATTTGTAGAATTTGATGTCTTCAGGGCATCCGAGTTGAAGTGGTTGGATTTTTTTTTTCATTGTTGTCATTTTATTTCTGTACCTTTCTTTTTGTAACCAGGAGAGGGAGATAGGTTTGCTGGTTTGATTTCTTTGAGATGTTGTTTCTTTCTGTTCCTCCTGAATTCAGATAATTGAGCAGTGTAGTGCATGTTTCTTTCAGATCTGGGAGAGGTAGATAGTTCGGAATTCCAATAAATTTTTAGTTCAATATTTTTGTTCTTCCATCTGTTCTGTGCTGCTGTAAGGAGAGTTCAGATCGGAGAGTTGAGATTTCCATAGGGGTTTTAAGTACTGCAATTTTTAGGTTCTTCCTTTCTCTTGGTTCTGCAGTTCAGGGGGGTACATTGGTTTGATAATTTCATTTGCATTGGGCTGTGATGGTACATTGGTTTGATAATTCCTTTTTAGATTTGTGTTCTGTCGCCATTCTATCTCTTTGAATTCCAGATCAATTCAAATTTAGAACTTGCAATTGTGTGTAATTTTCTATTTTGGTTCGATCGGTTGGAGAGGTGAGATTGTTCTTTGACTAGCTTTAATTGAATCTGTTCATTCAGTGATTTGAGAATTGTTAGTTTAGATTTCTGTTCATCTGTTTGATCCCTCGAGTTGTGAGGGTACAGTGATACCAACTCTTTAGTTCTCCATTCTACTTGTTCTCTCCTTGATTAATCTGTCAAGCGTGGGGGATTTGATTGGTGTTGTTCACACAATTGAATTTGATGCAATATGATTTTGGTGAAAATGTGAATGGTTTCAAGTCGAAGTAATTTTAATTCAATCTCTATTTAGCCTCTCTGTGGATATGACCTGTTCTCACCATCGTGCTAGTTCCTTTTTGTGATTTTAATTCTGTGAGACAGTTTAGAGGAGGTGAGCTTGTTGATATGTGCAAGGAACTCTAGACAACGGAATTGCACAATCAACAATGCACGCGTTTCATGTCTTTGGTACTATGTGAGTATGAAAGGTTGTAACTTAGTATAAATGCCCAATTCTTCCCTTCAAGAAGAGTAATGAACATACTCATTGAGAAATGATAAAGAAAGAAGAGGAATTCACAGAAAAAGTGTATCTGTCGACAGTAGAATGGGGGCTGTCGACAGCTACTGAGAGCCAGAAGGATGGTGGTTTTGGGAGAGGCCATCTGTCGACAGCTAGAAGGGGGCAGTCGACAAATACTGAATTACTTCAGAAATGAAGTTCTGGGTAGGCTTGGCTGTCGACAGCTGATGTTCTGGCTGTCGACAACTGCTTAACAGAACAATTTTAAGGCTTTGAATTTTGACACATTTGGACCAAATGATTGAGGGATAATAAGACGATGAATATGATGGGTATCCCTCAAGAATTTCCCTCAACCAGCCTTAACTTATTCCCCCATAGTGTGTGCATGTGATGACTCAATATTCAAGCAATTAAATCAATCATATACACATTCATGTCAAGCATTTGCACACAAAAGAAACATACATAAACATGAGATGACCAAAATTTCATTCTTTTAAAGAGATACATGTGTCAAAACTGAAAGAAATCAATTACCCCATTTTTAAGTTAATGACCTTTATGTACAAGAAGACTATGGATATTTGGCGGAGTATTTTTAGTCACACATAATGATAGTTTCCAAACAAGTCTAACTTGTTCTTCCACATGTCACCATTTGATATACCACATAGTCACTATACACAAGGATCATCTACTTCTTAATTTGGCATTGGATTCATTGAATTTTGCACAAGCCCAATTCTCTTCTTAGGGAGGTGAACCTATCTTCTCACAAAGGTTTGGTGAAAATATCAGCCAATTGTTTTTTAGTTGGAATGAAGTCAAGTTCTAGGTTCTTGTTGGCTACCTCATCTCTCAAACAGTGATGTCTAATTTCAATGTGTTTGGTCCTTAAGTGTTGAATTGGGTTTTTCTAAAGGTTGATGGCACTAGTATTGTCACATAGGATAGGTGTGCATCCAATGTCAATGTTGTAATCACACAACTGACTTTTGATCCACAACACTTGAGCTGCACAACTCCTTACAGCAACATATTCTACCTCTGCAGTGGAGAGTGCAACTGAGTGTTGCTTCTTGAATGCCCACGAAACCATGCAACCATCTAGAAATTGACAATACCCACTAGTATTTTTTCTATCAATTTTACATCCAGCATAGTCAGCATCAGAATATGAGACCAAATCAAAACTACTACCTGTTGGATACCATAAACCCAAATCATATGTACCTAGATTGATATCTAGCACAAAGGCAAACACTAAACTATATATCTAGCCTACTTGCAATAAGGTAAATGAGAGATCCAATCATACCTCAGAATTGCTTTGCACCTACCATTTTACCTTTCTCTGTTGGGTTGAATGCAAATTCATATCATTTCCCTCCTATTTTGATGATGACAAGAAGTGTTCTTAAAGCAATTTAATTGAAACATGTCAAAAACATCATACCTGAAATTCATGTTCGAAAAGTATTTTTCAAACCACATTTATCATTTATGGTCATGACAAATCATTTAACTAATGATATATGTGTTCATTTTTCAGGTACAAACATTTTTATGCAAAAGATGAGTCGACACACCCATCAATGGTGTCGACACATCAACACATATTCAAAGGCAAAATGTGTAAAAATGTTGAGACTATGTCGACACATGTCAAGAGTGTGTCGACACGAGTGGCAGTTTTTCAGAAATCAAGCCTACCCAGGTCGACACACTCTCAGAGCAGGTCGACACTAGATCCCGTTTCCAGAACAGCCAGTTTGAAGAATTAGGTCAGCAGGTCGACACACTCTCAGAGCAGGTCGACACTAGACCCAGTTCCCAGAACAACCAGTTTGCAGATTTGAGACAGTAGGTCGACACACTCTCAGAGCAGGTCGACACGGGACCCTCTTCCCAGAATAGCCTTCTACATATTCTGGACAGTGTGTCGACACTACCACCAGAGCAGGTCGACACACTACGGAAACTTTTCATCCTAAAAGTTGATGGCTGCCACGTGTCCCTCTAGGGCAATCAGAATCTTCCTAGGAATGCGTACCCTTGTACCCCAAAAGGGTATCTTTGGAATCCTAAGGATATAAAGTGTCTTTTCGGCCAGCCTTCACAAGTGAGAAGGACCCAACTCTCTCAGAGCCTCCAAGAAGCTCCTGGCGGCCAAGAAGAGCTCGTGTCTCCTTCCCCTGCTCTCCAAGTGCTTCCAGAAGACCAATTCCCACCAATTCAAGGTGCGGGAATTGGAATTTGATTCATGAAGACTTCTCTGAAGCATTCCAAGGAGGCAAATCCTGTAGAAGACTTCTTGGGTGAAGAATTCTAGGAAGATCCAACTTCTCAGATTGCAGAGCATCGACTTAGACTTCAAGCTTCACAAGTTCCTTCCCAATTCAAGCTTCTACAAGGGAGTACACTGAAGAACGAAGCATCTCAATTCAATTTACCTTTTCTTCTGTTCTTCTGAGATATCTTTTGGGATTATGCAAGTGCTTCTGCATAACTCTCTTTAGAGTTCTCATACATCGACTAGATCTATTGCTAGAGGATCTTAGTCTTAAGTTGGTGTCTAGCAGTTTCAGTGTGAGCATTGTGCTCAGGGTGTTGTGAGCCGTCGAGCTCAGTTTGAGTTGTAAGCTCAGGGTTGGTTTGAGCAGTCTTGCTCTGTGTTTCTAGAGTAGTCTTGCTCTAGAGGTTGTGTAAGTTGTATGCTCTGAAGTGTTGGAGTTGTCAGGCTCCTTTGGGTGTGTAGCCCAGTTGTGTTAGTGAAGCCTCACGGGTTGTGAGGGGTGGATGTAGGAATCACTTGGGTGATTTCCGAACCACCTAAAAAATCCTTGTGCATTTGTCTTCTATGGTTTGATTGATTTATCCACTAGATGCTTGCATAGGATCCGTTTTTAATTCACTTAATCAACTTGCTTCACATCTAAGTTTTTCAACTCACTCAAATCTAATCAGATCTGTAGTTTTTTACTGATAACATTGCCTCTGATTCTAAATAGTTTTCAAATTGCTTAAGCTTCCGCAAAAGTGGCTAAGATCTATTCATCCCCCCCCCTTCTAGATCTTTTCCACACATTCATTTCGATCCTTCATTCTCATCATTTTCTAATTTCACAATTGTGCTCATTGGTGTAGAGGCTGGCTTGGCTTGTTCGAACTAAAATCTTTTCAGTAGTTCCTTGACGTATTTCTCTTGATTGATGAAGAAGTCATCTTCATATTGTTTTACCTGCAATCCAAGAAAGAATTGAAGCTCTCCCATTAAACACATCTCAAATTCACTGTGCACATGTTTTGAGATCTCTTCACACAGTGAGGGGTTAGTGGAACCAAAAATAGTGTCGTCCACATAGTCTTGAACAATAATTATATCATTGCGAACAGATTTAGTGAAGAGAGTTTGGTCCACTTTACCTCTGGAGTAGTTTTTACTAACCAAGAAATTGCTCAGTCTGTCGTACCAAGCTCGGGGTGCCTGTTTCAAACCATAGAGAGCTTTGTGCAATTTATAAACATGGTTAGGCTTATCATTATCCTCAAATCCAGGTGGTTGAGAAACATAGGCTTCTTCTTTGATGTACCCATTCAAGAAGACAGTTTTAACATCCATTTGATAAAGTTTGAATTTGTTAGAGTATGCATATGCTAACAATATTCTTACTGCATCAAGCCTAGCTACTGGTGCAAAGGATTCTTCAAAATCTACCCCAAATTCTTGATTATACCCTTTGGCTACCAGTCTATCTTTGCTTCTCACCACTTTTCCCTCTTCATTTAGTTTATTATTAAATACCCATCTTGTTCCAATTACTGAAATTTCAGGGGTTCTAGGAACTAAGCTCCAAACATTGTTTCTTTGAAATTGCCCAAGTTCCTCATGCATAATATCTATCCAAGAGTTTTCTTTGAGAGCTTCTTCAACATTTTTAGGTTCCACTTGAGAAACAAATGATAAATGATCTTGTTCAACTATGTGTCTATAGTGAGACCTAGTGTGAACTCTATCATTTACATTTCCAATTACATTCTCAAGTGGGTGATCTTTTGAGTACCTGATATTTCTGATTGTTGAAGAACCCGGTTGATCTTGATCTTGAGGATGTTTCTCTTGAGGAATTTATTCTTGGGGAATTTGATGTTGAGGATTTTGATCACTTGGGTTAGCTTCTTCAGGCCTGTCGACAGCCTCTTCTTGGTCTATCGACAGTGGCTTCACATCTTGATCTTCAAGGATTTTTCCTTCTTCTTCATCATACCTGGAAGCATTTACATTGTTAGTCTTTGCATGAGACTCATCAAAAACAACATGTGGAGTCTCTTCCACAGTTCTGTTTTTCTTATTAAACACTCTATAAGCTCTAGAGTGTTCTAAATAGCCTAGAAAAATACCTGGATCACTTTTGGCTTCAAATTTATCTAAATCAACCTTGTCATTATTTTGGATTAAAAATTTGGAGCCAAAGATCCTGAAGTACCCAATATTGGGTTTCTTACCTTTCAAGAGCTCATATAGGGTTTTCTTTATCACAGGTCTTACCATGGCTCGATTGAGGATGTAACACGATGTGTTCACTGCTTCTGCCCAAAAGCTCCTTGAGAGTTGACTTTCAACCAGAAGAGTACAAGCCATTTCCACAAAGGTTCTGTTCTTTCTCTCCACTACTCTATTTTTTTCCGGAGTCCTTGGAGAGGAAAACTTGCGTTTGATGCCTTGGTTCCTGCAGAAATCAGAAAAAGAATTATTGTCAAACTCTCCCCTATGATCAGTGCGGATTAAGCATATTTTGTTTATGTTCCTATGCTCAATCTTATTAAAGAACTCTTCAAAAATTTTCAGAACTTCATTTTTATGAGCTAGGAATTTAACCCAAGTGAACCTAGAAAAATCATCTACAATGACAAATCCAAAACGTTTACCATTGAGACTAAGTGTTCTAGTAGGTCCAAAAAGGTTCATGTGCAACAATTCATAAGGTTTTGAAGTGATTATGGGAGCATTGGATTTGAATGATTTTCTAGTTTGTTTTCCCTGTGCACATGCATCACAAAAGCTCACATTTTTATTGAAAGAAATTTCAGGAAGTCCACTTACCAGTTTCATCCTCGCAACACATTGTAGCTAGCATGACCTAGCCTTTGGTGCCATAAGGACAATTCATCTTGCCTATTTGCAACAAGACACAAATTTTTGTTTTTTGGTTCATCTAGATCAACTAGATAGATGTTATTCACTCTTTTTCCCAAAAACTTGACATCTTCTGTATTTTTATCAATGATTTTGCATGCATTTGACTCAAAAATTACTTTATGGCCTTTATCACACAACTGACTGATGCTTAGGAGGTTGTGATTCAGACCATCAACTAGAAGCACATTATCTATTGAGTTGGAAGCATACTTACCTACCTTACCTGTCCCAATTATTTGGCCTTTGTTGTTACCTCCAAACACAACTTGTCTGCCATCTTTTTCAACCATCAAATAAAATTTATCTTTGTCGCCCGTCATGTGCCTCGAGCAGCCACTATCCAAGTACCATTTGTTTTGATTTTGGGCTGCTAGGCATTCCTACATAGATGGATCAGAAAAGAGGTTTTGGTACCCAAATTACTTTAGGTCCCAATCTTTCATTCATGCCAACAAGTAAATGCTTTGGAATCTAAACTTGTTTCCATTTCAACTTGTACAAATTATTCCAGCATTGTGTTTCAATATGACCAAATTTTTTACAATAGTTGCATGATGGTTTTTTAGTTTTTACAATCCTTTTACTGTTGTATTTGACTTGTGACTGCTTTTGGCCTTTCTGATGCTTGGTTGGCATTCCTTTTTCTGCATATTTTTAGGCCTGTCGACAGGTCTCTTTGGGTCTATCGACAAATTTCTTAGCTTGTTGAACAGATGAAGTCTTTTGATTATTTTTCAGTTGCCTACCTTTAGCTTGAGCATTCTTGCTTTTAATTGGAACATGTTTACTTGTACTTCGACTGCAATCAACAAAAGATGTGATCAATTTTTCTCCAAGTTTCTTTTGTTTTTCTGGTTGAAATCCAAGCCCATGCCTTATTACATTTGTTTTAACTCCCAACACAACATCAAGATTTTGCTTTTCTTTTACAAATCTTGTGAGATCTTCAGTTTTTCCTTTCAGTTCCTCTTTAGCTTTTTCCATCTCTTTTTGGATCTCTTGATTCTCATGTTGAAGAGTTTCTACAAGTGTATTTAGGACTTGTTTTTATTTTACATTTTCCTGGAGTTTTTCTTTAATGCAATCCATTTCAGTAAGATGGCTTTACTTTTCAATTTTCAGAAAGCTCAATTTCTTTAGTTAGGATTGCAATCTGTTCATCATTAGATGTGCTATGAACAAGTGAGGTGATTTTCTTCTTCAGTGCTTTATTTTTAGATTTATATTCACGAAATTTTCAAATAGCAAAGTATAGGCCTCTTCCCAATCATCAATAGTGTAATTTTCAAAGGAAGAGTTTACCTCATTGGAGTCCTCACTCCTTGCCATTAAGCACTAGATTTCTTCATCTTTAGAGCTTCCTTGTGCGTTATCATCCTCATCTTCATCACTCCAAGTCGCCATCATGGCCTTGGCTTTCTTGAACGTGAACTTATCCTTCTTCAACTTCTTCTTGAGCTCTAGACATTCACCTCTCATGTGCCCTGGTTTCTTGCACTCATAGCACACAATCATGTTAGATTTTTTATTAGAATTAAACTTATTTGAGAGATCTCTTTTTGGAAGAGTTTTGAAGTTACCTGAACTTTTCTTTTTGAACATGAGGAATTTTTTGAACTGTCTAGTGAGCATGGACATTTCATCATTCTCACTATCACTAGACGGTTCAGATTCATCACTTTCTTGTTGAACCTCTTTCTTGGAGCTTGATGAGGCTTTATTAGATGCTTTCAATTCAGTGGATTTTCTAGGAATAACCTCAGTTTCTTTCCTTTTTAGGTTTATCTCATAAGTCATCAAGGATCCTATCAATTCATCCAATTTCATTGTTGATAGGTCTTTAGAGTCTTCAATGATAGTGGCCTCAGTATGCCAAGTGGATGGAAGAGACCGAAGTATCTTCCTTACTAAGTCACTCTCACTATACTCTTTCTTAAGACCTTTCAACCCATTGATTATTATCATGAATCTAGCAAACATATCTGAAATTGTTTCTTCAATTTTCATTTTAAACATTTCATATTCAGATACTAACATGCTAGCTTTAGTTTCCCTTACCTCAGACGTACCTTCGTATATTAGCTCCAGCTTGTCCCACATTTCCTTTGCTAACTTGCATGTGGAGACCCTCGAATATTCTTTCGGATGCACGGTGCATTGCATCATGTTCAATGCGCTCCAGCTCATGGTGCCTTTGCAGATTTGCTCTCTTCTCCAGGTATCTTCGTCAGCGGGCAGCTCATAAGGCCCCTTGCTGACAATCTTCCACAGCTCATAGTCTTGAGCTCTCATAAAGACATGCATGCAGTTTTTCCATTAAGTATAGTCAGGGCCATCAAAGTAGGGAGGCCTGGACACTGAGTGTCCTTCAGCCATAAATCCCTTGTTGGTTTCCATTAAACAGGATCACTCCTGATCGTGAGATCAAGCTAGTAAAGCTATAAACTAGAGAAACCTCGCTCTGATACCAATTGAAAGGTGTGCGGAATCACCTAAGACAGTAATCTAGAAGGGGGGTTGAATAGATTACCACCGATTAAAAAATACTTTACCCTTCTTTTCGATGTTACCACTGACTTGAGAAAAGCTTAAACAGATATAGATCAAATTCTAGCTTTGGTGTGTGTGCTGATTGTGATTAGGAGATTAGCAACCTATGAAGCGTGTGATCAATCAAATGTGCCTACTAAACTATCATAAAAACATGCAAACCATAAGGCACGAAGATTTAAGGTGGTTTGTGTTAGGATCGGATGGGTGGATGGATCAGATCTAGAAGGGGGGTTGAATAGATCTAACACCAATTAACGCAGAAGCTTAAGCAATTAAAAATTACTTCGAATCAGAGATCAATTCACCCAAATAATTTACTGATCTGAAGTGTGATTAGTGTGTGTGAGCAAATCCATTAGTAGTGTGAGCGAAATCCTTATGCATGCATCTATCGTAATACAAAGTCAAACCACAATTCAAACCACTGCACAAAGGATTTTTAGGTGGTTCGGAAATCACCACTAGTGACTCCTACGTCCACCCCTCACACAGTGAGGCCACACTACTCAAAACCTTGAGTACAACTCACACTGGAGCACGATGACTCCAAACAACCTTGAGCACGACAGCTCAACACACAACCTTGAGTTCAACGACTCAAAAACTGAGCGCGACGGCTCAAACAACTACTGGAGTACGACGACTCCAAATTAAGCACGACGGCTCAAACCACACAGTGAGTGCGACGACTCACAAACCAGAGCTCGATGGCTCACAGTATAGAAGCTAGATCAAACACAAAAGAGATAAGATCCTCTAGCAATGATCTGATTCAAGACAGTTTCGTACACAGAAATTTGTGCAGAACTTCATGCACAAATCTCATTGACGAAATAAGGAAGAACAAACTTAGAAATGAGACAAGTAGCTGTAGAATGAGTGTTCTTCGATGAAGAGGCCTTGCAGACACTTGAATTGAGGAGCCTTGATGGAAATCGATGGAGATTCTCCTCAATTGGCGATGCTCTGCTTTGATGGTATGTGAAATGCCAGAAATCCTTCTTCTCCTACGCCTCTTCAGTTGGATCTGCTCCCTTGCCTAGCACAGCAACCATCTTTCCAGGGATTCCCCTTGATTCCCACGTCCTTCCTATTGAAAGGATGGCTTGCAGCTTCTGGAGATGGAGACAGATCTGGAAAGCCCCCTTTGGCCGCCAAAAGGCTTCTTCTGAAAGTGTATGGGCTCTCTTGCCTTTGGGGTACAAGGAAGATGGGTATTTATAGCCCCATATGTCTATAAAGTGCCTTGGGGTGCATGGGCACGGAAACCTAGGTCAAATCCCCTAATTCCCAAGCAGCCACGTGTCCAGACAAAATCACGATTTTGAGTTTCAGCCGGAGTGTGTCGACACCACCAGGGAGTGTGTCGACACACTGTCCCATTTCTGCAAAACTGTTCTTCTGGGAATTGAGACTAGTGTCGACACTGCCTGGGACTAGTGTCGACACTGCCTGGGACTGTGTCGACACTGCTTGGGACTAGTATCGACACTGCCAGGACTAGTGTCGACACTGCCTGGGACTGTGTCGACACACTGTCCCAGTCAGGCAACTGGGTCTTCTGGAGACTGGTACTAGTGTCGACACTGCCTGGGACTAGTGTCGACACTGCCTGACAAAATCTGGATATTCCTGAAAATTTAACACATAAGCTATTAGTACAAGATATTGTCATTAAAATATGAGATATTAATCATCAAAAACATGTTGTTTAAGTATTATTGTGATATGTATAAAATGTATAACATGTTCAACATGTCATCATCAAAATCACAATATGTCATCTTTGAAATCACAATATGTCATCATTGAAATCACAATATGTCATCTTTGAAATCAGAATATGTCATCTTTGAAATCACAATATGTCATCATTAAAATCAAAGTATGTCATCATTAAAATCACAATATGTCATCATCAAAATCAAAGTATGAGTGATGTTCATTGGTCATCATTAAAATACAATTTTAAGAAATTCCAAAACACACTCAACCCAACAATCTCCCCCTTTTTGATGATGACAAAACATATGCACAATCTCCCAATATCTTGACTCCCTTGACTACAATAACTCCCCCTTTGACCATATACACCCTTTGACCTTTCTCCCCCTAGAGACCTTTCTCCTTTAAAGAACTTTCTCCCCTTTGAACTTTCTCCCACTAGAGACCTTTCTCCCCCTTTTTGACAGCATCAAAAAGATAGATAAGAGAGAGAAGCAAAGAATAGTAGGAGATCAAGGAATGAAATGGAGTAATGGAATGGTCAGAAATGATCAAAATAAATGAGACAAAGTGATATTCACATATGAGAGAAATGATTGTGTTTTTGGTATTGTGCCACAAAGTTTAATCACAAAGACACACTCAACACAAGGTAGTGCAAGATATAATGATCTGAATGCAGTTAAAATTATGATGCAAATGTGAAGTAAAGTGACCTATATGAGTGAGCAGAAGTATTTAACAAGGATGTTAAGAGCTTTAAGTGTAACACAATGTAGAATAATAGGTCTAAACTCAGTAAACATAAACTTTATTAAGGTCTTAAGCTATTCTATCCTATCTTTTTGATTTTCTTTCAATTTTAGCTGCGAAAGAATACAAGAATAAATTAGTTAAATCTCACTTTTCAGTGCAAGAGATCACATTGATCAGATGCAAGATCTTCTGATTACTCAGTGGTTTAACTTTCATTATCTTATACAGAATTGAAAATTTGATTTCCACTTTTTGACGCGAAACAAATCACTTATTAGGTGAAAAGATCTGGTTACCCAGTGGTTCAAGAATTTGCATTGCTTTGTTTGTATCTTTCCAGATTGATCATTTTTCTTTTGATATTTTACAGGAATATGTTTACTTTGACCAGACAAGATATGACTACGAATTTAGAAAAATTATTCTTAACAAGTGGTAAAAATAAAGCTTAAACATACACAAGTGAAATATTAAAGCCACTCATGTGCCTATAATGGCATTTTGCAAATCATTTAAAAACATTCAGTATTAAGATTGCTTAACCTTGAAATGATAATGAATCTTTGAAATTAAACTAAATGCACAATGAGTTTAGTTTTAATGTCTTAATTCTCTCATAAGAAAATAGCACAAGGACTCAAAAATTCTGATGATTTTGGGGTTCAAAATAGACAAGTAAGATCAAGGAATGCAACAATGACTTCCCCCTTTCATGTAACTCCCCCTCACAAGGTGAACATGAAGATTATAGGAGGAATAGGAATGGAATGAAGTGAAAGCAGAATGAACATGAATGTTTTATTGAAAAATAGAAACTCCCCGTTAACAATTGCATATGAGGCTCTTGATACTTGGCGGAGACATATACTCACGCACAGTGAAAGAGTCCAGACAAGTCTGACTTGTCTTTCTTCAATTCACCATTTGATATATCAAGAATGCCATTGCAATGTGAGAGTGAGGAATTCATTTGCAAGAACATTTGTCAATAACTGAATGGAAGTTGTTGATAAATCAGATATGAAAGAATATTTCTCTAGCATTTCACTCAAAGATTCTATTGACTCACTTCCCCATAAGATATGCATGATATGAAATGATCATTTAGGCAATTCAGATATGTTCATTCAAAGTAGTTTGCACAGAAAGAATATGAACATGATCAAGCATGCATTAACATGCAATTTATTGAAGGAGAAAAGTTTCAAAGACTTAAAATAAAGTTTTTGAGATTTTCATTTTTCTTGATGACCTTTTATGCAGGAAAAAAAAAACTATTGATACTTGGCGGAGAGTTTTTCTCACGCATGATGAGAGTTTCTAGACAAGCCTAACTTGTCTTTTCACATTTCACCATTTGATATACCACATAGTCACTGCAAAAAGATCAATTATTCTTTAGTTTTAGCATGAAATTCATTGCATTTTCAAGAACATTTTTTGCACTTTTTCAAATTTACTCCCCCTTAATATGTGTATGGAATGAAAAAGATAGCAAGCAATTCACACATGATTATGCACACAGTTAGCTTTAAGCATAACATAACTTCTGGTACTTGGCGGAGAATTTTACTCACGCATAATGATAGCTTCCAAACAAGCATAACTTGTTTTTCCACATGTCATCATTTGATATACTAAAAAGTCAAAGCAATTGATATGCACACAGAATCATGGGCACAGTTATGCAAGCATGATAACACAAACATGATTCCAATTGTAATGACGCAAAGTTCATTATTGGGAGTACCATTGAAACACATTTCTTATTGTTCAGATAAAAATTAAACATTCATTTCAATTCAGGCAATTCAAATTTGAAATGATAAAGAAGTTTTACCTGAATGGACTTCAATTGTTTTTCAAAGATTTTACTTGTGTTCTCCAATCATTTCTTGCCTTGCACAGCCAATATCTTGAGTCCATTTGCAATGTATGGTTGCAAGTCTCCTCAGCTTGCTGATTAAGCTAGTTTTGGGACCCACACTTGCTTGGGTCCTGCAATGAAATCAATGTTAGAGTGCAATAAAGATTGTTGAATCCAGAATGATTTTATTTTTGGTATAGATACATTTCTTTCATTGACAGAACTATGAGCAGAATTAGTTCCAAATTTTCTTTTTGCCTTGCTCAATGCATCTTTGTTTTCATGAAGTGTTCAATTTATATTCACATGGAGTTTCTGAGCATTTTCAACAAAATCATGATTCTAAGTTACATGTGAATAATGTGAAAACTTTTGCAAGTAATTCAAGCCAAAATCATCATGGAAGAAATGAAAAACACAAGCAATCATGTTTTAATGACAACCATTTTTTTTTTTAATTAATGACTCTTACACAAGGAAGATCATTGGTACTTGGTAGAGGTAATTCCTCACACATAATGATAGTTTCCAAACAAGCATGACTTGCCCTTCCACAGTTCACTATTTGATATACCAATTGATCTTTGCATAAGAGTCCCAATTGATTTCAGTTTTTATTTAGCAGGGAATCTCTCAGAAGTATTTACCTGGTGAGATTTTCATTTTCTTTCATTCTATTCACTTACTTTCCTTGTAGCCTTTGTCATAAAGCCTTCATCTTGAAATTGACTACAAGGATCCCTGCATCCAGCATTCAAGCAGCACATTTTAGAACCCAAACTTGTTTGGGTCCTAAGGATCTTCCATAAATTTGCAACAATGATTTTTGAATCCAAAAGGATTTGATATTGGGTGCATTTTTCTGAAGACTAGAAACATTAGAATCTTGGTTTCTAATCTTAGAGCTATTGGTATAGAATGCACCACTGACATACTGAACATTTTGTTTTCTATTTTTTAGATTTTTATCATTGAGATTTTTAACATGGAATTCAGAAGAGATCTTTTGTGCAACAGTTCCTTTTTCATGTACATAGAATTTTTGAGTGTTTTCAGCATGAACATGATCTTTATTCTATGTACATTGACATGAAACATGGGAGCATGCACTAGATTATCAATTCTATGCCAACATTCCCTAAAAGTATGCCCAAATTTATGACATGTGAAGCATTGGACTAATTTGGCATGCTTATTGAAATTTTGATTTCTATTCCAGCAATGTTTGGCAAGATGACCAGTTTATTACAGTTAAAGCAAATGAGAGCACTTTTTACTTGGTACTTACCTTGGTATGTGTGCATTTGCTGGAATCTTCTTTTCATGTGAGGAGGCTTACCATGAGGAGAAGGAGATACCTTTTGGTGGCTCTTGGCATGATGTGAATTTGGAACTTGCCTTGGAGCTTTTTGAACTGATGGAGGAAGTAGATGAATATTCTTGACATTAGCATTTTTCTTTTTCTCTATCTGTTTCTAAACAAGAACTTTCACAAGTTTTTCATTGGAATTGGCAGAGTTCTTGTTCGCAGTAGCTTTAACAAATGTTAATTTTGTTTTATTTTTATTATTCTTGTCTCTCACAGAAGCAAGACCTGTGTATTTAGTATTTTTCAATTCATGTCCAAGCTTCTGTTTTTCAGCTTTTAATGCAACAACTTCTTTTTCTGAAATTTGAAGTTTATTTAGCATGACATCTAAACCATTTTTCATCTTGTTCTTTTCATTTTCAAATTGAGCAATTTGTTTTTCCAAATCAGAAATTTTATTACTTAAATTGCTACAATCATTGTTCAATGGTTTGTCATGCAACAAGCATTCAATCTTCCTTTTTAGATGATGATTTTCTTCAACAAGTTGTTTGCATCTCTCATTTATTTGATGATCATGAGCCATGTTAGAAATCTGTTTGTTTAATTGATCATTATCAAATTTGAAGTTTTCATTGAGATCAATCAATTTTCCATTTTCATTTTCCAGATCAATAACTTTTGATTTCAATAGCTCATAGTTTTCTTTCAATCCATTCAGTTTATTTTCACAGATTTGGACTTCATCTTCCAAATTCTCTTCCTCAGAATTTAATTTTTCAACTTCATTTTTCAAATTCTCATTTTCTTCTGAAAAATCTTTATCATTGTTCTGGAGCAATTCAAATGTATTTGTCAAATTTTCAATTTCTTTATGGCAATATTTTAAAGTCTTTTTCAAATCTTTATTCTTAGTGTTTAGCTTTGCATTAAGATTTTGTATCTTCTCACAGAACTCAACCAATTCAGCATAAGACATGCCTTCATCTGCATTAGAATCAGAATTAGAATACATAGATGGGTCTTGAATTGATTTACCTGACCTGGTAGACCCATTTGAACTCTTGTGTTCTGAAGAAGATGAACAATGCTCTGAGCTCTTAGAATGTGCAGTGAGAGCCACAACTTTATGAATTGTTGATTTTCTGGATTCATTGAGGCTCTTCTTTGCCATAAAGTACTTGTGAATTTCTTTTGCTCCTTTTCTTTGTGCTTCATTTGGAAAACTTGATGAAAGTGAGACTGGTGATTTCTCTGAAATTATAACAGGAAATCCATGCAAATTAAAGAGATTTGCCATTATATCAAAACTCAAAAGACTATTAGATCTAATCATAGTGAATCAATATAACAAGGAATTAGATCTAACAATTAGAGTGGTTAACCCGCTCTAATACCAAATGTATGAATCAGAGCGATTAAGCACACATAGATACTGAAAGATCAAGCAAACAGTTCACGCAATTAACACAGAGATCAAACATAAGCAATCAAATTAGATCAGTAACAGACATTAACCCGCTCTGATACCAATTGTTAGGATCGGATGGGTGGATGGATCAGATCTAGAAGGGGGGGGGTTGAATAGATCTAACACCAATTAACGTGGAAGCTTAAGCAATTAAAAATTACTTCGAATCAGAGACCAATTCACCTAAACAATTTACTGATCTGAAGTGTGATTAGTGTGTGTGAGCAAATCCTTTAGTAGTGTGAGTGAAATCCCTATGCATGCATCTATCGTAATACAAAGTCCAACCACAATTCAAACCACTACACAAAGGATTTTTAGGTGGTTCGGAGATCACCTCCAGTGACTCCTACGTCCACCCCTCACACAGTGAGGCCACACTACTCAAAACCTTGAGTACAATTCACACTGGAGCACGACGACTCCAAACAACCTTGAGCACGACGGCTCAACACACAACCTTGAGTTCAACGACTCACAAATTGAGCGCGACGGCTCAAACAACTACCGAAGTACGACGACTCCAAATTGAGCACGACGGCTCAAACCATACAGTGAGTGCGACAACTCACAAACCAGAGCTCGACGGCTCACAGTACAAAAGCTAGATCAAACACAAAAGAGATAAGATCCTCTAACAATGATTTGATTCAAGACAGTTTCGTACACAGAAATTTGTGCAGAACTTCATGCACAAATCTCATTGACGAAATAAGGAAGAACAAACTTAGAAATGAGACAAGTAGATGTAGAATGAGTGTTCTTCGATGAAGAGGCCTTGCAGACACTTAAATTGAGGAGCCTTGATGGAAATCGATGGAGATTCTTCTCAATTGGCGATGCTCTGCTTTGATGGCATCTGAAATGCCAGAAATCCTTCTTCTCCTGTGCCTCTTTAGTTGGATCTACTCCCTTGCTTAGCACAGCAACCTTCTCTCCAGGGATTCCCCTTGATTCCCACGTCCTTCCTCTTGAAAGGATGGCTTGCAGCTTCTGGAGATGGAGACAAATCTGGAAAGCCCCCTTTGGCCGCCAAAAGGCTTCTTCTGAAAGTGTATGGGCTCTCTTGCCTTTGGGGTACAAGGAACATGGGTATTTATAGCCCCATATGTCCATAAAGTGCCTTGGGGTGCATGGGCACAGAAACCTAGGTCAAATCCCCTAATTCCCAAGCAGCCACGTGTCCAGACAAAATCACGATTTTGAGTTTCAGCCGGAGTGTGTCGACACCACCAGGGAGTGTGTCGACACACTGTCCCATTTCTGCAAAACTGTTCTTCTAGGAATTGAGACTAGTGTCGACACTACCTGGGACTAGGGTCGACACTGCCTGGGACTGTGTCGACACTGCCTGGGACTAGTGTCGACACTGCCTGGGATTGTGTCGACACACTATCCCAGTCAGTCAACAGGGTCTTCTGGAGACTGGGACTAGTGTCGACACTGCCTGGAACTATTGTCGACACTGCCTGACAAAATCTGGATATTCCTGAAAATTTAACACATAAGCCATTAGTACAAGATATTGTCATTAAAATACGAGATATTAATCATGAAAAACATGTTGTTTAAGTATTATTGTGATATGTATAAAATGTATAACATGTTCAACAAGTCATCATCAAAATCACAATATGTCATCTTTGAAATCACAATATGTCATCATTGAAATCACAATATGTCATCTTTGAAATCAGAATATGTCATCGTTGAAATCACAATATGTCATCATTAAAATCAAAGTATGTCATCATTAAAATCACAATATGTCATCATCAAAATCAAAGTATGAGTGATGTTCATTGGTCATCATTAAAATACAATTTTAGGAAATTCCAAAACACACTCAACCCAACAGTTTGGAGTACACAACTCGTGTATCCTACGTCCACTGTCCACACAACGCAGAGAAAAAAACTACTTATAGAAGCGAGTTCAACCAACAGCACATATATGCTAAATATATGTGTGGGTTGTGTATTATTTAGCTATGAGACCACTCAAATAAAAATAAAAAACTTCCTCTGTTACTAATATATTAAGTCGGTAAGCATGAGGCAATAAGATTGACTCATGTGGCCTTCCATCATTATAGGGCAGACATCTTTTCTTGATATAGAATGGGTTGGCGGAGTCACTCCGAGCTCACCTATATTGGGATTTGATATCTGGCCTACGACATGGAGATGTCACCAGTGACTTGAGGACAAGATGTGCTTGGCAGAGTCCCTCGAGAGCATATCACCGAATCAAACTCATCTAATGATGATGGTGTTGACTTAATCAAACATCGTGGTTGGCAGAGTCCCTCTGGGCCATGGTGTTTTAGAGGCCAAATTATGATAGGAATCACAAGAGTTGTGATTGAGAAGAGTTGCCTACCATTTGAGCTTGGTATGATTGGTCGAGTCCCTCGAGGTCATGCCAAGATGCCAATGGATCCCGATCCCCACTAGGCATTTGCCGAAAACTTCCAATTCACATGCTAGAGGGTGTCATGTGTCTTGCGACAAAATAACGGGATAAAATTGAGATAAAAGTCTATGACTTAATGTTCTACGAATCCAAAAGTCTGCATGTTGTTTATTATTGCTACATCTTTATTTTCAGAAAAATGTCGCTTGCAAACCCATTCCGTAGCATATTAGATGCCAATCATCTCACTAGTCCTAACTATGCTGATTGGCTTCGAAACATGAGAATTGTTCTTACGACAGAGAAAATTGTGTATGTCCTCGATGAGATCATGTCTAAGCTAGTGAGGAAGACGTTTCTCACTACAAGAAGTATAAGGAGGACTCAATTCTTGCTCAATGTTATATGTTAGCCTCTATGACTCCTGAGCTGTAAAGACAACGTGAAAAGATGGATGCTCAATCCATCATGCTGCATCTCCGTACCTTGTTTGAGGAGCAAGGACGAACTCAAAGATACGAGATATTAAAGAGTCTGTTCAGGCTAAGGATGGTAGGAGGGGCATCGGTTTAGAACCATGTCCTGAAGATGATTGAGTGGATTGAGAAGCTCACAGGTCTAGGACTTGTCCTAGAGGATGAACTGTGCGTGTGTAATGACCCGACCTCCCAGACCCTTGCCAGGGGTCCCGAGGGTCGCGCCGCCACCCACGAATCTGAAGACCTGAAAGGTTATATGAAAAAGTCTAGTGAGATATGTACTGAGTTTAAATAACTATAATAATATGTACATTATACAAAAGAGTTGTACAACGCGTCCCAAGCAAAAGCACAGGTACAAGAAGAAAGGTGCAGTCCTTAAGGGGCATACCCCGAGGACTTGCAAAACACAGCTCTCAGCTCACTCAGGCTACAAGAGCTCACAACGCTCACTCTCACTACTGCTGACAACAACACGGCGCCACAGCCGCCTCCGCAACCCGTCCGACACCGAGCACCCGCGATGACGAGCCCCTAGCTGAAGGAAGTTGGGGGGTGAGCCTCGCGAACAAGGCCTAGTAGGGATTACCAGTCCCTCACCAGCCAGAGCAGCAGGAACTCCGAAAATAGGAAACTACACTAGAAAGCTGTAAAGCGAGGAACACCTACAACATGGTACTACTAAGCAGTGGAAGAGAACCACGCAACTCCACGACCACTATCCAAGGTCGTGGCACACACACAACTCCCGCAAAAACCAACGGAGTCGGACACAAAGCGGAAGCAGTGCTCAGCACACCTGCCGAGACCACAGAACAACCAAGTGAGAACGACGTCTCACTTCAAGCACGGCCACCTCAGACCTCCACAAGGTTAAGGGCCCACAAGCAGAACCACCCTGGACCCTGGACACACCACCAGGTCGGGAAACCACATACGCTGGTGCCACTACGGACTGGCACCCAAGAACGGAACTACGGTACCAAAAGGACACTGAGCGGGAACCACTAGAAGCACGGGTCTGCCCAAGGCCAGACCAACGACGCCCACAGAAACTAGGCACAGCCGGGCTATAACCCTGTGCAAGCTCGGGCAACGAGGAACGCTTGGATACGTCAAGAGGAAAACACCGTCACAACAACAACAACCAAGCCACTGCCACTAGCAGCCAAGAGGGGGACCCGTAGTCCACACGCTCTGCTCGCTAGCCTAGCTCCTGCCTCCGCCCCCGCGCAAGAGCGAGACATAGCCGCCACAGAACACACAACACACGCAACACCGTAGCCTGTCCAAGCTGTGGCCTCACGCCTGACACCACTACGTGGCTCCGAAACCAACGTAGAGAGAGGCAGTGAGACAAGGGACTGTCTGGTCTGCGCCAGGAAAGCACTCCGAACCCCTCGGCATCCCAGACCCAGAAGAGAGAGCTCTACAAATGACTTAGCGCCACTGTCCAAACCTCATTTTCCCCTCAGCTCCAGAGTCTGCTCACGTGGGCTGCCAACTCGAGCACACTCGTAGCCTGGATATCTCCATCAACGGGCTCCCGAGGACGGGGGTCCCAGAAAATGGAGACAACCTCTGAACGGGACAAGCCATCAAGTGCCGAGCACCAGGTGAACAGGCGGGGCAGCACAACAAAACCACGCCGAACTACTGGCTTGTAACACATGACAAGCCCAGCAAGTGAGAGGCACTCATGGACCCTCAAAAGGGTCATTGGCCAAGCAAACACGCACGAGCGGACCAAAACCTTGGAGCACCACCGGACAATACGGAAACCCATCGCTCTGCTAATAATTGAATGACTGCCAGTCAATCGATTCTTAGACAGACGCGACCCTCCTGGCACCGCTGCCAGGACATGGCCCCGAAGGTGTCACCTTCGGTCACTGAACGCAGGGAGGCAATCTACCGCGTTCCCTACCAGAAGGTCCTAAGGGCAAAGCTTGCCCTGGGGCACATGCCGACACACAAACCGGCCACGGAAACCTCCGAGGCAACACAGGTCCTATCGTGTCCCCCATGGCCGTCGCGATAGCATCGCGACGAGTAATGGGACCGCGACAGCAACCTTGTCGCGTCGGGGAAACACATCGCGACAGTAAAACCTATCGCGACCAGAAAGCGCGGCGCAACAGCCTTATCGCGACCGCCAACCGCGTCGCGATAAGGTCACGCCCGAGAGGGCCGACGCCTCCTCTGATGTCGAGACGCACCGAGCCGTCGCGACACCAGCAGAGAGGCAGACCAGCGGGATCCTCAATCCCGGGCCGCCCTCAAACCATACAAGCATGCACACACGGGGAGGGGAGCATGGGGAAAGCTATAAAGCTAACTACAAAACCCCGAGGACTCCCGATCCACCCGGATTGGGAAGGGCCAAGGAATCCCTACCTCAAACAAAGAATCGAACCCCGTAGGGCCCTTCTCGTCAGAATGAACACCTCCTCCTCGCTCCACGCATGCTCCACGACGCCGGGACACCACGCACGGCCCTCCTCCTCGCCTGAGGGAGAGGGAAGAAGAAGAGAGAGGGGGAAGGGGTAGCCGGCCTGTGCCTTAAGCGCCCGGCACCCAGAACGCGATGGCCTGCCCCATCGCGTTACGAACCTTAACGCGACGGGTCAACGGATCACGACCAAAACATGCCCACCATAGACGCCGCGACTACCCAATTGCCGTACTAACACACTGCCACTCTGACAGGTGTCAGACGACCAGACAGTGCAACACGACAAAACACTGTCGCGGCCCGTTGACCGGGCGCGACAACAAGACGCGATGGAGAACCATGGCGCCACCAACACGCGACCCCCAGGCTCTCCGCGACACTGATGACTGTCACGTCGGGCACCCCCGACGCGACACCAACACATCACCCAGCCTGGACGCGTCAGTGGCCAGTCATCCCACGACACCGGACGGAAGCCGGGAAACTAGGTCTTACATTCTACCCCCCTTAAAACAATTTCATCCTCGAAATTGGGACAAACCCAGAAGATCTTGAGGCACGAAACAAAACACAGGGAGCAAACACAAGACCAACGCGAAAAAGCCACTAAGTCTCAACATGACTTCCTCGTGGCAACAATCGCACAGCCAAACACAAGTGAAGCACACGAAGTCGGAAAACCAACGGCCCACCCAACGGGCTCCAAACACACGGGTGGAGCGCACAACCGAAAACTAATGGCTTGCTCCAGCCACACGTGGGGCGCCCAAACAGAACGACAACTCCACAGGTGCCTAGCGAAGTGAAGTCCGGCCCGAACAATAGAAAACACCAACGACACAAAACCGAAACGTTCGAGCACGAGCACACGGTGCTACCAAAAACACAAAAAGTAAACAAAGTGCAAACCAGGTGCACCAGTGGCTAAAGCAACACTATGGCTAATAGGAAGGACTCTCCACAGGAGGCCTACCGAAAGCCACACGCCAAGAACCGCAAGCGTGAAAGAGTGCAACAGGCCATGTCGGCCCCCAGCCCTTGAGGCACAAACCACGAAGCATCGGAGAAAAACGCTTAAGGCGCAGCACACACAGCGGCACCAACGACCCGAGACGACACGGGCCCCACCGAAGGGGACTCTCTACCAGAGACCCACAACGGAAGCACATGGAAAGCCGACAACTTCTTCAAGAGTGGAACGCCCACATTCGCTCCAAGAAGCACACGAAACACGGAACGCCGACTCTGCTGCACAGGGAGTGAAAACCGCAGCAACTCCCTAGTGCGCAAGAGCAAGAAGCACCACCTCTATCACGACTGATAGAGAGGCCAAACACCAAAACGATGGCAAGAAAAGCCTCCAAGGCACAAGCCAAGGCACCACCGAGCATACAACGGAACAATGCTTGCACGAGCAAGCCAATCACGAAAAACCAATGCACAGCGGAATAACGCTCACACGAGCGGCCCAACAAGAAAACAATGCTACCTC
Source organism: Colocasia esculenta (assembly GCA_014218235.1). Classification (NCBI taxonomy): domain Eukaryota; kingdom Viridiplantae; phylum Streptophyta; class Magnoliopsida; order Alismatales; family Araceae; genus Colocasia; species Colocasia esculenta. The sequence continues at coordinate 125,163,361 of CM024755.1, read as the reverse complement.
GCACCAATCCAACAGGGACCCAATGCCCCGAATTGAGCCTGGTAGGTAGCGAGAAACCATTACGACGGCAAATGGCACAAACAGGTCCACCGACCAACGGTGCCATACAGAAACAACAACACAAGGGGAGTAAACAACTCGACCCAAAAACAACTCCAGGGAAGGTGACTCCACCAGAAGGTCGCAACGATGTGCACCCCGGCAATACAACAACATAGTGGAGCACCACCACCCCGAGCAACTGACAAAAAGTAGAGGAAGGAGACACGCACGAGTCTCTTCCACCCGCGAGAGGCAAAACCACAACACGAGACTGACACTTCCATACGAAGCACAGCCAGCTGAGCACCACGACACTCACCAGACCACCATCTACGAGAGCAACGCCGGGAGCAAAAAATGAAGCAACCCATCCGAACCACGGGGACACACGAAGTCCCACCAGCATAGCCGAGAAACTTGGAAACAACAACGAGACATGCTGGCCAACACAGTAGCCAGATGCACGGCCAAGCGCACAATGCCTTGACCGACAACGCCGAAGCAGACTGTAACACAGACAGTCCAACCGGCAACGATGATAGCTCATCTCTACCAAGAGAGAGCAGCGATGACCAAAACAACACCGGGCGACTTTGGGGAGACCCTCCACCTAAAAGTGCCAAGAGCCGTCCTGAGAGAACCTCACCAGAACGCAGCCCAACAAAATGGCACGCTTCGAACCACGGGGGCAACACAGCGGTGGCCCGAAACGAACACGAAGCACTCCTAGGGAGAACCTCCACCAGAAGCGACAAAGGGCGATCCTGGGAAGAACCTTCACCAGAATGCACAACCCAAATAACCAAACAACACGGATCATTAGAAAGGACACTGCAGTAAGCAAAACTGCAGAAGCAACACAAGCCGGTCATGGAGAACCTCCACCAGAACCACCAAGGCGCTGTTCTGGGAAAACCCTCCAGAACGCACCAGCCAAACCAACAGCACACCTCAGACTCTGAGGAGCACGACAACAGCAAAAACGAGCACAAAACAGTCTTGAGAGAAACTGTAGCAACCTGAATTTTTAAGAAAAATAAAAATTTTAATAAAGAATTAAAACCTAGCTAAATGGATATTTAAATGAAAAGAGCATTAAATAAAACCCATTAAATGTAAAAGAGTAATGGACTTTGCTTAATGGACCCTCTAGAATTTATTAGGTAAAAATGTGAATTTACAAAGGGAGAATAATAAGAAAATACCCTAAATTCGGAGTTTAATTATCTCATAATTGGAAAAGGGTTATTAAAGCAATAAAAGTGACAATTAGAGTTGGAATTGGATTCCTAAACCTACCCATATAGTCTAGCACGAATTTAGATACTATCCTAACCCAATTAGAGATTGGGAAGCAAGGGAGGAAAGGTGGAGTTAGGAAATCTCGGAATTAAGAGGAATTTGAGTAGTAGTAGGAATATGAACTTGTGTTTATATAAATACACCTCTTAAACTCTCTTGGCCGACCCTAGCTCGTTGCCAAAGGTTGTTGGACGTGGAGAAGAGGTCAAGGAGGAGAGGATCTCATGGGAAGAAGGAGTTCTTGGAGCTTCTTCCTCGTTCTTGGAGTTTTTAACCTAGAAGACAAATAAAGCCAAAGGTAGGCATTCTTACAAGCTAAAATTCTGAAATCTCGTCTGTAGGTTCTTCCTACCCTCTTGGAAGAAACCCCAAAGTTTCATATTTTTCCATCTATTAAATCTTTTCTTATGAATTTTTGACGTTCTGTACACTTCATGACCTCTAGCCCCTTTCTTTGGTGCATATCTTCAAATCCACTCGTCCTCATGTCATGAAACTTTTTGAGTAAAGACTGAGGGTTGATAGGCATCTTTTGCCCCTGAAAGCCCTAAATTTGATTCACTCTAGTTGGCGAATTAAATCGTCTATTCCAAGTTGCTCACTGTTGTTGTTCTTCATGTTGTATGAATTTAAGGCCTATCGAATTCCTGGAAATCTGCAAATTCCTAATTACTGCATGTACTCTGGCCTGTCTAGAGTTGTTAAAAATTTGTTTCACGGATTTTCATAAACCATGTGATTTGTTCTAATTTTCCAAAGCACCTTGTTTCAATTTGATTTATGTTGGCCCGCAAACCCAAGCCTGGTCTGATTCCTGTCAGAGCCAGGCGCAGACCACCAGATCGCGATAGGCCGATATGTCGCCTTCTGCGTCTGGTTGTGACAGTCCACTTGTCGTGTTCAGGACGCGACAGGTAAGCCGTCGCGATCTCTGTGCCCGTCCTGTCGCGATCCTTTTCTGCCCCTGTCACTTTCTCAGTGCCTGATCCGCAGGTCATGTCGCGACCCATGCATGTGCTTGTCGCGATCTGCCCCGTACCTGTCGCGACCCTTACATGGGTACGTCGCCTTCACAGGATTTTGCATAAAAACCCATAAAAATTATTTCTGTCACTTTCTAAATATGATTTAAAATGGAGCTACATTGAATGATTTAAAATACATATTCACGACTTATTTCTATCTATGATTTCTCTTACACATGCACACACACGAACCACCCATATATGACTGAAATCTGGCATAAAGTATCTCATAACGTATTTGGTAATTTATTGCAATGAAGTATATTACTTGCCCTATTTTAAAGGACTTGTATTCGTTTCTTGCGTGGGTTATATACCGATATCGATGCTCCACTGTTCTAGAATTCCTCTAGAACGTCGAGCACCTGTTTTATATACACACTTTACTTGGCTTGTGGTGAACTCTCCATCGGATATTCCTTTCGCCGGACTAGTGAACCCTTGCACAAGGCCTCCGTAAGTCTCCTCTGATCATGGATTCCCACGTGGTCGACGAGCCAGTTGTACCCTAACACCCATTACATCTTTAGGGATCGATATGATCCAAACGACTATTAGAAGTTCGCTCTTACCTTGAATCACGTCGGACCTCTGGACTTGTGCATAACATGGCCAGTGGGAAGATCGTGAATTCCATCTGACTGCCAATACGACATGCGCGTGTTGTGCAACTGTTACTATCGCCTGTTTACCCGTCGCATTACGTGCAATGTCCACTAGCTCTCATCTATACTCTACTCGCTCGTCTATTCACGTTCACTCTACTATCTCATCTATTCATCTAGTGCTCTCATCTACTTCCTGGTACTCTATATTGGCCATTGATTGATTGTCTAAAGATAAACAATATAACCAATGCCTGGCAATATATAAAGGGCCCGATCTGGTCCTGGGATGTGCGCCCGAAAGTGCTAGTGCCCATGGGAGTTAAATGATCAGAGTGTTTGGCATTACACTCAAGTGCTATCTATCTCGACTATCTATATGACAATCAAAACACAAAACGTGCTATACTCTCTCGATGTCTAGAATGACAAACAAGTGCTATACTCGTCGTGCTATTACCATACTTGTGCTAGTTGTGCTATGGCCATCCTACTATTCGTGCTATACTCGATGCTTGTGCTAGTTGTGCTATGGCCATCCTGCTATTCGTGCTATACTCGATACTTGTGCTATTTTTGGAAACTATACTCGATCTCATGCTATTATGCTATCTCTTGCTATATTTTGACTCTCTTATACCTTCTATCTTTAGATACTCTGTCATTAAATCCGTTAATTATTTTAAGCCTGCTTGAGCCTGAGATTTAAGTCCTACTGGGCGTTATCGCTCACCCTACGTTATTTGATGTTGTGTTCTCAGGTGAGACCGAGGATGACACATACACTCACGAGGAAGGGAATGACCAAGAGTGAAGCCAGGAGTACCCTCGAGTCATTATGTTATCTTAGAGTTGTAGTTAGTTATTTTATTGCAATGTAATTGGGCCCTATAGAATGGCTCTGATATTAGTGGTTGTAACTAGACATTTGAAAAGTTATTAATGAGAAAGATTTGCTTTAGTATTATTTAATGTGCAATGGTTTGATGTCTAGTATTCGCTCTATACCCGTTTCTTGCAACCGCCTTCGCGCTCCGATATTCCGCGTCGGGGCGTGACAGAAACACTCACCAAGACAACAACAAATAGTTTTGGGAAACCTCCACCAGAACATAGGGCAACCAAGCGATGCACCTCAGCCTAGAGAGCAACGCAACAACAACCAGAAACGAGCACAACAAAGTTCTGGGGAAACCTCACTCCCACAAAAACCAATAGAGAAGAATTCCGGGAGCACCTCAACAAAGCTCACAACCAGTCAGCGCTATGCTGACAACGACCACAGACAAATGTCGCAGCACTGAACTAGCGGTGTAATACGGAACACAAAGCACCTGCTCAGCTCGGCGTCCTGAGCATAGCGCACAACGGCGCACAGGTACACAAGGCCAAACACACAACAACGACAACAACAAAGGGGCAGCCAACAAGGCAGAGACACCTTCCACCAGTTCCACGGGCAACAACCCAGCACCGGTGAAGGCCACACAACACGCAGGCTCTCTCAGCCTTCGCGATGCACACACGCTCAAATGCGCCGAAGACGACCAGGAGCACTGCACCTGGACTGGCTCGCAAGCGTCCTCCACACAAGGAAGACCACTTCCAGTGAGTCCAACGCCAACCGCACTGCTATGGCACGAACACGCCGAGCGACCACACATCGCCACGCACGCGCACAGCAACAACTACAACCTGCAGCATGCGCACGAATCATGCAGGGAAGCCGCACATCTGCAAAACATTTCACAGCACAAGCCTAACACTAGTCGGATGGTGTCAGCATCGCACTAGTACCTTCCTTTGGGACAGCTATAGTTATTAACTCCTTACAAATCTCAGTAGACCCTCGCTCTGATACCACTGTAATGACCCGACCTCCCGGACCCTTGCCAGGGGTCCTGAGGGTCGCGCCGCCACCCACGAATCCGAAGACCCGGAAGGGTTATATGAAAAAGTCTAGTGAGATATGTACTGAGTTTAAATAACTATAATAATCTGTACATTATACAAAAGAGTTGTACAACGCGTCCCAAGCAAAAGCACAAGTACAAGAAGAAAGGTGCAGTCCTTAAGGGGCATACCCCGAGGACTTGCAAAACACAGCTCTCAGCTCACTAAGGCTACAAGAGCTCACAATGCTCGCTCTCACTGCTGCTGACAACAACACGGTGCCACAGCCGCCTTCGCAACCCGTCCGACACTGAGCTCCCGCGACGACGAGCCCCTAGCTGAAGGAAATAGGGGGTTGAGCCTTGCGAACAAGGCACAGTAGGGATTACTAGTCCCTCACCGGCCAGAGCAGCAAGAACTCCGAAAACAGGAAACTACACTAGAAAGCTATGAAGCGAGGAACACCTACAGCATGGTACTACTAAGCAGCGGAAGAGAACCACGCAACGCCACGACCACCAGCCAAGGTCGTGGCACACACACGACTCTCGCAGAAACCAACGGAGTCGGGCACAAAGCGGAAGCAGTGCTTAGCACACCTGCCGAGACCACGGAACAACCAAGTGAGAACGACGTCTCACTTCAAGCACAGCCACCTCAGACCTCCACAAGGTTGAGGGCCCACAAGCAGAACCACCCCAGACCCTGGACACACCACCATGTCGGGAAACCACATACGCTGGTACCACTACAAACTGGCACCCAAGAATAGAACTACGGTACCTAAAGGACACTAAGCGGGAACCACCAGAAGCACGGGTCTGCCCAAGGCCGGACCAACGATGCCCACGAAAACTAGGCACAGTTGAGCTATAACCACCGTGCAAGCTCGGGCAACGAGGAACGCTTGGAAATGTCTAGAGGAAAACACCGTCACAACAATAGCAACCAAGCCACCACCGCTAGCAGCCAAGAGGGGAACCCGCAGTCCACACGCTCTGCTCGCTAGCCTAGCTCCTGCCTCCGCCCCCGCGTAAGGGTGAGATAGAGCTGCCACAGAACACACAACACACGCAACACCACAGCCTGGTCAAGCTGCGGCCTTACGCATGACACCACTACGTGGCTCCGGAACCAACGCAGAGAAAGGCAGTGAGACAAGGGACTGTCTGGTCTACGCCAGGAAAGCACTCCGAACCCCTCGGCATCGCAGACCCAGACAAGAGAGCTCTACAAACGACTCAGCGCCGCTGTCCAAAACTCATTTTTCCCTCAGCTCCAGAGTCCGCTCACGTGGGCTGCCAACTCGAGCACACTCGTAGCCCGGATACCTCCCTCAACGGGCTCCCGAGGATGGGGGTCCCAGGAAACGGAGACAACCTCTGAACGAGACAAGCCCTCAAGTGCCAAGCACCGGGTGAACAAGCGGGGCAGCACAACAAAACCACGCCGAACAGCTGGCTTGTAACACATGACAAGCCCAGCAAGCGAGAGGCACGCACGGACCCTCAAAAGGGTCGTCGGCTAAGCAAACACGCATGAGCGAGCCAAAACCTCGGAGCACCAACGGACAGTACGGAAACCCGTCGCTCTGCTAATAATCGATTGACCGCCAGTCAATCGGTTATTAGACAGACGCGACCCTCTTGGCACCGCTGCCAGGACACAGCCACGAAGGTGTCACCTTCGGTCACTGAACACATGGAGGCAACCTGCTGCGTTCCCTACCAGAAGGTCCTAAGGGCAAAGCTTGCCCTGGGGCACACGTCGACACACAAACTGGCCACGGAAACCTCCGAGGCGACACAGGTCCTGTCGCGTCCCCCATGGCCATCGCGATGCCATCGCGACGGGTAATGGGACCGTGACAGCAACCTTGTCGCATCGGGGAAATGTGTCACGACAGCAAAACCTGTCGCGACCAGAAAGAGCGGCGCGACAGCCTTATCGCGACCGCCAACCGCATCGCGATAAGTTCGCGCACGGGAGGGCCGACGCCTCCTCTGATATCGTGATGCGCGGAGCCGTCGCGACACCAGTAGAGAGGTAGACCAGCGGGATCCTCAATCTCGGGCCGCCCTCAAACCATACAAGCATGCACACAGAGGGAGGGGAGCATGGGGAATGCTATAAAGCTAACTACAAAACCCCGAGGACTCCCGATCCACCCGGATTGGGAAGGGCACAAGGAATCCCTACCTCAAACGAAGAACCGAACCCCGTAGGGCCCTTCTCGTCGGAATGAACACCTCCTCCTCGCTCCACGCATGCTCCATGATGCCGGGACACCACGCACGGCCCTCCTCCTCACCTGAAACACTCAAAGGGGAGAAGAGGGGACGAAGAGGTCGCTGGAGGGAGAGGGGGAAGGGAAGAAGAAGAGAAAGGGGGAAGGGGTAGCCTGCTTGTGCCTTAAGCGCCCGGCACCCAGAACGCGACGGCCCACCCCGTCACGTTACGAACCTTAACGCGACGGGTCAACGGACCGCGACCAGAACGCGCCCACCACAGACGCCGCGATGACCCGACCGCCATACTGACACACTGCCACTCTGACAGGTGTCAGACGACCGGACAGCGCAACACGACAAAACACTGTCACGGCCCGTTGACCGGGCGTGACAGTAAGACACGACGGAGAACCAGGGCGTGACCAACACGCGATCCACAAGCTCTCCGCGACACGGATGACTGTTGCGTCAGGCACCCCCGACGCGACACCAACGCATCACCCAGCCTGGATGCGTCAGTGGCCAGTCATCCCACGACACCGGATGGAAGCCGGGAAATCGGGTCTTATAGCGTGGATCTCATTGTTTAATCCCTTCCAGATTTCTTTTCACAGTTCATTATGAATTTCAATATGAACAAAATAGTGGCAACCCTGCTTGAGCTCCTTAATATGTTGAGGGAAGCTGAGGGTTCCATTAAGAAGGAGAAGCCAGTTCTCTATGTTGATGAGATCAACAAGAAGAGGAAGGCACAAAAGATCCTTAAGAAGGGCAAAAGCAAAGGCAACAAAGCGGGAAAGGCAAGGGTTGCCAAGAAAGACCCAGTCAAGGACAAAGGAAAGTGCTTCCACTGTAGCAAGGATGGGCATTGGAAGAATCACTGCAAGGAATACCTTGCAAAAAAGGCAAAGCACAAGCTTGGAGAAGCTTCAGGTATATTCATGATTGATCTTTATTTGTTAGAAAATTATGATAATGCATGGTTATTAGATACCGCATGTGCATCTCATATTTGCAATTTGTTGTAGGTTCTAAAAAAGTGTACGAGACTGGCAAAGGGCGACGTTGACTTAAGAATAGGGAATGGCACAAAAGTTGATGTTGTTGCTATTCGAGAAGTCAACCTGCTACTACCTCGTGAAGCCGCACTTGTATTGGATACATATTACTTTGTTCCTACTATCATCAAAAACATCATTTCCATTTCATGTTTGACTAAAATGGATATAAGTTTGTTTTTGAGAACAATGGTTGTTCGCTGATTTTGGATGATGAGATCATTAGTAAAGGAACATTGTTCAATGGTTTGTTTACATTAGATGTTGCTTAACATGTCATGAATGTTAGTATGTCTGAAAGAAAGAGAGATGAGGTGAACGAGGCTTACCTATGGCATTGTAGGCTAGGTCATATCCATGAGGGTAGAATTCAAAGGTTGTTAAAGGATGGATATTTAGATCCATTTCATTATGAATCATATGTAACATGCGAATCTTGCCTTCAAGGAAGATTCACCAACTCTTCATTTAATGGAACTAGAGAGAGAGCTTTTGAGTTACTAGAACTCATACATATTGATGTATGTGGACCTATGTCTGTAAGGCCATGGGCCTTATTGGACCCTTAAAGGGCAATTTTGGAACATTGTTGGTTGACGTGAAGGGGCTTGATGTCAACAGAGGGTTGACAGCGGAGTTTGTGCCATCAACTTGGTGTTGATGACAGGGTATGTTGACGTTTACCCATGTTTCTAGAACTTTCCGAGCATTGAACTCGACGGCAATCGATGTTGACGCCAAGTTCCTGGCAGTGTGGTTGACAGCACCAAGGTTGACGTCAACTTGCCCAGACCTGTTCTTTTTTTTAAGGCGACCCAAGGACACCATTTCACCTTCTTCCCCTCTTTCCACCCACCACCCTCACCTCCTTTTTCCTCCACTACTTTCGGCAGTCGACGAGAGCTCGAGGTGCTCTTGGCGGCTTCGGATCGAGCGAGAAGATGGAGGATTTGGGAAATTTACCTCACGGGTGTGCAAGGGAGACTATGTGATTTGAGGTTTTCTTAGGGTTTATCAGCGTCCTGAGGTAGGGATCCTACCCCTAATCTTCCTGTGATCATTTATTATATGATCCATGCATGTGAGTTGTGTGAAAATCGTGTTTTTGGGAAGGGTTTTCCATGCTGGGGATTTTAGGTGCTTTGCTCGGTCCAAGCGTTGGATCGATGTTTTCCAGTTTTATGATGATGTTAACTGATGAGGGAAAGTGTTTTCCATCATCAGATCTGGTTGTAGGGCTTGGATCGCTCTTGGGATCGGCCTAGGGTCATATCAGCTACTAGAAGCTGATGAACTTGACAGCAAGGTTGTGGTCATCTAGTTCTTCAAGTTGAACTTGACGTCAAGATCACTTGACGTTAAGATGAAGCTGACGCGCAAGCTATGTTGTTTACTTAGGGTTAACAGCACGGGTTGTGACATCTACCTATGGTTAACGACAATCAGGATTACTGTTAACTTGTAGGTAGGTCCCAGCAATTGATGTGTCTTTTGTATGTGTGTGAGGCTCGGGCACACAGTGTGTGCCTCATGGCATAGTGTGCTGTAGATACGGAAATCTCGCTCCTTTTTGGGGGGCGAAATAACAGGCTACAAAGAGGGGGGGTGAATACGTGAGTGCGTGGTATGTGAGAGTGTGGGTGTGTGGATATGGAGTGGAAAAGACAATAAAAAAAGAAAACGTGATCGCCAGGTGCACGTGGGCACCGAAGGGAGATGCACGCGCGAGGGGTGCGAGGTGGAAGAAGTGATCGCGGGCGTACCCTTTTGGAAGCGGGAGATTGTGCGGAGGTGGTGGGCCCTCTCTTCCTCTACGAACACGGCCCACCGCGGTAGAGGGCGTTTCCTCGTTGATTACCCTTGAAAAAAAGACAGATAAAAGTAAAGAATGGGGATTAGCCACGTGTAGTATCAAATCTTAAAAATAAAGAATAAATGAAATAAAGACATGGAGGTGTACTTACCGGATGGTGGCTTTTAAACCCCTAAAATGTAGGTGTGTGTGTATGCATGCATGTGTGTGTGTGTGTTAAAAAAAAGAGAAGAGTATAACGGGGCCAGGTGGGGCCGGAGGAGATGAAATAAAAGGTGAAAGAGAGAAAGGGGAAGGGGGGGGGGTGCTTCCCAAATATGAGTGGCACGATGCCGATGCTGGATGGACGGACGGAGGAAGACGCTCCCGCCTTGCGTGTGGAATGGAAGGAGACGATGGCGCCGGACTCCGAGGAAGAAGAATGGATCGACGTGGAATAGCTCGGAGTTGAGGTGAGAATCCAGCAGGGATTTGCCGCTCTAAATGGCTCCCCTATGAAATAATACCCTCGGGGGTCTATTTATAGGCACCAGATTCTTGAATCGCGTCCAAACAGGAAGCCGCGATTATGAATTGAATTGCATCTGGGCGGCAGGTCACGATTTAGAAGTCAAATTAATGGGACATGCGCACGGGGAATCGTTGGACGCAATTCAGACTTGCATGGTTTCGAGGTAATCGGCTCATAAATGCGTTGTCTGTTGACGCGAGATTTCGGATTTGACCTTCTAAATCGCGTCTACTGACACGGACGCGATTACAGGATTTTGTCATGATTACACGGCGACGCAACCCTAGGTGCGACGACTTTGCGGGCGTAGCCTTTTGACTTTGAATAGCGTCTAAGGGGTTGGACGTAATTCTATTAAACATGTGCTCATAAAAGGCGTCCACTGAAGCTGTCGCAACAAGGATCCTGAATCGCATCCACATCCCCAGATGCTTTTTAATGTGCTTCCCAGAAAAGCGGCCACTGTAACAGATGCTAATCAAAGAATTGTTTAGCGACGGAATTTAGTGATGGATATTTTGTCGACGCTAATCCGTCGCTGAGTGGCGACAGATTAGCTGCGCCCCCGTTTCTGTCGCAAGCTTAAATTTCGACGGTGGATTGGCGACGGGAAAAAAGTTGCCGCAACATCTGTCGCTATATAGCGACGAAAATTGATAGTCGCTATTCCGTCGCTGAGTCCCTTCTCACTCGACCAAACCCCCTTGGGGAAGCACCGAGAAGAAGCGGGCGAGATCCAGAAATATTGGAAAAACACTCTTACGAGGCAAAAAGAAGGTCATTTGTGGCGTTACCACGCAATATGAAATTTGCCCGCAGTGGAGCCAAATTCACGTGTCTACATGTGCCAGATGTTGAGAGCATCTTTGTCTGTGTGTGTGTCGTGTTTTGTTGTGCTTGTGTTTGTGTTGTGTGCTTCCGGGCGTTGAGCTGGGCTCTGTTTGGATGACTGGCATTGAGCTATTCCAACGGTGAGCCTGGGCATCGAGTGCGACTCCGTCTAGTGCGTGCCTCTTGTGGTGGTTACGAGTCAGTTTCCGTGGGGCCCCTTCTCCACCGTTTGAGTCCGGCATAGGGGAAAATTGGTCGAGGACTAGATGCGAGGGAGAGCATCTGAGTGTGCACACATGGCTAGGGTTTAAGGACTCTGTGGTGTCAAGGAGCCAAGCCATAGGACTTAGTTGGTCCTACTTTCTTGTGTGTGTTTTGTTGTGTGCTATTAAGCCTACGAGGTTCCAATTTGTGACGCACTCCTATGAGGAGTTGGGCGTTATGCCACCAGTTTCTGTGTGCTTTAGTGTAGTGTTTCTTCAGTGTAGTTACTTTCTTGCACTTCTTTTCGTACTGTTCACTGGTAGGGGTTAGTGTCCCTACTAGGTCTCTTCTTCAGACTCACTCTATAACGACCCAGGATCCGAATTACTAGTTACCTACCAGTAACCCGAACCCTGAACCACCACCCACGAGCTGAAGCTCAGAAGGGTTAAAAGAGAATGTCTAGGCAGAACATATAAGAAAATGTACATACTATAATAAATTTAAACAAACCACTATATATAGTAAAAAGTACAACTCATAGTAGATCCAACAAAAGTAAAGAGTACAGCAAGTACGTACACAAGAGTACTACTCTTAGCAGCTAAGCAGGTCCAGCACCGGAGTGACCTGGCTCCGCTGCACCTGAAGCCGACGACGAACCACCTGAAAGGGAAGGGAGTGAGTCTCAAGAAGAGACCAGTAGGGACACTAACCCACACCGGTAACAGTACTAGAAAGCAGTGGAAGAAAGTAAAACTATAGTAAGAAAACACCGCACGAAGCACACAAAGACCTGTGGCGTGACGCTCAACTCCTCACAAGAGTGCATCAAGAAACTGGAACCTCGCAGGCTCAACAGTACAGAAAGCATGGCAACCACAACAAACTCACACAAACAGTCACACACACACACAAGGTAGGACTAGCTAGGGCCTATGGCTTGGCGCTTCGACACCACAGAGTCCAACCCTAGCCACGTGTGCACACTCAAACGATCTCCCTCGCGTCTAGTCCTTGACCTATTTTCCCTTACGCCGGACTCAAAAGGTGGAGAAGGGGCCCCACAGAAATAGGCTCGTAACCACCACATGGGGCACGCATAGGACGGAGTCTTACTCGATGTCTAGGCTCACCGGCGAAATAACACAACGCCAGCCATCAAGACAGAGCCTTCCTCAACACTTGGGAAAAACACAACACAACCACAAACACAAGCACGACAAAACTCAGTATACGCACAAACAGTGATGCTCTCAATGTCTCGCACATCGTGCTAGGAGGCAGACACCGCGTGTTCATGCCTCGCACAAACGAAATGGGATCAACCTGCTGGGACCTACCTGTGAGGTTGACGACAACATTGATTACTGTTAACCTAGGGTAAATGACACAACCCTTGCCGTCTACTAAAAAGTAGACGGCAACAACCTTGCCGTTTACCTCTTCTTGACGACAAGGATTCTTGCCATCAAGTTCCTCCTAAAGAACTTGATGTCAACTGATGTTGACGTTAAGTTCTTCAGCTTCCAGCAATTAGGACTGTTCATTTCTCGGTCCAACCTGAGAAACCGAACCGAACAGTTCGGTTCGGTTCAACTAATTAAATTTTGGGTCCATGAACCGAATCAAACTATTTTAGTGGTAAATGGTTTGGTTCAGTTTTTTCTTACTAAAAACTCAGTCGAACCGGTTGTATTGAAATAACCCTAAATCCCAAATCTGGTTGCGCAGCCCTTCTCCCTCCTAGTTTGGCCTCTCCTCTTTGCTGCCCAGTGGAGTGTGGGACTCGGTGCCCCTGCCCTTCGGCCTCTCCCATCACCCCGAGCAGGCGAGCCTTCTCGGCCAGGGTGGTCATCGCCGTCCGTGTAGTCTTTGACCACGACGTCTTTGTTGTCTTCATCTTCGTCGGCATCTTCGTCATCTTCCTTATCTTCACCGGTGTCTTCGGAATCTTTGTCATCTTCCTCATCTTCGCCGGTGTCTTTGGTGCCTTCGTCATCTTCCTCGTCTTCACCGACATCTTCGGCATCTTCAGCATCTTCCTCATCTTCGCCGGCGTCTTCGACATCCTCATTTTGTAGGTTACTTAGTCTGTCTGGAATCCAAACTCTGGATACATCTCCTCCTATTTTCTACATGAATGACACATCCCATAGGCAAGGGCTATTGCAAATGTTTTTGCTATTCTTAGGTAGATACATTATTTACCTAATGTTGTGATGCGAATTAAGCATCCCAAGTTTCACGATTTCGTGGGCCTTTTACATGTTTCATGAATAATAGGTGATAAGCGTCATATTTTTTTTTTCCTGTAAGTTCCAGTAGCTTTTGTAGTTGTACATTTTATAATTATGTGCATTTAAACCTACGCAAATGCTGCAACTAGTTTCTGATTCTAATTTGATGGTATTTTGCAGAATAATCAACTTTGCTGAGCGCTGGAACCAAGTTGAGGGGAAACCACAGGTGAAAGAATTATTTCATTTGCATTTGATGAACGGAAATATGCAACTGTGCAAGTACATGTTCATGAGCATTTTTCTGGCTAGAAAATATGCAATATTTGAAGAAGGCATGGCAATTGAAAGCTCAAAGGGAACTTTGTTCAACGACAATATCTGGTCATCAAGAACAGGCTGTGCTAGTTGGTCAAGGTTTTGGAAAATTGGATGGCAAAGTTGACTTTCTTGGAAAAATAGCTTTTCTTGGAAAATTGTCCATTGACATCATATCCATCCCAAAATATAGATAGGTGACGGTTGCTGTCATTGCTGAAGGCCTGTTTCTTTGTCATGTTCTCTCTGCACATTACCTGCCATGTCCTTCTAGTTCTAAATATTTTCCTAGCTAGTATTTATTTCTACAACTGCACTGCCTGCACTAAATATTTCATTGGACACTCAAATATCCCCTTCAACTTCTCTTGTACTCAACCCCTTCCATGAGTCCCCATCACAGACCCGTTTCTACCTTTGAACCTCTTAAATTTCCTGATTCTGCAACCTCTCTTTTTGTGCCATTCACAGATTGCATTACATACTTGCTAGCTGTCCCAGCAGCCAGACCGTGCATCCCATTTCTTTGTGCATATGAATAATAGTGTTTAACTTTGTTTCACTATTTTTTATAATATACTCTCTCAACATGGATGCAAAAAGTTAGTTGTAGTTGTCTTATTATCTTTTGTACGTTGTATTAGGAGTATATTTAATCAGATGTCATCAAATACTCCCACAACTGAGGGTGCAAGTTCAGATCCTAATGTTGCTACTCAAACTCAAACAAGTTCATCAAGAGTAAAGAGGAAAACAAAAAATTTAAAATCAAATGTGTGGGAGCATTTTACAAAGATTGAGGAGAAAATAAGTGTCAATGCAATTACTGCGGTACTATTTATAGTTGTGATCCAGTCACTTGTGGCACAAGCACACTTCGAACGCATCTAAATGTAAGATGCAAGAAATATCCCTTCAGTGGAGCTGTAAGCAAGCAAGTACAAGTTAGTCCTCATAGCCCTTTAGTTGGTGAAGGAATAGAGGGAGAGACCAAAACTGTTGTATCAACTTGGAAATTTGATCAACAACTAGTTAGAAAAGCATTGACATACATGGTGATTGTTGATGAGCTTCCTTTTAAGTTTGTTGAGGGGCAAGAGTTTAGACATTTTTGTAGTGTTGCACAACCAAAGTTTCATATTCCTTCAAGAATCACTGTAGCAAGAGATTGTTTTGAAATCTGTGTGGAAGGGATGACAAAGCTGAAATCTTTTATAAAAAATAATTGCCGAAAAGTTTGCCTTACAACAGACACATAGACTTCATTGCAACGGATCAATTACATGTGTCTAACTGCACACTTTATTGATAATGATTGGAAGTTGAACAAAAAGATCTTAAATTTTTGTCTAATTTCTAGTCATAAAGGTGAGGCTATTGGTAAGGCAATTGAAAAGTGCTTGAATAGTTGGGGTATTGAGAAGGTTATGACAATTACTATTGACAATGCTAGTTCCAATGATGTTGCCATTTCATATTTGAAGAGGAGAATTAATAATTGGGAGGGCATTGTCTTGAAAGGAGAATTCATTCATATGAGGTGTGTTGCACATATCATGAATTTAGTTGTTAATGATGGTTTGAAATTATCAAATGAGTCTATTACACGTGTCCGAAATGCTGTGAGATATGTGAGACAATCTCCATCAAGACTTCACAAATTTAAGTCTTGTGTTCAAGAGGAAAAAATCTATAGCAAGAGCTTGTTATGTCTTGATGTTCCTACATGGTGGAACTCAACTTTTATGATGTTAGATACAACACAAAAATTTCAAAAGGCATTTGAGAGATATGAAGAGCAAGATCCATTTTGTATAAGTGAACTTAGTGAAGGAGATGGCTTAGGAAAGCCACAAGATGAAGATTGGGAAAAAGTTAGAAATTTGATGAAATTGTTAGAGAATTTTTATGATGTTACTTTGAGAGTTTATGGGGCACTATATGTTACCTCTAACACATACTTTCATGAGATTAGTAATGTTGATTGTCTCCTAAAAGAATGGTGTGGAAGTGTTGATTATATTTTCAGTGATATGACATTCAAGATGAAACAAAAATGCGATAAATATTGGGGAAATGCAGAAAAGCTTAATCTCATGATGTTTGTTGCTATGGTTCTTGATCCCCGATATAAATTGGTGTATGTTGATTTTTCAATCTCTCAAATGTATGAGAGTGGTATGGCATTGACATTGAAGAAAAAAGTGAAGATTGTTCTTTATGCTTTGTTTGATGAATACAAAAGTTTGGATGGGAATTCTAGTGGACAACAGGTAGGCCTGTTTCAAAGTGCATCTTCAACATCAACTTCTAGTAGACTACATGATGAGCATCCGACAAAAAAGTATGGTCAGTTATGAGGGATCGATTCCATCACCACATAGCTGAAATGGAAAGTGATGATGTGAAATCTAAGTTGGTCAAATACTTGGAAGAAGTGAGAGAAAAAGATGTGGACTCATTTGATATTTTGACTTGGTGGAAAATCAACAGTTCAAGATTTCCTATCATTTCATTGATGGCGCGTGATGTCTTGGCTATTCTTGTCTCTACTGTAGCATCAGAATCTGCATTTAGCACGGGTGGTCGTGTTCTTGATGCATTTAGGAGTTCTCTATCTCCTAAAATAGTAGAAGCACTAATTTACACTCAAGATTGGGTTCGGTCTTCTAAAGATCGACTTAGCATTGAAGAGAAATTAGATGAAGTTAAGCAACTAGATGAAGGTAATATTTATTTTCTATCATTTATTTATTAATTTGGATGAATTTGAGTTTACTACATATATGATTTTTTTTTTCAGAACTTTCAGGTGTTACATCAGTGCCTCTGGTTATTGATATTGCATAAGCTTTGTTGATAAGTATTTCTTGTGTATGATGTTGGAGCTTTCTGGTTCAGAATGAGCATATTATCTCTTACCCTTGGCCTCTGTTTCTTATTAATGTGCTGGGGTTTGTGTCTTTCGTTTTTACATGATGCAAACAATGATCTGAACTGCTAACAAACAAGATATACAATCATCTCTTTATTGCTGTTTATCATTGTATTGACCAACACGAATGCAAATCCAAACCCTTTAAAGTCTTAATTTAACTGCTCAAAATAAATATTTCCACCAAAGTATATTGCAATATCACGGAGGCGTCAAAGATTGCCATAGTAATTTTCCATCAGGACTTCCCTGTTCATAGCTGTTCAACCAAATACATGATTTGCAAATTGCAAACAATTATGCATTGTCGGATAATTTACCATTGTGAGATGTGTCTGAAACTGAATGTAGCTACCAAGAGAGTTTGGTGACTTCAAGATTTAGTTTAAATAGGAATAGCTGAAGTACCTATATATGTGTATGCCCACTTCATAGAGCCATCTCTCACAGGCACGGTCAGATGATCCAATCTGGAGTTTCCCAATTTTACATGCTACATCAGAAGAAAATAAAGAAAAGAGAGGTGATCGCTAAAGAATACGATACAAAGAAGAGATGCTCAAGAAAGCCATCTCTCACAGGCCTTGTTCAGATTGATGTTCGTGTGTGCTCTTCATTCTTTCAATGGGTAGTCATGCTATAAACATTGCCATTTCCTTCATGTTATAAACAGATTATTCAGTCATATCACATGCATTGAGCTTGGATTAATAAATTTAACTCTGGAACAAGATAGTCAAATAATAATAGTTCTCTAGGAAATCCTGTGCTTTTTGGCACAATAACATGAGAAGGGAGACAACTTAACCTTGGAATTGTAAATAACAGTGAGCTCAGGTTGATGCCTTTTGTTGTTTTTTGGGCTTTATATCCTTGTCATTCGTCTAGTCATCATCTCATCCATTGTTTTCACTAGGAATCATGTGAAGAGCATTGAAGGGAATTCTAATGCTTGAAACCTACGGTGTGAGCTGAAAGCTGCTTTTCCAAACTCTTGCCTTCTTTTGGGCAATGGCTGCTTTCACAGGTGCATGTATAAAAACAAGGGGCGCCCTGAGTCCTGCTTTCTTTTCTTCTTTCTTGCCTTCTTTCTATGTTGAGCAGGGGACAACTGGGAAGTGTTATAAATGGTGAAAAGAACAAGGAGGCACATGATCCAAGGCATTCCTGCTTTAATCTGGTAGGCACCTCTATTTTACAGCCACTCCCCAGAAATCCCCAGCCAGACACGGATCAGAAAACTTTTATGGGTGGTCTCATGTGCTGTGAAATGTTGTTAAAACATCATCTTACAGCATTTTTAACATTTAAAATATCTTAAAACTGTATTAGGAAACGACT
The DNA here is from genome assembly GCA_014218235.1 of Colocasia esculenta. NCBI lineage: Eukaryota > Viridiplantae > Streptophyta > Magnoliopsida > Alismatales > Araceae > Colocasia > Colocasia esculenta. Next base: position 125,145,012 of record CM024755.1, on the reverse strand, counting down.
GTGTTACTTTGTTTTCATTGGTTTTGAACCAAGTATTTTAACTCAAACCCAGAAAGAACGACCCTTCCAGCGTTTGTGTTACATGCCAATCTCTTGGGCATTATCTTACCGAGCAGATCAAATATTTCCATGGTGAAAATTACAATCTCCAATCTTGCTTGAGGATGGGTACTATCTGTTCACAAGCACAACCGGGTGAAAATGGAACTCCATCTGACTGCACTTGTAGATGAGCAGTACCTGTTCACAAGAGACGAATGTGCTGCTAGCATTTCTCCCAAATTAATTCTTTACTTGCTGTGGCTAATGAGATATTCCCACACAAGAAGAAAGTAGGAAAACTCTGGGATTTAAGATGGCATGTTGATGACTTGAGCAATGAAGACATGACTGCTTTTCTTTATCATGCATAGTTCTCTTATGTATCAAGAACATTTTTTGGCATTCAATCCATGGTCAAGCACTGTAGAACATGTGGTAATTTATATGTATAGGCTTTTCAAGAAATGATAAACTCAGGCAATTTTGTTGTCCTGACTCTTGGCTTGTCCACTAACTCTAACTTCTTGTTTTATACTATCAGAAGAAAAACACATTTATGATATCAGTGCAGAAGATGGTCAGAAAACACAGACAAGATAAACGTGTTTCAAGATGAGGACTAAGAGGAGGAGAAGGGTCAGAAAACACAGACAAGATAAATGCAAGGAACCAAACAAAAGCACTGTGCCAGAGAAGTGCAGAAGTTAAAACATGGGAGATCTTTCATATTTATGTGTTTTTTGAGGATTTTATGTTTTTTGGAAGTTCTTACGAATTACACATCCATGTTGCTGTTCGATTCACATTGTTGAACTGTTATTGCATGAACAATTCAAATTATATAATATATATATTGCATGTATATATATATTATATTAATATTATCGATATGTCAACAGTCCAAAAATAACCCCACCAGATCCAAATTGATGATCTCTTGAATGAACAGTCCAAAAAAGCCCAACAGGCCCAAACCATTTGTATATGTGAACAGGCCCAAACCATTTGTATATGTGAACAGCCCCCAAAAATGCCCAGCAGGTGCAAACCGATGGGCTGAACCGATCCAAACCGAACCAATTCGGTTCGGTTCGGTTTAGGTCATTATCACCTCGGTTCGGTTCGGGTCTTAATAGAGTTCGGTTTAGTTCGGGTTGACCCAAAAATGGTCTTGACCCAAACCGAACCGAACCATGAACAGTCCTACCAGCAGTTGATACGGCCCTAGGCCGCTCCCAAGGGCAATCCAGCTCAAGAAACCACAATTTGATGATGGGAAACACTTTCCCTCATCACAAATCACCAATGCAAAGCCGAAAAACAACGATCTAGCACTTGGATCAGCGATTTTACCCCAAAACCCAGCATGGAGAAACCCTCCCTAAAAACCTTGATTCTCACACAGACCACACACGACAATCACAACATTGCAATCATAGGGAGTCAAGGGGAAGAGTCCCTACCTCAGGACGCTAGAAAAATACCAAACGAACCTTGAATCGTGCCGATCCCCTAAAGCACACCCCACGAGGTCGATCCTCCAAAACCACAATTTCTCGCACAATCTAATGCCGCCACGTGCATCAGGACCTCCCCACGAGCTGTCATCGGCTGCCGGAAGAGGTGGAGAAGAAGAGGGGTGAAAGTGGTGGGAAGGAGAGGGAGAAAAAGTGGGGAGAAGGGGCTTCAGGTCGCTCCATAAAAATAGGCCCCGAGAAGGTTGACGTCAACATGTGTGCCGTCAACTTGCACTGACATGAACTTGACGTCAGCATCGATTACCGTCAAGTTCATGGTAGGGAAGGCTCTGGAAACTTCGGTAGACATCAACATCCCTTGACATCAGGACAAAGTAGATGGAAAGATCCTTGTCATCAACTCACTATCGACGTCAACCCCCCTTGACGTCAACAAACACTGTAAGGCCCTCGAATTTTACCTCTTAATTAGATGTTTGGTTGTGTAATGTGTAGATGCTGTGGGTGTATAGTTATATGTATATATATATATATATGTATTCCTATACATATTACAATTAAATAAGGTTGTACATGTATGTATGCTCATTTAATTATGTACATATGGTGCTTATGTGATACATTATACATTATATATGTGTATGTACATAGTGTGTGCATAGTAGGCTGCATTTCTGTGTTCTGGCCGAAAGACCAGTTGGCATCAACATGCATGGACGTGCATGGGGATGTCAGCATCCAGATCGATGGACTTTAACCCCTGGTAGACAGCCAATTATGTGGACATCTATATCCCAGAACTTGTTGCGCTTCACATCCGGAAACGTCTGCGATTTCTTCGGCCCCTATTTAGGAAACCGTCGTCCAACGGTTGGAAACGCTACCTTAATGCGTACCCAACTTCTCTTGGCTTATAAAACACCTCCCTTCGACCAGATTGAGTCCCTTTGGCTCTTGAGAAAACCCTAAAAAGCTTGTTGCGAACCCTGAACTTTGAAACATTGGATTTGGCGATTGGAAGCTCCTTCCGGCGATCTACAACGACTAGAAGGGACTTGGATCATCTATAAAGCTTCCTCGACTCCGGAGTGCTTCATCTAGGGTCAGCGGCAATAGATGATGCCGTTAACCCCTGTTGGCGGCCACCTGTGTGACGCCGAGTTCATTTGGGTTTCACAGAACCCTAATTTTTACATTGTGTGATTGTTTTTGAACTTGTGGTGGTCTAGGCATGCTGTAAATTTTTTAGGTGGTCCAGTATAGAGAGTAGGTCATATCATGAGGAGATACCAAATTTCTGTTAATTGTGTGAATTATTAAAATTGTTGTAAATGAACTGTGAGTATAAAATGACCTTGTTTAATCTTGTAAAAATAGTTTTGTGGTGAGTTAGGGCTTCATAATTTTTACATGACAACATGATGACTGTTTTCAAGTTTCTGAATTACTAGAACCGACTGTATGAATCTAGACCATGCTGAATGAGATTCTCGGTATAAATGCATGATATCTATTTTAATTGTGATAATTAGTGTGCAAGTTCGAAAATCTAAAATTTTGTGTATGTGATGAGTAACCTGTGATAAAAATTTTGTACTGTTTGGACAACAGTAAGTACTGTTTCTAATTTAATATAGGAAAATGACCATTTTGAGCATATTTAATGTGATTATGTATAATTCAGTAAATTGCAGCATGATTAGATCCTTGCTATAATCATTGTCAATATAAATAGTAAGATTAACCTTTATAAATGGGAACCTGTGTGTGTTTAAAATGAATGGGCATAAAATGATTAGTACATGTGAACAATGTGATTAAGGATAGTGAAGTGTTAATGTGTAAATATGCAATTAGTGACACTGCTACCATAGAGGGATGTGGAACCATACCGTAGTAAAGTCCCTACGGGAAGGTTCGATGTGTGTGAAATCCTATGGGCAGTTAGGATGAAATCTTGGAGGTGGACAAGTACCACTGGTTAGGGTGGAGAGTGCTTCTCTCAGTTCTGCATAGTTAACCAAGATCTATCACTGTTTTGCCTATGTGATAGGTATGTGAATGTGTATATGTGTGTCCTTCTAGTGGTGGTTTGGACTATGTGTCACGACAATGAAATGTAAAATATGAAATGTGAAATGTGAAAGTTGTGCAATGTGAAATTGTTAAGTAAATGTGTTAGCATGTGAGTAAGTATAAATTCATATGAATATGTTTAATTCATTTTAAAACAACAAGCAAAAGGTATGTGTATTGATGTTAAATGCATGTGAAAAATGAATAGAATCCATGATAGGTATGTTATTTATTTTTGTGCAAGTCCATGCTTAAATTATATGTAGTTACTTAATGATTTGAATGAGATTTAGCTTTTGAAAACATGTTGAATAAAAGGTGTAAGATGAATGTCATAAGTTTTCATGTTTAATTGTTTATTTGGTATGGAACATGGACCATGTACTTCTATTTGTATAGATTTCAATGTATAGTAAATTAAATTGTTTAAAGAATGCAATATGTATTTCTCCTTAGTAAAAATGGTAATCTGTGTAAAGGATTTGTGTATGATTGTGTTCATGGTTTGCTTGCTGGGTCTATTTAGACTCATCCTTGCTTCGGCGTATAGGTGCAGGTGTCTCCACATCTTCCGAGGAGATTGTTAGGAGCGACTTCGAGCGCGAGGGGTAGCTTGTGTTGTGGAGACTTCGACATTGTACTTTTATTTTCATAAGTATGTAATGAATCAGTGATGTATCTCATTTAGACAATGTAAATTTGATGTAAAATTTCAATTATGTGGACTTTAACTTTTCTTTTAAATGCTATATGGACTGTGGATATTTAATGATGATGATGGAATGAGAATAAACTTCTTATTAATTCCATTGTATTTGTGTACATCTCAGCCTAGTGTTTAATGTTGGGTCAATGTCCCACTGTGACGACGTTCGTTATACCAACGTGGATTGGTATAATTGTACCGGTATAAGGAGGGTCGTTACAGAGATTGGTATCAGAGAAACAAGTTGAGATTGTACATGAATATATGCCATCATCTTCATAATATGCTAAGTCTTTATAGATTTGTCCACATGTGTAGAAAATGATTAATAATGAATGAAAGATAGATAAGAAAAATGGTTAGGAATTAATTAACTTAGTTCTAAATGTGATTAAATTGTCCTACAAGCTATGGCTTCTCGTGGTAGGCGTGGTGTTCCTGCTCGTGAAGATGAGCAGAGGAGAGAGGAGAGGGGTAAGCAGCAGACCCCAGCACCACAGGGACCTACTATACATCCTCCACCACCACCAGTAGATTATGGAGCATTCATGCAAGGTCTGGTGCAGGCCATGCAAACTTAGGCTCATACTCAGGCCACACTCTAGGCTCAGCTGGAGGCTTAGGTTAGAACAATAGATAGGGTAGTCTGTTTTATTTAATTATATGATTGTTATGTGCTATGTTGCATATGTGTTATTTATGTTGTTTGTTGTAGCAGGCTCAGGCTCCAGCTCCAGTTCCCCAGGGGCATGACCATGGTGGACCTTCCATCATATTGTGATTCAAGAGGATGGCTCCACCCTCTTTTAAGGGGGAGAGTGATCCACTGCTAGTGGAAAACTGGATGAGGGAGATCGAGAAGATCTTCCGAGCGATTAGGTGTGCTGAGGATGGCAAGGTCAGCTTGGCCACCTATATGCTACAGGTATGTGTTAGTTCCATATGCATTTATTTTCTTTAAGTTAGATTGTCTAGATTGGTCCTTATGGATGGTTTAATGCAGGAGAGAGCCGATGTGTGGTGGACCTCGTTACTGCATACCAGATTCGAGGACAGTGTTGTCGAGGTAGCATGGGACGAGTTCGTGAGGCTCTTCCGGGCCAAGTTCGTTCCAGAGCATATCCAGGACAAGATGGAGCAGAAGTTCCTTACATTGACTTAGGGTTCCATGACCGTACTCGAGTACGAGGCTAGGTTTGCAGAATTATCAAAGTATGCACCTCACATTGTGGCTTATGAGCATAGGAAGGCGAAGAAGTTTGTGATGGGCCTTAAGCCATCACTTAGATCGAGGCTGGTAGCATTCGACCACCGTACCCTAGATGAGGCTCTCAGCGTGGCTTGTCGTCAGGAGAGCGAGATGGAGCAATACCTAGAAGAGAAGAAGGCATCGCAGAAGAGGTCTGCGCCTCCTTTCCAGCGGCAGGACAGGAAGAAGGTGGCGTACCAGTCACCGCAGCATCCTGTGGCAGCGAGCAATCAGCAGGTAGCTTCTCAGCGGTCCTCCGATAGTAGGCCTAGCGGCAAGAGAGAGTGCCCTCACTGTGGAAGGGCACATAGAGGTACCGAGTGCTGGAGGATGGCGGGAAAGTGTCTGAAGTGTTGGAGCAGCGAACATCAGATCCGGGACTGCCCTAGACTTCAGCAGGGAGTCCAACGTGGAACGCCAACCCCAGCAGCGGCAGAAGCAGCAGCGCCAGCTATAGGAAGACCAGGAAGGCCTCGAGCCCAAGCTTGAGTGTTTTCCCTAGCAGGAGAGGATGCCGAGCATGCGAATAATGTCACCGACGATACGATTCTTTTCATGGGTGTGCACGCTCGGGTTTTGTTTGATACGGGTGCCACTCACTCGTTCATTTCTAAGCGGTTTTCTAGGCAGTTAGCTTTAGAGTCAGGATTAGAGGCTGAGGAATTAGAGGTTCGTTGTCTGTGCACACACCTGCGAGAACGGTATCAACTATGAAGTGTATTCCGTCGTTACCTGTGTGCATTGAGGATCGAGTCTTAGATGGGTGTTTCTTCTTGCTAAAGATGAAGGACTATGACGCTATTCTTGGTCTAGATTGGCTAGAGGAGCACTATGCTTTAGTTGATTGTCGTGGGAAGAAGATCACTTTCCGTATTCCTGGTGAGGATGAATTTTCACATCCCTAGCCAAGGAACTTAGCGGGAAGGTTTTTTATCTCTGCCATGAAGGCGATGAGGATGGTTAACAAGGGTTGTGACACTTTTCTTGCCAGCGTGGTATTAATACCGAAGGCTGATGAGTCACTTACTCTTGCGGAGATTGATTTAGTGCAGGAGTTTTCAGACATTTTTTCTGATGATTTGTCTAGATTGCCACCGGTTAGAGAGATAGAGTTTACCATAGAGTTGTTTCCAGGCACCTCTCCTATCTCAAAGGCTCCATATCGAATGGCACCTGTGGAGTTAGTTGAGTTAAGGAAGCAATTGCAAGATTTGCTGGATAAGAGATTTATTCGCCCTAGTGTATCTCCTTAGGGCGCACCTGTATTATTCGTAGAGAAGAAGGATGGGTCACTTAGGTTATGCATTCATTATCGGAAGCTCAACCAAGTGACTGTGAAGAACAGGTATTTATTGCGGATTGATGATCTCTTTGACCAGTTGCAGAATGCATCGGTCTTTTCCAAGATTGATACGCGGTCTGGCTATCATCAGTTGAGGATTAGGAGTGAGGATGTGTCCAAGATGACCTTTAGAACCCGTTATGGACATTATGAGTTTCTAGTTCTTCCATTTGGTCTGACCAACACCCCTGCAGCGTTCATGGATCTCATGAACAAGGTGTTTAGACCTTATCTAGATAGTTGTTTTGTAGTGTTTATCGATGATGTGTTGGTCTACTCTCCGGATGAGGCCACACACCGTCAACATTTGAGGGTAGTGTTAGAAGTTCTCCGAGAGCACACGCTGTATGCAAAATACAGCAAGTGCGATTTCTAGATGCGCGAGGTTCATTTCCTTGGGCATGTTATCTCCGGTGCTGGTGTAGCAGTTGATCCAGTGAAGGTCCAGGCTATGTTAGATTGGGAGATTCCCAGGACCCCATTGGAGATTTGTAGTTTCCTTGGTTTAGCAGGCTATTATCGGCGATTTATTGAGGGGTTTGCATCTATCACCTACCTTTGACTAAGCTAACCAGGAAGGGTGTGAAGTTTGTTTGGTCCGAGGAGTGTGAGAGTAGCTTTCAATTATTGAAGGCTAAACTCACGTCTGCTCCGGTATTGGTTTTACCGAGTGGTGAAGAAGGTTTTGCCATTTACTCGGATGCATCCCGAATTGGTTTAGGTTGTGTGTTGATGCAACAGGGAAGGGTAGTGGCGTATGCTTCTCGTCAATTGAAGGAGCATGAGCGTAACTATCCGACTCATGATTTGAAGCTTGCGGCAGTGGTTCATGCACTAAAGATCTGGAGGCACTATCTTTATGGTGTCAGATTTGAGGTGTTCACTGACCATAAGAGCTTGAGGTATCTCTTCTCACAGAAGGAATTAAACCTCCGACAGAGAAGGTGGATTGAGTTCCTCAAGGACTATGACTTCGATCTTCAATATCATCCTAGAAAGGCGAATGTCGTAGCAGATGCTCTTAGCAGGAAGGGGTCATTACTCCAGTAGGATTGGAAGATGTTGGAGGATGCTAGTTGTGCGATGACTGAGTTAGAGCCATTATGTCAGGCTTTTGTGGCTCAGTTGTCCATTCGGTCCACTGTTTTGGATGAGGTGATCGAGCAGCAGAAGGCCGACCCTAGACTCCAGGAGTTGGTGGGCAAGGCAGGCATTGCTCGCGATGAAGATGGTGTGATTAGATTTCATCATCGAGTTTGTATTCCTGATATAGTGGATGTTCGTGAGCATGTATTAGAAGAAGCTCATAGATCTAGATTCTCTATTCATCCGGGTAACACTAAGATGTACCAGGATTTGAAGAGATCATTTTGGTGGTCTGGAATGAAGAAGGATGTAGTAGATTTTGTGTCTAGGTGTTTGGTATGTCAGCAAGTGAAGGCCGAGCGGCAGCGAAAATCTGGTCTTATGCAATGGATAGAAATCCCAGTGTGGAAGTGGGAGGCTGTCACTATGGATTTTGTAACGGGTTTGCCCAGATCAAGGAGGGGCAATGACTCGATTTTGGTAGTTGTAGATAGATTCTCTAAGACTGCGCATTTCTTGCCGATGAAGAAGAAGCAGTCGGTTGAGAGTTTAGCTAGGTTGTATGTTAGTAGCATTATTAGATTGCATGGTGTGACGAAGTCGATCATTTCAGATCGAGATCCGAGATTTACTTCGAGGTTGTGGAAGGGTCTTCAGGATGCATTAGGTTCTGAGTTGAAGCTTAGTTCGGCGTTCCATCCCCAGACAGATGGACAGTCTGAGAGGACTATCCAGACGCTTGAGGATATGTTGAGAGCATGTGTGCTGGATTGGAAGGATGATTAGGAGCGTCATCTACCTCTTGTGGAGTTCGTGTATAACAACAACTTTCATGCGAGTATTGGTATGGCTCCATTTGAGGCGTTGTAAGGAAGGCCTTGTAGATGTCCTTTATGTTGGGAGGAGACCAGTGATAGGCAGTTGATCGGTCCGGAGTTAGTGCAGGAGACTTCAGATAAGATCCAGCTTATCAGGAAGAGGCTTGTTGCGGTGCAAGACAGGCAGAAGAGTTATGCCGACAACAGAAGGAAGGATTTGGAGTTCGAGGTTGGAGAGCATGTCTTTTTTAAGATTTCGCCTACTCGAGGTGTTGTCAGATTTGGCAAGCATAACAAATTAAGTCCTAGATTCATTGGCCCGTATGAGATTCTCAGACATTTGGGTAGCGTGGCATATGAGCTAGCTTTACCTCCGGCGTTAGCTAGTGTTCATCCTGCATTCCACGTATCTATGCTTAGGAGATATGTCTGAGATCCATCCCATGTTATTAGTCACAAGCCAGTAGAGATCCAGCCAGATCTATCATATGTTGAGCAACCAGTAGCTATTCTTGACCGGAAGGTTCAGCATCTCCGGAACAAGAGTATTGCGTCCGTGAAGGTGCTATGGTGGATCTTCTCACGAGAGGAGGCTACTTAGGAGCTTGAGGATGCTATGATGAAGAAGTATCCCCAATTGTTTGAGTAGCATCGGTCTATCTTCGAGGACGATGTTTCTTTAAGGGGGAGAGGGTGTAAGGCCCTCGAATTTTGCCTCTTAATTAGATGTTTGGTTGTGTAATGTGTAGATGCTTTGTGTGTATAGTTATATGTATATATATATGTATGTATTCCTATACATATTACAATTAAATAAGGTTGTACATGTATGTATGCTCATTTAATTATGTACATATGGTGCTTATGTGATACATTATACATTATATATTTGTATGTACGTAGTGTGTGCATAGTAGGCTGCATTTCCGTGTTCTGGCCGAAAGACCAGTTGGCGTCAACATGCATGGATGTGCATGGGGATGTCAGCATCCAGATCGATGGACGTTAACCCCTGGTAGACAGCCAATTATGTGGACGTCTATATCCCAGAACTTGTTGTGTAACGATGTGGTCATTCGGATCCGGGTTTATCGGGTCTATATGTGGAGCTTTTGACCAAGAGATGGTCAATGGGCTGTTTTCATGGTTTGTGTACATAGGGTAAGCTGTGTGGGCCAGTTATCCCAGCCCATTTGCACTGCTTTCACTGTCTATAATCACGGCAGAAGAAGGCGATGCGATTATGAATGTGTCGGACTTGCTGGACGCGATTCCAGGAACCACCTCTGTGACACGTGGCTCGGGTTTCCGTTTGGCGTCGGACAGGGGGGACACATTTAAAGGGTTTAAACGTGGCTTCTGCCTTGGACGCAATTACGATTAGAGTGTTAAAAGCTTCGTTTCGGCCAGACAGAGCAGAGGAGGCTCTGTCCGGCGCAGAGGAGGAGCTACTGCGGCTTCTCCGGAGGGGATTTCTGATGATTCTGGCTTTCGGCGGTCCGTGCGGCGTGGGAACCAAGTGATGACGACGCTCGGAGCATGGGTGTGCCGTCGGCGAGGAGATTTTGGCGTCTTCCAGTTGGTAGGGAGACTTCCTACCTTTTTACCTTGTTTGGAATGGTTTTAAGGGGTTGAATGAGGGGTGGATCATGTATGGGTGGTTTGCCTTGTTAGGTTTAACCTGTATGTGGTTTTAATGGTTGGATGGTGTGTTTTGTTGGGGGTTTTCCCATGGGGAAAAGTGGGTTCGGTCTGTGAGTGGAGCTCACAGTCGAACTAGAGTCGCGTTAGGTGTCCCCGCCACGATTCGGTGAACGCGTCGCATCGCGCCGACGCGTTCTGCTTTCCGTTGAGTCTGTTAGGTCGGTCGTCTGGTTGCGACCTTGTGGTCTGTCACGTTAGCGTTAAACGCGGTGACAAGGTCGGACGCAACAATAGAGTTGACCAAAGGTTTGACCGGTTCTGGTCTTGTGGCATCGTGTCGGGCCGACGCGACCTGGTCATGCCATTAAGGCCTGTCACGACAGCCTTTAGAATAGCATATGGTAGGGCCGACGTGACACTATCGGGGTGCTTGGCCCTGTCGCAATAAGTTTGGAATGGCGTCCAAACCGAGCGACATGATTCTAGTGGCGGCGTCTGTGTTGGACGCGTTTCAGGTTCTGAAGCTGGGATTGTGCTAGCCGGGCAATGAAGGTCTAGTGTAGACCTAGTCCGGATCTGTGATAGTATTTAAATGTGTTATGTAATGTGAGTTGCGATGGAGGTCACGGGGTGACCAATGACGGGCGAGTTATGTTCTGGTGTCGGTATGCTTATGTGTTGTGCTAAGCATGCTTTGTATTAACGTAAGTGTTTTAATGGTTAATGCGTATAAGTCTAATGTGGGATCTTGGTGGTCATGTGTTGACCCCGTTAATGAATGGTTGTGTGTAGGATGGCTTGGGGGTCACGAGGTGATCGATGATAAGTCGTTCCTTACACTTGTGTACCGTGTGTTGTACATAAAGGTTGTGTAAGTGTGTATATCACGGTTTGTGTGCTTACCGAGTTGGTGGTCCGGTGCCTATTCCGAAATACCTCTCTAGTCGGTTACCCTAGCACCGACTACTTAGGGCTTGTCCCGGTACGTGTGTACTGTAGAGGTCTGAGTCGTCTTCCTGGACACCCTCCTCTTGTGCTTGAGTAGTACGTCCGGCTGAGGGGAAAGATGACTGGGGGCAGCGACTTGTGTTTGTGGGTGTGCAGTCGCTTATAGCGCGCTCGTGGTTGGGGGACGAACACCAGTAGTCGACACTGGTCCCCGGCTAGTCCTATTCCAGTGCCTCACTTTAGGGTTCTCGGCTGGAGTCCGTAAAGGTGTCAGGCTTGGGCCTGCGGGGTGTGTGACCTGCAGGTTGTGGTGGTTAGCTAGTCTCCATTGTTCTTGGCTTGTTGTTGTGGAGAGGCAGTTGGACCTTCTGTCCGTGACTGCGAGACTAGGAGGCAGTTCTTGTGCTTTGTTGTTCGGGTTGGATACTGGAGTCATAAACCAGTAGTCTGTTCCCGAGTGGTGGCGTCGTCTCCGTACCGACTCGTGTTTGACCACTGGTTGTGGTTTGCGTGTGAACCACTGATTAAGGTTATAACCGTGAAACCGATAACCGTTGTGGTGTGCCCTGGAGGTGGCACAGTTCTGTAGTTCAGTGTTGTACCTCCTGGTAGCAGGTACATGTACCCCTCGTGGGTAGAGTTGTGTTGTGGTACGTGAGTCCGACCTCAGTTGGTGTTGAGGTGAGACCGTGCGTACTGTGGAGGTCTTGTGGTGTGAGTCTCCACGTGTGTGTGTTATTTATATTTGTATCGTGTAATTCTAGTTATGGCTTGGTATGCGGGTGTTGGCTAGTTATTGCCAATCCTGATGCTCTGTGTGTGTTGGTTAGCCTGTGAGACCGTAGCCTAGGCAGTGGTTTGCCGGTGAGGCTTGTGGTCTAGGTGTTTTAGTTGAAGGGTGGACTAGCAGTGTTAAGCTAGTCTTGTGTTTCCCTTTACTTTCCGAAGACCGGGGTTTAACCAGTGTGTTATGAGTAATTGTGGTTTAACATGCTTGTGTGTGCATGTTATGTTTTGGTTGCCGGTGTTGCCTGTGAGACCCTTTGGGGTTGAGGTTTCTTGTGTAGTTGTGTTTTCATTGTGGGAGGTCCCTATTGAGCCAGTGACTTGTAGAGGCTCACTCCCTTACAGTTTGTTTCAGGATTTGGCTGACTTCGGCGTGGTTTATGCAGAGTAGTGCATACTTGTACCACCAGCAGTAAACTAGTGGAGTCTTTTTAGCTTGTGCTCCCTCGGGGTATGCCCCTGGTAGTTGTACTCTTTAATTGGACATGTAATATTGTAATTGTGGACTATTGTACATTGTGGTTTACAGTTATATACACTTGTACTTTCCTGTGTTATATACTGTAATTGTGGTCTTTTATATTCGTACTAGACACCTGATTGTGATATCCCTTGCGAGACTTCGGTCCGATCGCGGGAGACAGATCTGAATATGGACCCTTATTGGGTATGAATGTCCAGGGCCGTTACATGTTGCGCTTCAGATCCTGAAACGTCCGCGATTTCTTCGACCCCTGTTTAGGAAACTGTCGTCCAACGGTCGGAAACCCTATCTTAATGCGTACCCAACTTCTCTTGGCTTATAAAACACCTCCCTTCGACCAGATTGAGTCCCTTTGGCTCTTGAGAAAACCCTAAAAAGCTTGTTGCAAACCCTGAACTTTAAAACATTGGATCTGGCGATTGGAAGCTCCTTCCGGCGATCTACAATGACTGGAAGGGATTTGGATCATCTGTAAAGCTTCCCCGACTTCGGAGTGCTTCATCCATCAACACGGAAGCCGGATCGAGGGGAGATTTGAGGGCTTCTTGGCACTGGCCAAGGAGAGCATCATCGGCAAAGAATTCCATCTAACGATTTTTCCAAAGGCAAGTAACCATTGGACATCGTCCATACCAATGTCTAATAGGTCCTAGGAATTTTTGAGATTTTTTTTCCACGTGTCCTAGAACCCCCATTCACAAAGATTCATGCGTTCAGTCTGTGTTCCTGCAGACAGGAACTTAACGGCAACATGTGCTACCATTAAGATCCATGGTCAGCAGCAACAGATGATGTCGTTAACCCTTGTTAGTGGCCACCTGTGCGACGCCGAGTTCATCTGGGTTTCGCAGAACCCTAATTTTTACATTGTGTGATTGTATTTGGACTTGTGGTGGTCTACGCATGCTGTAAATTTTATAGGTGGTCCAATACAGAGAGTAGGTCATATCATGAGGAGATATTGAAATTTTGTTAATTGTGTGAATTATTAAATTCTTTGTAAATGAGCTGTGAGTATAAAATGACCTTGTTTAATCTTGTAAAAATAGTTTTGTGGTGAGTTAGGGCTTCATAATTTTTACATGATAGCATGATGACTGTTTTCATGTTTCTGAATTACTAGAACCGATTGTATGAATGTAGACCATGGTGAATGAGATTCTCAGTGAAAATGCAGGATATCTGTTTTAATTGTGATAATTAGTGTGCAAGTTTGAAAAATCTGAAATTTTGTATATGTGATGAGTAACCTGTGATAAAATTTTGTACTGTTTGGACAACAGTAAGTACTATTTCTAATTTAATACAGGAAAATGACCATTTTGAGCATATTTAATGTGATTATGTATAATTCAGTAAATTGCAGCATGATTAGATCCTTGTTATAATCATTGTCAATATGAACAGTAAGATTAACCTTTGTAAATGGGAACCTGTATGTGTGTTTAAAATGAATGAGCATGAAGTGATTAGTACATGTGAACAATGTGATTAAGGACAGTGAAGTGTTAATGTGTAAATATGCCATTAGTGACACTGCAACAATAGAGGGCTTTGGAACCATACTGTAGTAAAGTCCCTACGGGAAGGTTCGATGTGTGTGAAATCCTATGAGCAATTAGGATGAAATCCGGGAGGTGGACAAGTATCACTGGTTAGGGTGGAGAGTGCTTCTCCCGGTTCTGCGCAGTTAACCAAGATCTATCACTGTTTTTCCTATGTGATAGGTATGTGAATGTGTATATGTGTGTCCTTCTAGTGGTGGTTTGGACTATGTGTCACGACAATGAAATGTAAAATATGAAATGTGAAATGTGAAAGTTGTGCAATGTGAAATTGTTAAGTAAATGTGTTAGTATGTGAATAAGTGTAAATCCATATGAATATGTTTAATTCATGTTAAAACAGCAAGCAAATGCTATGTGTATTGATGTTAAATGCATGTGAAAAATGAATAGAATCCATGATAGGTATGTTATTTATTTTTGTGCAAGTCCATGCTTAAATTATGTGTAGTTACTTAATGATTTGAATGAGATTTAGCTTTTGAAAACATGTTGAATAAAAGGTGTAAGATGCATGTCATAACTTTTCATGTTTAATTATTTATTTGGAATGGAACATGGACCATGTACTTCTATTTGTATAGATTTCAATGTATAGTAAATTAAATTGTTTAAAGCATGCAATATGTATTTCTCCTTAGTAAAAAGGGTAATCTGTGTAAAGGATATGTGTATGGTTGTGTTTATGGTTTGCTTGCTTGGTCTATTTAGACTCATCATTTCTTCGGCGTATAGGTGCAGGTGTCTCCACATCTTCCGAGGAGATTGTTAGGAGCGACTCCGAGCGTGAGGAGTAGCTTGTGTTGTGGAGACTTTGACATTGTACTTTTATTTTCATAAGTATGTAATGAATCAGTGATGTATCTCATTTAGACAATGTGAATTTGATGTAAAATTCAATTATGTGGACTTTAGCTTTTATTTTAAATGCTATATGGACTGTGGGTATTTAATGATGATGATGGAATGAGAATAAACTTCTTATTAATTCCGTTGTATTTGTGTACATCTCGGCCTAGTGTTTAATGTTAGGTCAATGTCCCACTGTGACGACGTTCGTTATACCGACGTGGATTGGTATAATCGTATCGGTATAAGGAGGGTCGTTACAAACACTGTTCCTAAAAAAGGCCCATTAAGGGTCCAATAAGGCCCATGGCCTTACAGTCTCCCCCCCTTAAAAGAATTTCACCTTCAAAATTCAAACAAATGCAAGGGGAAGAGAACTCACCAAAGAGGTTCGGAAATTGCTCGCACATGTCATCCTCCCACTCCCAGGTCGACTCGCCCCCCGAGTGCCGCTGCCAAGCAACACAAACCAGTGGAATCGCTTTGTTCCTCAACCTCTGAACTCGACGATCCTCAATATACTGCGGAAACTCTAGCACTGTCAACATTGGTGTCACCTCAGTCCACTCTGTACTCAGGAGAACGTGTTACTCATTTGGAAGATAACTCCGCAACATCGATACATGGAACACGTCGTGGACTGCTGCCAACTCTGGCGGTAGCTGAAGCCAATATGCCAAGCCTCCAACACGCTCAGTGATGGTGAAGGGTCTGATATAGCAGGGACTTAACTTCCCACGCCTACCAAACGTCATCACTCCCTTCATAGGGGACACTTTGACAAACACCTGGTCCCCAACCTAAAACTCGAGCAGTCGCCTACGCTGATGAGCATAACTCTTCTGTCAACTCTGTGCTGTCTGAAGCCTCTGTCTGACAAGATGAACCACCTCCATTGACTACTGGACTAACTTTGGTTTGGTAACGACTCACTCGCCCACCTCCATGTACGACATGGTCGTCCATGCAGAGCCTCATAGGGTGCCATGCCAATACTAGAATGATAACTGTTATTGTAAGCAAACTCAACCAATGACAAGTGAGCTGCCCAAGACCCCTACCACTCCAGACAACAAGCTCGTAGCATGTCCTCCAAGGTCTGATAGTCCGCTCTGACTGCCCGTCTGACTGTGGGTGGTAGGCGGAGCTAAACTCTAACTCAATCCCCAAGGCTCTTTGAAACCTGTGCCAGAACCCAAAAATGAAGCGAGGATCTCTATCTGACACAATAGAGATCGGCACCCCGTGCAAAGGAAGAATCCACTCCATGTACAATCTGGCCAACCTGCTCACACTCCAGCTAGCTCTGATGGGTAAGAATCTGGCAGTCTTCGTCAATCTATCCACGAGCACCCAAATACTATCATAACCTCCAGTTGTCCTTGGCAATCCACACACAAAATCTATTATCACATGGTCCCATTTCCACATGGGAATCTCTAATGGCTGTACAAGCCCTCTGGGGTGCTGGTGCTCGACCTTCACTTGTTGACAGACCAAACACCTGTCAACGAAAGCTGCTATGTCTCTCTTCATCCCGGGCCACCAAAACTGTCACCTCAACCTGTGGCACATCTTCGTTGCCCTAGATGAATCGAGTATTGGGACCCATGTGCCTCTTGCAAAACTGCTCTCCTAACAGACTCCTCATCAGGTAATTAGAGTCTGTGTAGCAACCCAATATTTTAAATAAATAAATAAATATAAATATTAAAATAAAATGAATTAATTAAAAACTCAATAAACAACAAGAAGTAATGGGCTTTATTTAAATAGCCCACATAAAAGTTATTGGGCCAAAATAGGAGTTTGGACTTTGGAATAAGAGAATATACTCCAAAATTCGTAACCCAAATGTTACCAAAATTGAAAAGGGGCAAGGAAATCAATTAAATGGTTAGTATGCACTCAAATTGGACTCCTAAACCTACCCTCATTAGCTAGGTACAAAATTTGAACCTCAACCTAACCCAATTAGAAGGAACAATGGAAGGAAGGTTGGAGAATACAAGGGAAATTTAGAGTTTAATAGTAATTGGAGTTGTATTAGGACTTAATAAGGCTAGATGTATAAAACCACCCCAAATCTTTCGTGGCCGGCCCTAATGCTCTGCTGAGGAGTTCTTGGACGAGAAGAGGAGGCCACAGGAGGAGGGAAACGTGGGGGATAGAAGCTTGAAGCCTCTACACCCTGCTCATCGCGTCCTGAAAGTCATAGGAGTTTACATCACTCAATGGTAAGTATTCTCGAGCTAAATATGAACAAAACTCATACCATCGTGTAGAACATCATGTCTAGTTTGCTTTGCACTTGATTTGCCTAATTTCCATCAAGCATGCTATGAGATATAAGCATTTTCCCATCATCATGCAAGTCTAGGGCTATTTGTGTTCATCCTGTTATACACGCCTGCCAAGACAGAATTAATCCGGTCCAAAGGCACAGTTCTCTTCTATTTATCATCCCCTACAAGTTTCATGTTCACCACTTTGTCCCACAAGCCCTAGATTTTGAGTTATAAGCCATGCATGTAAGATCGCTGCATGTTTTCCTGTTCTCGGTTTGAATGTTGAATCGCGACCGACACATACGTCACGTTTCTTCGACTAGTATCGTGACAGGTAAGACCATCACGATTACCTTAAAGGTGACCACCCAGATCGTCGTGTTTTAGTTGTTTCTGACAAATACCGTTGCATCAAACTGTGTCCCCTCTCGCTATCAGTTCATGTCTGAACCGCGACCACCACGGTCGTCGCGTTCTTAAGTTGTTTCATGCTTTTAGGGATTTTTGTTATTTTGAAAATTAGGGTTTTGCATGAAAGCGTCGGACCTTGCCGTTGCGATTCTGTATCGATTACTCTGAA
Organism: Colocasia esculenta; assembly: GCA_014218235.1. Lineage (NCBI taxonomy): Eukaryota > Viridiplantae > Streptophyta > Magnoliopsida > Alismatales > Araceae > Colocasia > Colocasia esculenta. The sequence goes on along the minus strand of CM024755.1, from coordinate 125,127,071 downwards.
CACGTTGGACCTGCACATCATGTTTTTGTGTCACCAATCGATTTGCTCTGTCTCGTTACCCTAAATGCGTCAGTCAAAGTCATTGTGTCTCTGTCCAGAATTGATGTTATTAAATGCTGCCATTAGACCCGTCGCGATTCTACCGTATGTTTCCAGTAGCTTTTAAGTTCTATTTAATCTGATTATTTGAACTAGTAATCATGATTAGACTGTGTAATACTGTGTAATGAACAGTAAACAATCATGCTAATGAACTTTTGATATACTTCACATGTTTCTTTAATTAAAAGTCAATGTGCACGACCATCATATGTTCTCTTGATTTCTTTCACATGCACACATCAAACGTTTATCGTTGCCATGAGACCACGGAGAAATTACATGAATAATATATTTGGTAATTTACTTCAATGATTGCATATTATTAACCCATGATAATAATGCCGTTGTCTTCGTTTCTCACGTTGTTTTGAAATATCGTTACTGTCACTCCACTGTTCTAGAATTCCTCTAGAACGTCGAGCAACTCGTTTTCTTTACACACTACTCTCTTGACAAGTTGGAACCTCTCTGTCGGACATTCCATTATGGCGGACTAGGTGTAATGTCCCTCTTTATACCGGTACGATTATACCAACCCACATCGATATAAAGGGTGCCGTCACAGTGGGACATATACCCAACACAACACAGTAGGTAGAGATGTACATAAAGAACAAAAGAAAGTACAACGGAAATGAAAGATATTCTTATTCCATCATTGTTCACACATCTCACAGTCTATATAGTAGAAATGAAAGTAAACAAATGTCCACAATTATACAAGTCCATATAATAACATCATTGTCTACATACTAGTAAATGAAAGTGCAATCTAAGCAAATGATCTCCACAAGCATAGCTACTCCTCTCGCTTGGAGTCGCTCCTCACAATGTCCTCCTCTAGCACAGGGACACCTGTCTCACCTGTATGTTAAATCAAGTACGAGTCTTCACGAAGACCGAGGAAGTAACCCATTGGCACATCCTTACACATATCACATTCAAGATATCTTTTAAACAATAAGAGAAGTATGGCACATAGTGTATGTTAACATAATCAAGTATACATGAATAACCTATAACATGCTTTCTACACATGGTCTTTAACTTGATTCATGGTGTCAATTTCAATTCATATTTCTAAACAAATAGATCATGGAATTAAGCACATGGTTACTAACAAACCTAGCATGATATCTAACACTTTTCACATGCTTTTATATCACATAAATCACATCTTTTCCTTGCTGTTTTAACATAAATAAAATATATTCACATGGTTTCACATCACTTCACATAGTAACTTATTTACACATCACTTTCACATGGACACTTTGCACATTTACACATATTTCACACTTTTACACATTATTTTCCGTAACATATAGTCCGAACTATCATAAAGAAGGACACACATATCACATAACACATACCCGTCACCTAGGCAATATAGTGACGAATCTTGGTAACTGCGCAGAACCGGGAGAACCCCTCTCCACCATAACTAGTGGTACTTGTCCACCTCCAAGATTTCATCCTGATGCCCACAGGATATCACATACACATTGAGCCTTCCCATAGAGACTTTTCTACAGTACGGCTCCATAGCCTTCTATGGTAGCAGTGTTAATTTCGGCACATATTCCACTTAAACACATTATTTCACTTAATCACATGATTAACATCATTTACATGCACTATTTGGTCCATTCACATGCATACTATTCAAATACATATACTTTAGTTTACAAAACCTAACATGACTATCTAACAGTATCAAATCATGCATAACAGTACCTAAACATGTTGCTAATCACTTGAAAAAACTTTTTTCTTAAACAATCATGCTTAACATGGCTTTAATATCTTTATAATTGCAAATAGTGCCTACGATTATCAAAACAGTCCCAAATTTTAACCATAACCCCTATGCATGGAACATATCATATGGCTATTATTTTTCAGAATTTTCATGACAGTAATTCTATTTTTAACATTTATCACAGATTTCATGTAATTTTAGAAAGATATTACGCTTCAACATGATAGATAGTAAACAGTTGGTTCTCACAGTTTTAAAACATGTAAACAGTAGCCCTAAGCTCATGAAAATTTTTTGTAACAATTTCCCGCATCAATTCTATTTTTTAGAATTTAAAACCATCCAAACATGCATATTTCTCCATAACAGAAATTATATTAAATGTAATCATGATCCGAAATTCATGGTTTGACCTATAGACCATAGCTGACCAACCAGAATTTTTATAACATGTACAAACATCCAAAAATCTGAAAATCACAGTATAAAGATTAAACACATATTTCTGTCAAAATCAGATGAACTTGGAGGCAAGGGTCTTCCGTCAGGATGGGTTAACGGCACAATCGATTGCCGTTAAATCATGAACTTGGCGGCAATAAGGTTGCCGTCAACCTCCTGTCTGCAGAAAAGTGCAAACTGACCACAGAAAAACATAGAATTTTGGGGTCCAGGACACGATTTTAAAATCCGTAAAAGTGCCTAAACTCTAGGGGACATGTCTAGGGATGAAACCCTTAAGTTACTTGCCTTTAGAAAAACCTCAAAAGATCTAATTTGGCGATGAAGCCCTCCTCGGCCAAGCGAAGAAGGTGATTCCTTTAGCCCAAATCCGATCCTCACGCTAGCGTGAATGATCTCCCAGAGTTAAGAGAGCTCCTTCACCTCCAAAAGAACCTTCCAGTCGAAGAAGATTGCCGGTGAAGCCTCCCAAACGCCAGATTATGCCTTTTAAAAGTCTGCCTTTTTTTTACCCGAACCTTAGAAATCTCTTTCTAAACCAAAGGGTCTTTCCTAGCCGAGATGTCTAGGTTATATAGGCATAGAGTCAGGGTAAACCTAGGATTAGGAGTCCTGACCATTAGGGATACGTTTCCAAATCCCACTCCGGAGAAAATGGGACCGTTTCAGATCTGGAATCCCAAACACAGTCGGAGAAGTAGACGGCCACTTAGCTGGCGTCAACTGGAAAAAGGCGTCAATCGATGTTGACGTCTAGATCCTCTAGCCACTCAGTCAACGGCACAAAAGTTGTCGTCAACCTTCTATTAATGTCAAGTGATGTTGACGGTAAATAGGGATTTCGAGCAGAACACAAAAACATCAAACAAACATATATACACAGAAATAAACAAATATTATATGCACAGAATTTGAGGGCCTTACACTAGGGACCTTTTGTTAAGACCTCCGTAAGACTCCATACTCTGTGGATTCCCTCATAGAGACCGAACTAGTTGTACCCTAACACCTATAACACCCTTAGGGATCAGCATGATCCAAACGGCTTTAGAAATTCTCTCTTATCTTGAGATCACGCCGGACCTCTGGACCTGTCCATGGCCAGTGGATGGTTAGTGAATTCTACCTGACTGCCAACACTAATCGTGTGTGTTGTGCAACTGTTACTATCGCCTATTTAACCGTCACTTTTTGTGCAATGACCTATAGTCTCATCTGTAGTCTACTCGCTCATCTACTCACATTCTCTCTACTTTGTCATCTATTCATCAAGTACTCTCATCTACTTCTTGGTGCTCTCTATTAGTCATTTGACTGATTGTCTAAAGATAAACAATATGAATCATGCTTGGCAATAAAAAGGGTCCGGTCTGGTCCTGGGAGGTGCACCCAAAAGTGCTAGTCCCCGCGAGAGTTAATTGACCAGAGTGTTTGGCATTACACTCAAGTGCTATCTATCTCAACTATCTAAATGACAATCAAAGTGCTATACTATACTCTACTCGTTGTGCTATTGTGAAACATTGTGCTATTTGTGCTATGGCCATCCTGCTATCTGTGCTATATTGAAAACTTGTGCTATCTTGATCCATGCTATTGTGCTATCTCTTACTTTACTTGACTGTCTCTCTCTATCATTAGTGGCTCTTCTTTTAATACATTAATCATGTAAAGTTTGCTCGCACCATGAGATATAAATCCTACTAGGCGTTGTCGCTCACCCTACGTTGTTTGTTCATTCTGTTCTCAGGTGAGACTGAGGAGACCGAGTACACTCACGAGGATGGGGAGGACCAAGAGTGAACGACGAGTACCTGGCGTAATAGTGCTACGTTAGATGTCCTAATTTAGTCTTTTACTTTCATTCCATGTATTAAAGTCATTTGGGCCCTATGTTATGGCTCTGAGTTAGTGGATGTAATCGACATTAGTTGAATTATCAATGAAAGACATTTGATTTCGTATTATTTAATTGTCTAATGGTTCATTGTCTATTCTACGCTCTGTACTCTCTTACTTGCAACTGCCTCACATTTCGATATTCCGTGCCGGGACCTGATAGTTTTGTGGTATCAGAGCCTAGGATATCCTTACTAGGATATATTAAGTCTAGGATGTTCTAGGACGGACTGCCATGACATGTGTCTAAGTCATCTATCATACCTATGTGAGATTGGGTAGAACCAGGGTTAAGATCTAAAAGATATTCACACACACACAAATTAAACTCTATATCAATGTCTTAATGATAAGCTACTTTTGTAGGAACTTAAGCAAATTAAGATGACTGCTGAACGTGCTCAGATGAGGGGTATGCAACAAACAATTTAGGAACTCACCTGTGCACTTTTGCAAGATGCACAAGGAGGAGGAAACTGTGGTGCAGGCGAGCTGCATCGTAATTTTAGGAGCTTGAACCCGCCTAGGTTTAGCAGTACTATTGATCTTGATGAAGCCGAGCACTGGCTGAAGGAGACGGAAAGGATTTTTCGTGTTATGCAATGTGCAGTTGGGGACAGGCTGCTACTAGCTACCTTTCAACTTGAGAAGGACGCCCGCTCATGGTGGGAGTTGGTGGAAGCGACCAGCGCAAATAGTCAATTTACTTGGACTGAATTTAAAGAAGCTTTCAACTCCAAGTATTTCTTAGAGCGTGTCCAAGAGAGGAAGGCCGCAGAGTTTGCTGCTCTTAAACAAAGGAGTCTTTCTGTGGCCTATTATGAAGCACAATTCTCTAGATTGGCACGCTACGCTGAACACCTGGTGCATACAGAGAGGATGAAGGCTAAGCGCTTCCTCAACGGCCTCAAGACACAATACATTACTCAACTAGCCCCTCTCAACATCCAAACCTATGCTGAGATGGTTAAGAAGGCCCAACTATTAGAAGATGCTACGGACTTCACCGATCGTATCAAGGGAAAGTTCGTAAAGAAGGAACTGACACCTAGTCTGCCTACTGCTAAGCCAACTATCGGCAAGATGCATCCTTTCAGAATCACGAAAGGACCAAGTCAAGAAAAGAAGCCCAGGGTTTTCGTTCCCACTGCTCCGGCGAAAAGCAACTACAAACACTGTGACAAGCCAGGTGACACCGCCGATGAGTGCTGGAGGAAGGTTGGCGCATGTCTGCACTGTGGCAACCGCGAGCACTGTATTTCGGAGTGCTCGCTATTGAAGGAGCATGAGAAGCGCACTAACGTGACCAAAAAATAGGGAAGACTACAAGCCTTGAGAGATGAAGAAACCACTAAGGAAGGTGGCATGGTGAAAGGTACACTACAAGTTTTCTCTTTATCAGCATTTGCTTTATTTGATACTAGCACAACCCATTCATTCATATCTCAAAACTTTGCTGATACTCTGGATGTTAAACCTACATCCATGGGGTCTGAATTCTCTGTCACAACGCCATTGGGAGAGAAAGAAAAATTGAACAAATACTTCCCATTAGCTGATGTAATGATCGGAGAACACAACTTAAGAGCCTACCTGGTATGTATGCCCATGGAATGTTATGAAGTGATTCTTGGAGTCGATTGGCTATCCACATATGGGGCAAGTGTCGACTGTAAGAAATGGAAAGTTACATTTAGTGAATTCCCTAAGTTATCATTCAATGGGATTAGGCACAAGAGACGGATGTCTCTAGTCTCCGCTATATAGGCCCACAACATGATAAGGAAAGGTTGCTTTGCTTTCCTTGCGGCCGTAGTAGTTAAAAAGAAGGGGTCTAGGATAGAAGACATACACATAGTCCAGGACTACTTTGATGTGTTTCCCGAAGAGCTGCCAGGAATTCCCCCTGAGCGAGATGTAAACTTCTCTATTGACTTAATCTCTGGAGCTGCACCAGTGTCTCACCAACCGTACATGATGTCACCTGCTGAGTTAAAAGAATTGAAGGCACAACTGATGTAATTGTTAGAAAAGGGGCTCACTAGACCAAGTACTTCCTCATGGGGAGCACCTGTTCTGTTTGTTAAAAAGAAAGATGGATCTATGAGGCTGTGTATCGACTATTGACTATGAGGCTGTGTATCGACTATCGACAACTCAATCAACTGACCATCAAGAACAAGTACCCATTGCCTTGAGTCGATGAACTCTTCGACCAGATATCTGGAGCTCAATACTTCTCCAAATTTGATGTCAGATCTGGTTATCATCAAATGAGTATCAAGGAGGACAACATTTTCAAAGTGGCTTTCAGGAGCAGGTATGGACACTATGAATTCATTGTTATGCCTTTTGGTCTGACCAATGCTCCTGCAGCCTTTATGCAACTCAAGAACATCATATACTGACCATATCTTGATAAGTTCGTGGTTGTTTTCATTGATGACATCCTCATATACTCCAAAACTAAAGAAGAACATGAAGAACATCTGAAAATAGCTCTGCAAGTTTTACAAGACAACCAACTATATGCAAAGCTGAGCAAGTGCGAGTTCTGGCTCGAAGAAGTGTCCTTCATAGTCCATGTCATCTCCAAAGACGAAATCTCTGTTGATCCCTCTAAAGTTTAAGTTGTACTTAAATGGGAGAGACCAACTAATGTCACCAAAATAAGAAGCTTCTTAGGACTGGCTGGCTATTACAGGCAGTTCATAAAGGACTTCTCCAAGATCGCCGTTCGTCTCACTCATCTTACATGGAAGGAGAATCCCTACTCTTGGAGTAAAGACTGTGAGAAATGTTTCCAAACATTGAAAGAATGTCTGACCTCAGCCCCTGTTCTCGCTCTTCCAATAGAGGGAGAAGGTTTCTCAGTCCATACCAATGCCTCAGGAATTGGGCTAGGCTGTGTACTGATGCAAAAGGAGAAAGTCATTGCCTATTCTTCAAGACAATTGAAGCCTCATGAAGTCATCTACCCTATGTATGATCTAGAGTTCGCTGTTGTGGTCTTCGGCTTAAAAATCTGGAGACATTACTTATATGGTGAGCAACTTACTGTCTATTCAGACCATAAAAGCTTGATGTATTTATTCTCTCAGAAGGAACTTAACATGAGGAAGAGGAGATGGATAGAATATTTAAAGGACTTCGACTTCAACATCCAATACCATCCAGGCAAGGGAAATGTTGTGGTTGATGCTCTTAGTAAAAAGCCGATGGCATCTTTATCTAGTCTAATTCTTGGTGAGATGCAACTACTAGAACAATTCGCAAGGTTAGACTTGAATATTGAACATAGAGATGACTGAGTCTTGGTTTCTAATATCAAGATTCAATCTGACATGCTGGAAGAGATCAAAGCACAACAGGATAGCGATCCATTGTTGGTTCGTATCAAGGAAACATTAGCTGAAAGACCGGACTTTGCTATGACGGAGGATGGAAGGCTTGTATTCCAAAGAAGAACATGTGTCCTGGACAATGAACAACGGAAGAGGAAGATAATGGATGAAGCTCATCAAACTAAGTATACTATTCATCCTGGAGGTACCAAAATGTATCAAGACATGAAAAGAACATTTTGGTGGCCAAACATGAAGAGAGAGGTAGCCGAGCATGCTGCTCATTGCCTTACTTGCCAATAGGTAAAGGTAGAACATAGGCACCCTGCTGGCGTACTCAGACCATTAGACATTCCAGAGTGGAAATGGGAAAATATTGGCATGGACTTCATCATGGGTTTACCCAAGACTTGTGGTAGACTCGACGCTATATAGGTTATTGTTGACCGACTAACCAAGTTCGCACACTTTCTACCTATAATAAGTAAGTGGTCAGTGGACGTGTTAGCTGCTCTTTATATCAAAGAGATCGTAAGATTACATGGAGTACCATCATCCATCGTCTCAGATCAAGATCCTAGATTCACCTCTCATTTCTGGAAGGGACTGCAGACTGCACTTTGTACTAAACTCAATTTTAGTAACGCATTTCATCCACAGACTGATGGACAGACTGAGAGAACCAATCAGATTGTAGAAGACATATTAAGAGCCTGCACTATAAACTTCCAAGGCTACGGGAATGAGCACTTACCCTTGATTGAGTTCGCTTATAACAACAATTACCAGGTAAGTATTAAAATGGCACCATTCAAAGCGCTCTATGGTACGAACTGTAGATCCCCTGCATGCTGGAATGAAGTTGGGGAACATCAATGGTTAGGTCCAGACATGGTACAAAATACAACCAGGGACATACAGGTGATTCAGGATTGGCTTAAGATTGCTCAGTTCAGACAAAAGTGCTATATTGACAACAGGAGGAGAGATCTAGAATTTCAAGTGGGTGATCACGTACTTTTGAAGGTATCTCCTACCTGTGGAATACAAAGGTTTGGTGTTAAAGGAAAGCTAAGTCCTAGATTCATCGGCCCTTTCGAAGTGCTCGCAAGGGTTGGTGAAGTTGCTTATCGGCTGGCGTTGCCACCAAACTTAGCATTCGTACACAATGTGTTCCATGTCTCTATGCTCAGAAAATATGTGTACGATCCTACCCACATCATTCGCCATGAGAATTTGGTACTGAACAAGGATATGACTTATGAGGAAAAGCTAATCAAGATACTAGAGCGAAAGGTGCAACAACTTAGGAACCGCCCCATTCATGTTGTTAAAGTTCTATGGAATAACCGTGGAGTAGAAGAAGCCACATGAGAACCTCAAGGAATCATCAGGCGAAACTACCTTTACATTTTCTGTAAGACATTCTCTCCATTACAGTCATGTGATGTAGCAACCCGATATTTTAAATAAATAAATAAATAGAAATATTAAAAGAAAATGAATTAATTAAAAATCTGATAAACAACAAGAAGTAATAGGCTTCATTTAAATAGCTCACAAAAAAATGATCGGGCCAAAATAGGAGTTTGGACTTTGGAATAAGAGAATATACTCCAAAATTCGTAACCCAAATGTTACCAAATTTGAAAAGGGGCAAGGAAATCAATTAAATGGTTAGTATGCACTCAAATTGGACTCCTAAACCTACCCTCATTAGCTAGGTACGAAATTTGAACCCCAACCTAACCCAATTAGGAGAAACAATGGAAGGAAGGTTGGAGAATACAAGGGAAATTCAGAGTTTAATAGTAATTGGAGTTGTATTAGGACTTCATAAGGCTAGATGTACAAAACCACCCCAAATCTTTCGTGGCCGGCCCTAATGCTCTACTGAGGAGTTCTTGGACAAGAAGAAGAGGCCATAGGAGGAGGGAAACGTGGGGGGATAAAAGCTTGAAACCTCTACACCTGGCTCATCGCGTCCAGAAAGTCATAGGAGTTTACATCACTCAAAGGTAGGTATTCTCGGGCTAAAGATGAACAAAACTCATACCATCATGTAGAACATCATGTCTAGTTTGCTTTGCACTTGATTTGCCTAATTTCCATCAAGCATGCTATAAGATATAAGTGTTTTCCCATCATCATGCAAGTCTAGGGCTATTTGTGTTCATCCTGTTATACACACCTCCTGAGACCAAATTGATCTGGTCCAAAGGCATAGTTCTCTTCTATTTATCGTCCCCTACAAGTTTCATGTTCACCACTTTGTCCCACAAGCCTTAGATTTTGAGTTATAAGCCATGCATATAAGATCGCTGCATGTTTTCCTGTTCTCAGTTTGAATGTTGAATCGCAACCGACACATACGTCGCGTTTCTTTGACTGGTATCGCGACAGGTAAGACTTTCATGATTACCTTAAAGACGACCACCCATGTTGTTCTGTTTTAGTTGTTTTTGACAAATACTATTGCATCAAATTGTGTTCCTTCTCGCTGTCAGTTCATGTCTGAACCGCGACCACCACGGTCGTCGCGTTCTTAAGTTGTTTCCCGCTTTTAGGGATTTCTGTTATTTCAAAAATTAGGGTTTTGCATGAACGCGTCTGACCTTGCCGTCGCGATTTTGTATCGATTACCCTGAACGCGTTGGACCTGCACGTCACGTTTCTGTGTCGCCAATCGATTCGCTCTGTCTCGTTACCCTAAACGCATCAGTCAAAGTCGTCGCGTCTCTGTCTAGAATCGATGTTGTTAAGCACGACCATTAGACCCGTCGCGATTCTACTATGTGTTTCCAACAGCTTTTAAGTTCTATTTAATCTGATTATTTAAACTTTTAATCATGATTAGACTCTGTAATACTATGTAACGAACAGTAAATAATCATGCTAATGAACTTTTGATATACTTCACATGTTTCTTTAATTAAAAGTCAATGTGCACGACCATCATATGTTCTCTTGATTTCTTTCACATGCACACATCAAGCGTTTATTGTTGCCATGAGACCATGCAGAAACTACATGAATAATATATATGGTAATTTACTTCAATAACTACATATTATTAACCCATGATAATAATGGCATTGTCTTTGTTTCTCACGTTGTTTTGGAATACCGTTACCGCCGCTCCACTATTCTAGAGTTCCTCTAGAACGTCGAGCAACTCGTTTTCTTTACACACTAATCTCTTGACAAGTTGGAACCTCTCTGTCAGACATTTCGTTCTGGCAGACTAGGGACCTTTTTTTAAGACATTCATAAGTCTCTGTACTCTGTGGATTTCCTCATGGAGATCGAGCTGGTTGTACCCTAACACCTATAACACCCTTAGGGATCAGCATGATCCAAACGGCTTTAGAAATTCTCTCTTATCTTGAGATCACGCCGGACCTCTGGACCTACCCATGTCCAGTGGATGGTTAGTGAATTCTACCTAACTACCAACACCAATCGTGTGTGTTGTGCAACTGTTACTATCGCCTGTTTAACCGTCGCTTTATATGCAATGATCTATAGTCTCATTTGTACTCTACACACTCATCTATTCACATTCTCTCTACTTTCTCATCCATTCATCAAGTATTCTCATCTACTTCTTGGTAATCTCTGTTGGTCATTTGACTGATTGTCTAAAGATAAACAATATGACTAATGTTTGGCAAATATAAAGGGCCGATCTGGTCCTGGGAGGTGCGCCCAAAAGTGCTAGTGCCCACGAGAGTTAATTGACCAGAATGTTTGGCATTACACTCAAGTGTTATCTATCTCGACTATCTAAATGACAATGAAAGTGCTATACTATACTCGATTCGTTGTGCTATTGTGAAACATTGTGCTATTTGTGCTATTGCCATCCTGCTCTCTGTGCTACATTGAAAACATGTGCTATCTTGATCCATGCTATTGTGTTATCTCTTAATTTACTTGACTCTCTCTCTCTCTATCATTAGTGGCTCTGCTTTTAATACATTAATCATTTATTGTTTGCCCGCACCATGAGATATAAATTCTACTGGGCTTTTGTCGCTCACCCTACGTTATTTGTTCATTATGTTCTCAAGTGAGACTGAGGAGACTGAGTACACTCACGAGGATGGGGAGGACCAGGAGTGAATTACGAGTACCTGGTGCAATAGTGCTACATTAGATGTCCTAATTTAGTCTTTTACTTTCATTCCATGTATTAAAGTCATTTGGGCCCTATGTTATGGCTCTGAGTTAGTGGATGTAATAGACATTAGTTGAATTATCAATGAAAGGCATTTGATTTCGTATTATTTAATTGTCCAATGGTTCGTTGTCTATTCTACGCTATGTACTCGCTTACTTGCCACTGCCTCACGTTCTGATATTCCATGTCAGGGCATGACAGTCTATCCCAGAACCTAACAATTCCGTCGTCATGCAGCTCAACCTCTGGAAGTAGCAACACTCTGTGTAACTCGAGATCTGTCTGCTGGGCCTCAATAACCTGTCTAACTATAGCTGGAGCAGCTAACAAACTGCCTAGCATACACTGCTGTCGCCTAGTGGAAACTCTGAAGGATCCCTCCGCTGCAGACTGCCATAACTGCCACTCTCTCAACATGAGATAACTCACTTGTTCCTTCCTACTTAGGGCATATGCAACCACATTCACCTTCCTAGGCTAGTACTTAATGCTGAAATCATAGTCCTTCTAGTATTCCATCCAACGACGTTGCCTGATATTTAGATCCCTTTGTGAAAATACATACCGCAGGCTTTGATAGTCGGTGCGAACCACAAACCTCATGCCGTACAAGTAGTGACACCAAATCGTCAGAGCAAAAACCATGGCTGCAAGCTCCCGGTCTTGAGTCAGGTAACTCTCCTCGTAGGGCTTTAGCTGACATGATGCATAAGCCACCACCCTGCCAAGCTGCATCAGGACTGCTCCTAGGCCTACACCGGAAGCATCAGTACAGACCTTAAAACCATCCGTACCTGAAGGCAAAACCAAGATTGGCACTGACGTAAGTGTTGGGTTGAATGTCTAATTCATATCATTTCCCTCCTATTTTGATGATGACAAGAAGTGTTCTTAAAGCAATTTAATTGGAACATGTCAAAAGCATCATACCTGAAAGTCATGCTCAAAAAGTTTTTTTCAAACCACATTTATCATTTGTGGTAATGATAAATCATTTAACTAATGATATATGTGTTTATTTTTCAGGTACAAACTTTTTATGCAAAAGATGTGTCGACACACCCATCAATGGTGTCGACACATCAACACAGACTCAAAGAGAAATTGTGCAAAAATGTCAAGAGTGTATCGACACATGTCAAGAGTGTGTCGACACGAGTGGCAGTTTTCCAGAGATCAGGGTACCCAGGTCGACACACTCCCAGGGCAGGTCGACACTAGACCCAGTTCCCAGAACAGCCAGTTTGAGGAATTGGGACACCAGGTCGACACACTCCCAGGGTAGGTCGACACTAGACCCAGTTCCCAGAACAGCCAGTTTGAGGAATTGGGACACCAGGTCGACACACTCCCAGGGCAGGTCGACACTAGACCCAGTTCCCAGAACAACCAGTTTGAGGAATTGGGAGCAGGTCGACACACTCAAGAGCAGGTCGACACGGGACCTTTCTCCCAGAACAGATTCTTCTATCTTTGGAACAGTGTGTCGACACAACCACCAGGGCAGGTCGACACACTACGGAAACTTTTCATCCTAAGAGCTGATGGCTGCCACGTGTCCTTCTAGGGCGATCAGAATCTTCCTAGGGAAGCGTGCCCTTGTACCCCAAAGGGTATCTTTGGAATCCTAAGGGTATAAAAGGCTCCTTTTGGCCTCCCTTCGAAGAGAGAGACCCAACCAACCTCTTAGAGCCTCCTGAAAAATTCCTGGCGGCCATAAGAGTTCGTGTCTCCCTCCTCTGCTTCCTGGAGTCTCCTGAACACCTCTTCTCACCAATTCAAGGTGTGAGAATTGTGGTTTGATCTTTAAAGAAGCCTCTGAAGCATCTCAAGGAAGTAGATCAGGTAGAAGCCATCGTTGGAGAAGAATTCAAGGAAGGTCCAACCTCCCAGATTGCAGAGCATCGTCTTGGACTTCATGTTTACAAGCTTCTTCCCAATTCAAGCTTCTACAAGGGAGTACACTTGAAGAACGAAGTCATTCAATACCTTTTTACTTTACTTCTGTTCTTCTGAGATATCTCTTGAGATTATGCAAGTGCTTCTGCATAATTCTCATTAGTGTTCTCAAATTTCGACTAGATCTGTTGCTAGGAGATCTTGTCTTAAGTTGGTGTCTAGCAAGTCTATGTGTGAGCCTTGTGCTCAGATTGTTGTGAGCCGGTGCGCTCAGTGTTGAGTTGTCAAACTCAAGTGTGTGTTGAGCAGTCTTGCTCAGTTGTTCTAGAGTAGTCTTGCTCTAGAAGTGGTGTGAGTTGTAAGCTCTTCAGTGTTGGAGTTGTCAGGCTCCAGTGGGTGTGTTACCCAGTTGTGTTAGTGAATCCTCACGGGTTGTGAGGGGTGGATGTAGGAATCACATGGGTGATTTCCGAACCACCTAAAAATCCTTGTGCATTTGTGTTCTGTGGTTTGACTGGTTCATCCGCTAGATGCTTGCATAGGACTCGTTTCTAATTCACTTAATCAACTTGATTCTCATCTAAGTTTTTCATCTCACTCCAATCTAATCAGATCAGCAGCTTTTCACTGATATTATTGCCTCTGATTCTAAATAGTTTAAAATTATTTAAGCTTCCGCAAAAGTGGCTAAGATCTATTCATCCCCCCCCTTCTAGATCTTTTCCACACATTTATTTCGATCCTTCAATTGGTATCAGAGCGGGTTTATATCGATCTGATTTGAACTGAGCAGCTTTTGTTTCTGAGTATTGAGTGTTTGTTTGTCTGTCTATCTGGTTGTTTGTTTGCCTGCTTGCTCAACTACTTCTCCTTGCATTTACTTAAGTGTCATGGACTCAAAGGGTTTTATAGCTGAGGGCCATTCCATAAATAGGCCACCATTCTTTAATGGTTTGGACTATTCTATTGGAAGAACAGAATGCAAGTATTCTTAAGGGCCCAGAACTATGAGATCTGGAAAGTAGTTGAGGCTGGTCCCTATGAAAACCAGGGTGAGGAAGAAACCTGGACGAGGGAGCAAATTAGGAGAGCTACATTGAATTACAGTGCCATGAATATGATTCAATGTGCTGTCCATCCCAAGGAGTATTCGAGAATCTCTATGTGTAAATCTGCCAAAGAGATGTGGGATAAACTCGAACTACTCTATGAGGGAACATCTCAGGTCAAGGAGACCAAGGCAAATATATTAGTTTCAGAATATGAACTTTTCATGATGAAATCTAATGAATCTATTTCTGAAATGTTTGCCAGATTTATGGTGATTGTCAATGGACTCAAGGCTTTGGGTAAGGAGTATACTGATGCAGATTTGGTAAGAAAAATTTTGCGTTCACTTTCTTCAATTTGGCATACCAAGGCCACTGTTATTGAAGATTCAAAAGATTTATCCAAAATGTCTTTGGATGAATTGATTGGATCTTTAATGACGTATGAAATAAACTTAAGAAGAAATGAAGATCTTATCATTAAGACCAAGCCTATGGCACTCAAAGCCTCTTCAAGCAACAAAGATAAAAATCAGGATAAAACAAGTTCTGAAGAGTCTGAGTCAAATGAGGATGAGATTGCCCTCATGACCAGACAATTCAGGAAATTCTTGAAATATAGGAAAGGGAAAATGACTGGGAAAAAGAAATTTTCCCCAGGTAAGAAGAATATTTCCTCTTCCAATTTCAATAAGAATCATAAACCTGATGAGAATGTTATCTGTTACAGGTGCAACAAGCCAGGACACATGAAGGGAGAGTGTCCTGAGAACAAAAAGGAAAAGCACAAAAGATTCCAGAAATACAAGAAGCCCAAGGCCATGGTAGCCACTTGGTCTGATGAAGACACAAGTGAGGAAGAAGAAGAGAAGAAGTCCTCAAGCTCAGAGAGTGAGGAAGTTTGCTTCATGGCCAACAGCACAGATGGAAAGGTAAATACTTCCTTTGAAGATTATAGTGTTGAAGATTGGCAGGATGTGTATGCTGAATTGGTAGAAAGATACTCTGAAATGAGAAAAGAAAACAAACACATCAAAAAGAAAATTGAAAATCTTTACCATAACCAATCTTCAAACAATAGAATCTGTGAACTGGAATCTGAAGTAACAGAATTGGTTGAAGAAAAAGAAAATTTACTGAACCAAATTGATGAATTAAAGCTTGCTTCTCAGAAGGCCTCCCAAGACTTCAGAAATTTAAATGAAAAGCTGGAAATTGAAAAACAAGAAAAACAACAGAAAATCGAAGAAATTGAAATTCTTAAAAACCAGCTAAAGGAAAAGGAGGAGGTTATCCAAACCTTCACAAAAGGCCAAGATAACCTAGAGGCATTGCTAGGATCCAACAAGACAACCACATCTCATGGATTGGGATTCAACAAAAAGAAATCAACAAAAGATAAATCTGGTGAGAAAAAGGGAAAAGCACCATTAATCAACTTTGTTAAAGGTCCCAATCTGGAAAACACTGAAATCCAACAGACAGCAAACAAAACCCCAAACAAAAACCCAAACAAAACTCAAAACAAATCAAAAATTCAAAAACAAAAGAAGACTGTCAGGTCGACACAGTCCCCTGACAGGTCGACCTGTTCAACACCAAAAACCATAATAAACTCAACTAAAAATTCAAATAAAAATCTGAGAAATAAGAAAAAGGGAAAAGAAATGATCCATGAAAAACCTTGGACCTCCAAGACAGCTCCTCAAGAAAATTGGATTAATCCTTGGAACCAATGGTATGAAAATCCCTGTTGGCATTATCCTCAATACCCTTATCCAAATTTCTGGATGTACCAACACAATCCATGGATTCCACCTCCTTCTATGAACTCAAATTTTCAAATGAAAAACTCCCCTCCTACCAAAAACAAAGATCTTGGTGCTTTCATTCCTAAAAGAAAGAACAAACAGAAAAATGCTGAAAACACCAAAGTAACAAAACAAAAATCTAAAACAAATCAAATTTGGGTGAGAAAGGATTTGCTGTCTATGTTAAATCATTCTGATGGTCCCAACTCTGTTTGGGTACCAAAATCTTCTCTCCACTGATCTTGTTGCAGGGAAGTCGTGCACCCAACACAAATGTATGGTTTCTTGACAGTGGGTGTTCACGACATATGACTGGAGATAGAGCCAAATTCTCATTCCTGCTTGAAAAGGAGGGAGGGTCAGTCACCTTTGGAGGTAAAAATAAAGGAAAGATCATTGGATCTGGTAAGGTTGGTCAAACTTCTTCAAACTCTGTAGATAATGTCTTGTTAGTTGATGGACTTGACTATAATTTGCTCAGTATCAGCCAACTATGTGACAAAGGTCACAAAGTTGTGTTTGAATCTGATTTTTGCAAGATAATAGATTCATCAACTGATAAAATCAAATTCTTTGGAAAAAGAGAAAACAATGTCTACATGATCAACCTTAATAAAAACTTTTCTGAAAATCTTGTTTTGTTGCAAATAAAGATGAAATTGCATGGACTTGGCACAAAAGACTTGGCCATGCAAGCTTCAGAACAATGAATAAGTTGTTAAGATTGAATTTGGTTAAAGGTCTTCCTGAATCCTTTTCTAGTGTTGAAGGTCAAATTTGTGGGATCTGTGCTAAAGGAAAACAAACTAGAAAATCCTTTAAAGTCTTCAATGATGTACTCACATCTAAGCCACTAGAACTTCTTCACATGGACCTCTTTGGGCCAACAAGAGTTCTAAGCTTGAGTGGCAAAAGATATGGATTTGTAATCATTGATGACTTTACTAGATTTACCTGGGTTATTTTTCTATCTCACAAAAGTGATGCATGCCTTGAATTCAGGAACTTTTGTACCACTGTCTTAACCACTTATCCATATAAAATCAAAAACATCTTAACTGATCATGGGGGTGAATTTGAAAACACATCCTTTTCTGATTTTTGTGCTGAATTTCAGATATTCCACAAGTTTTCTTCACCAAGAACTCCAGAACAAAATGGAGTTGTGGAAAGAAAGAACAGAACTCTTGTGGAAATGGCTAGAACCATGCTTCTTGAGAGTAATTTACCCAAATCCTTCTGGGCTGAAGCTGTGAACACAGCAAATCACATACTCAATAGAGCATTGGTCAGACCAAAAATCAAGAAAACCCCCTATGAATTATTGAAAAACAAAAAGCCAACTGTTTCCTATTTTAAAGTCTTTGGGTGCAAATGCTATGTTCACAATAATAACAAAGAAAACCTTGACAAGTTTGATGCTAAGAGTCAGGAAGCTATCTTCCTTGGCTATTCTGAAGTGTCAAGGGCCTTCAAAGTGTACATAATAAAAACCAAATCTATTGAAGAATCTCCACATGTTATTTTTAATGAAAACTCCTTTTCCACTAATGATTCTAAATCTTGCAGGGAAAAACAAGACAATGAAGAGGATGACCTCATTGTGGATTCTTCACCAACCGTTGAGGAGAGTAATAACATTGAAGAAAACCTGAACAACAACTCACAATCTCCAAATGGTTCAGGTAATACTGATTCAGAAGTGGGTACCTCTCAACAGGTAATTTCTGAACCTCGATTTCTAAGAGATCACCCATTAGATAGTGTAGTTGGCAATCTAAATGATAGAGTTAGGACCAGATCATCCTTTTTGCAAAACATTGAAGAAGACTCACTAGCTCTAATTTCCCAAATTGAACCCAAGTCAATTGATGAAGCCTTATCCAGTTCTGATTGGATTAATGCTATGCATGATGAACTTCATCAATTTGAAAGAAATCAAGTGTGGGAATTAGTGCCTAGACCTAGTGACCAAACAGTGATTGGCACTAGATGGGTTTTCAGAAATAAATTGAATGAAGCTGGTCAAGTAATAAGAAACAAAGCTAGGCTAGTTGCAAAGGGGTATAACCAAGAATTTGGAATTGACTTTGAAGAATCTTATGCCCCTGTAGCTAGACTAGAAGCTGTGAGAATTTTCCTTGCTTTTGCATCCTCCATGAAATTCAAAGTCTTTCAAATGGATGTTAAAAGTGCATTTCTAAATGGATATATAAAGGAAAATGTGTTTGTTGAACAACCTCCTGGATTTGATAATGAAAAATATCCTAACCATGTTTTCAAGCTTAATAAGGCACTCTATGGTCTTAAACAAGCTCCAAGAGCTTGGTATGATCGTTTGAGTTCCTTTTTACTTGAAAAAGGATATTCTAGAGGTAATGTTGATCAAACATTGTTCACTAAAACAGTAAAAAATCAAATAATTGTGGTCCAAATTTATGTTGATGACATAATTTTTGGCTCCACCAATAAAGGCCTTTGCACTGAATTTTCAAATCAAATGCAGAATGAATTTGAAATGAGCTTAATGGGAGACTTAACATTCTTTTTGGGGTTGCAGGTTAACCAAACGAATGAAGGTATCTTCATCAGTCAAACCAAATATGTCAAGGAGCTACTGAAAAGGTTTGACTATCAGAACCTTAAACATTCAAGCACACCCATTGCAATAAATGCTAAGCTAGAAGAAGACCCATCTGGTAAGTCAGTAGATCCAAAGACCTACAGAGGTATGATTGGCTCTCTGCTCTACCTTACTACTTCTAGACCTGACATTCAGTTTTGTGTGTGCTTATGTGCTAGATTCCAATCAAATCCTAAAGAAAGTCATATGCTTGCTGTGAAAAGAATTTTTAAATATCTTGTTGGAACATGTGACTTAGGAATTTGGTATCCTGCTGGTTGCAAGTTAGAATTGTTTGCCTATTGTGATGCTGATTATGCTGGGTGTAAGTTAGATAGAAAAAGCACAAGTGGCTTGTGTGTATTTCTAGGTGGGTGCCTTATTTCTTGGGCTTCTAAGAAGCAACATTCAGTGGCTCTGTCAACAGCAGAAGCTGAATATGTTGCAGCAGGTAGATGTGGAACTCAGATTCTCTGGGTGAAACATCAACTTCTTGATTACAACCAAGATTTAGGGTGTGTACCCATCCTATGTGATAACACAAGTGCAATCAATCTTTCTAAAAACCCCATTCAGCATTCTAGAACAAAACACATTGAAATCAGGCATCATTTCTTGAGAGATGAGGTTGCCAAGAAATCTTTTGAACTCCATTTTATTGTAACTGAAAAACAAATTGCAGACATATTCACAAAACCCCTTCCTGAAAATAGATTCTCATCTTTAAGGAGAGAACTTGGTCTTTGTAAATGTCCATCCTTCTGATCTCTCTTAAAGTTTGGGTTGAATGATGCTTTGTCTAAGGGGGAGTTCTTTGTATTTCATAATCCTTGCTTCCTCAAGCTACATTGCTCATATCTCTCTCTATTCCAATTCCATTTCCCTTTTTACAATAAATTCTTCACTTCTGATTGTGTTGAAACTTCTTGGTATATCAAATAGTGATTTGGAGAAGGACAGGCTATGCTTGTCTAGACACTTTCACTATGCGTGAGAACATATCTCCGCCAAGTACTAAGAAGTCAATATGCAATAGTTGAGGGGGAGCTTTTATTGTTCAAAGAGAATGTCTTTTTCTGATTTCAAAACTTGCACAGTTTTAACCTTCATTTCTTTCTGATAATGAATTCTTCAACTCTTATTGTATTGAAATCTCTTGGTATATCAAATGGTGACTTGGAGAAGGACAGGTTATGCTTGTCTGGACACTTTCACTATGCGAGAGTATATGTCTCCGCCAAGTACCAAGAAATGAATATACAATTGTTGAGAAGAAATCTTTGTTATCCAAAAAGAAACATTCTTTCTGATTTCAAAAAAAAAAATGCATATCTTTATTTTGATGAAAAATGATTGAAATCATCATCTCAGGGGGAGCTAGAAAATTCACAAGTCATCTTTTTGCAAATTTCAGAACCCTTCTTGCATTTCATCAATTCCTTGCATGATGTCCTCATTCTAAATTCTAGAGTCTCAAAGTGAACCTTGAGTGATACATTATATTTTTTACTAATCAACTTTCCACTATGTCTCTCAATCCACAGAAACTCAGATCTCTTCCTAAACTAAATTACAATTGTGTCTTGAACTTAAAACATTACCTTGTTTGCAACTGATGGCTGGATGTATTTGAATTCTATCCTACAAACTCTCCAAAATCTTGTAAAATTCAACAGAGCAATGACATCTGTGCTGAGAAACTGCACACCTTCACAATGAATGAAGTGCTATGCATGTCATGAGGCATTCTTGTTAACTCTGTTCAAAGGGGATCCAAATTGAAAATAACCTCAAAATTTAAGCAATTATGTGCTATGCTTTTTGATGATGACTGAGTAACTGGAAATATTGGCGTCTAAAAAACGTATATTTTCATGTCAAAAAGTCATCATTTACCCCTTTGAGACTTGACAATGACTACATCTTGAGTATCCAGGGACTATGGTGTGTAAAAAGCACTAGTACTTGAGTGAAAGAGATTTACATCATTTGATAGTTTGTTAAAAGAACAAAAATATGAAAATTATTGGAGATTTGTTTAGAAAGAATCATCTTCCTCCTTCATCAAGTTGTTCTTTAAGTTTGTGTTTTACTTTCAACACAACTGTGTTTAGTCTAGATGATATCTTTAACTCTTGAAAATTGAGAAACATGGCAGATTTTGGTTGATTGTAAGATACATTATATCCCTCAATTTATCATTTTGTTGATTCAAGTCTTGGAATGCTAATATCCTGTTGGAAATTGTATGAAATACTTGAACTGTAATGAATTTTTGTAAAATACAGCAAATGAATTTTTAGGCCTCTTAAAAATCCTTCAAATGATAATTCCTCTCATTATTTATCATTATAAAGATGTCCCCAAATTTCTCAAAATTTCCTCTCAAAAATTCTCATTTCTCTCAAAGGCTGTGTCGACACAATCCTCTCTCGTGTCGACACATAATTTCAGTCAGGTCGACACACCCTTCCTCATGTGTCGACACTGCCTTCTTGCCAGAACTTTTTCAAATCTTTCGGGTTCACCTTAAACCCTTGTTGTTCCTGCGGGGCAGTGTACCTCTGCACCCTTTTTGAGCATCAGGTCGACCCGACGGCCAAACTCTCACCATTCCGGCAAGAAATTTTCACCATCTCTCTCTAATCTTCAATCACCTCACCAATCTTCCATCTCCTCTCTGACATTCCACTCCTTCCTTGCACCATGGTCCGCAAGTTGGGTCCCCGCCGTGGCGCAAGGTCTCAGGCTTCTTCAAGGCAGGTTCCGGCACAGGTTCCAGTTGAACAGATTGAAAGAAGAACCAAGCGAAGAAATGATCCTGCAGAGCTTCCAGGATCCTCTTCTGCACCTCTCAGAGCTTCAAAGAGAGGTAGGACCTCCAATGCTGGCAGAGGTAGACAAAGTTCAAACCCTAGATCAGATATTTCGGGCGATTCCTCTGACCATCATGAGGAATCATCTTCGTCTTCCTCTACTGAGTCTAAAGAGGATATACCCTCAGAATCCGTCAGTGCTGCCAAACTGATTTTGAAGCCTAGAATTCTTGACCTTTCTGACACCCAATTAGCAGACTCTCTCCCTGAAATTCAAACCTATTTCTCCTTTCAATCTTGGATTCCTTTCATTTCTGAATTTCAAGTCTGCTATCCAAGGTTAGTTAGAGAGTTCTACAAAAACCTCACCTGCACAGAAGGTTTTAAATCCAAAGTCAAGGGGATAGAGATAGACATGCCAACTGATGTAGCAGCCTCCATTTTCAAAGTGCCAGATGAGGGGGCTGACTACCATGAATTTGAATTTGACTTACATGAAGCCTACTCAATCTTGACAGGCCATCCTGCAGATCCATCAGATGCCAAACAAACCTATGTGACAAGGTTTAATGCCAACTCATTTCCACCTGTGTTAAGGGTAATTCACCACATCTTGACAACCATAGTTACCCCTCAAGGTGGTGGGCGAGATAGACTGACAGATATCCAGAGATTCATACTCTATTGCATGGTCAAAGATATCAAGGTCAACCTTCATGTGATTCTTTATCAAATCATTTCTGAAACTACAAGAACAGACTTGAAGAGATCACTTCCTTATGGAGCACATCTGACCTCAGTGTTCAAGCACTTTGGTGTGCCATTGGAATCTGAAAAATCCCAGTCCATTCCCAAGTCAAATATCTATACATTCAAGAATATCCAGAAGTTCATGGGATTTAGATTGGAGGGAAATCAAATTAGAAGAGGACCAGCTGTGGTTGAGGCTCCTCCAGTTCAAGAGGAACAGCCTCAAGACCAAGGGGAACAGCCCCAACCTCAGGAGGACCAGCCTCAGGCTCCAGGGGATCAGCCCCAAGTACAGGAGGAACAGCCTCCAGCTGAAGGGGACCAGCCCCTAAGTCAAGAGGATCAGCCTCCTATGCATGAGGATCAAGCTCTTAATGAAAATGTCAGTCCTTTTCATGATCCTCTCTCACCTCAGCTTCCTCATTTTTCTCCACAACCCTCATTCCAACCATCCACATCTTCTGGTGGGCCTCCTGTTCCACCAGAATTGATATCTTTCCTAAATGACAAATTTGAATCCTTCAACTCCTCACTTCAATCCATGTCCTCATCTTTTGAGCTACGGATTCAAAGACTGGAAAACACAGTTTCTGCCAAATTTATTGAGCAGAAGGCAGCTTCTGATTATGCAGCTCAGCGATTTAACAGACTCATAGGAACTCTGGGAGATTCCTATATTGAGCTAAAAGAACATCAGGACAAGTTAGAGAAAGTTCTTCAGGGAATTTTGGCCAATTCCCAAGCAGATGTCTTCAACACCAATCAAACATTGCATGAGATTTCCAGCACCAGACTATCATTTGCTCATTTTGTGGATGATTTGGACAGTATGAGAAATTTCAATGAGCACATTGACAAGCAGCTCACAGATTTGACCAAGGAGTTCAAAATCATGCAAAGACCTGGTTGGTCAGCTGGGTCATCAAGTTCTCAACATGTTTCAGATGAATTGAAAAGAACTCAAAGCACCTTGATAGAACATTCTGATAGAATGGAGCATTATCTTCACACTCGGCTGACAACTATCCATGAACAGATAAAGTCAAGCATGAAGTCAATGGATAAGAGATTGTCAGATATTGAGATGCTTCTAGCTCCAATTCCTCCTCCTCCTCCATCTTCTACCTAATGTACATTTTTTGATAATGTCAAAGGGGGAGAAGATTGAATGAATTGTAATGATCTTTTGAATGAAATGAATGACATGAAATGGTTGTTTGTTGTTTGGCTTCAATACAAATTTTTGTGTTTGTGTGTGAATACTTGTTCAATTGTTGACTTGTGTGCACAAATCTTCTAATTTCAAGTAACGTTGTATCTCACAAAAATATCATCAATTGTTACTGAACAATATCAAAAGGACATTGACAAGTATGAACAAAAGAAAAACAAAAACTTAATCAATAAAAATTGCTTAAAAATCACACTTCATCAAAACCACATTCAAATATGGATTTAATGTTGCCATCATCAAAAAGGGGGAGATTGTTGGGTTGAATGTCTAATTCATATCATTTCCCTCCTATTTTGATGATGACAAGAAGTGTTCTTAAAGCAATTTAATTGGAACATGTCAAAAGCATCATACCTGAAAGTCATGCTCAAAAAGCTTTTTTCAAACCACATTTATCATTTGTGGTAATGATAAATCATTTAACTAATGATATATGTGTTTATTTTTCAGGTACAAACTTTTTATGCAAAAGATGTGTCGACACACCCATCAATGGTGTCGACACATCAACACAGACTCAAAGAGAAATTGTGCAAAAATGTCAAGAGTGTGTCGACACATGTCAAGAGTGTGTCGACACGAGTGGCAGTTTTCCAGAGATCAGGGTACCCAGGTCGACACACTCCCAGGGCAGGTCGACACTAGACCCAGTTCCCAGAACAGCCAGTTTGAGGAATTGGGACACCAGTCGACACACTCCCAGGGCAGGTCGACACTAGACCCAGTTCCCAGAACAGCCAGTTTGAGGAATTGGGACACCAGGTCGACACACTCCCAGGGCAGGTCGACACTAGACCCAGTTCCCAGAACAGCCAGTTTGAGGAATTGGGAGCAGGTCGACACACTCAAGAGCAGGTCGACACGGGACCTTTCTCCCAGAACAGATTCTTCTATCTTTGGAACAGTGTGTCGACACAACCACCAGGGCAGGTCGACACACTACGGAAACTTTTCATCCTAAGAGCTGATGGCTGCCACGTGTCCTTCTAGGGCGATCAGAATCTTCCTAGGGAAGCGTGCCCTTGTACCCCAAAGGGTATCTTTGGAATCCTAAGGGTATAAAAGGCTCCTTTTGGCCTCCCTTCGAAGAGAGAGACCCAACCAACCTCTTAGAGCCTCCTGAAAAATTCCTGGCGGCCATAAGAGTTCGTGTCTCCCTCCTCTGCTTCCTGGAGTCTCCTGAACACCTCTTCTCACCAATTCAAGGTGTGAGAATTGTGGTTTGATCTTTAAAGAAGCCTCTGAAGCATCTCAAGGAAGTAGATCAGGTAGAAGCCATCGTTGGAGAAGAATTCAAGGAAGGTCCAACCTCCCAGATTGCAGAGCATCGTCTTGGACTTCATGTTTGCAAGCTTCTTCCCAATTCAAGCTTCTACAAGGGAGTACACTTGAAGAACGAAGTCATTCAATACCTTTTTACTTTACTTCTGTTCTTCTGAGATATCTCTTGAGATTATGCAAGTGCTTCTGCATAATTCTCATTAGTGTTCTCAAATTTCGACTAGATCTGTTGCTAGGAGATCTTGTCTTAAGTTGGTGTCTAGCAAGTCTATGTGTGAGCCTTGTGCTCAGATTGTTGTGAGCCGGTGCGCTCAGTGTTGAGTTGTCAAACTCAAGTGTGTGTTGAGCAGTCTTGCTCAGTTGTTCTAGAGTAGTCTTGCTCTAGAAGTGGTGTGAGTTGTAAGCTCTTCAGTGTTGGAGTTGTCAGGCTCCAGTGGGTGTGTTACCCAGTTGTGTTAGTGAATCCTCACGGGTTGTGAGGGGTGGATGTAGGAATCACATGGGTGATTTCCGAACCACCTAAAAATCCTTGTGCATTTGTGTTCTGTGGTTTGACTGGTTCATCCGCTAGATGCTTGCATAGGACTCGTTTCTAATTCACTTAATCAACTTGATTCTCATCTAAGTTTTTCAACTCACTCCAATCTAATCAGATCAGCAGCTTTTCACTGATATTATTGCCTCTGATTCTAAATAGTTTTAAAATTATTTAAGCTTCCGCAAAAGTGGCTAAGATCTATTCATCCCCCCCTTCTAGATCTTTTCCACACATTATTTCGATCCTTCAGTAAGTAGTCGCTTCAACTCAATGAAGCTCTGCTCATACTGCTCCGACCACTCAAACGGTAATCCCTTCCTCGTCAAACAAGTCAGGGGTGCGGCAATTTGCATAAAAATCTCTAATAAACCTGCGTTAGTAGCCAGCCAAGCCAAAAAAACTATGTATCTCAGTCACTGTATGGGGCCTTTCCCACTGTAAAACTGCCTTGACCTTTGCTAGATCCATAGAAACTCCATCACCTGAGATCACATGCCCCAAAAAATGAACCTACTGCATCCAAAACTTGCACTTGCTGAGCTTGGCATACAACTGGTGCTCTCACAGAGTCTGCAACACGATCCTTAGGTGCTGGGCATGCTCCTCCTCTGAAGCAGAGTACACCAGAATGTCGTCAACAAACACCACGACAAACTGGTCTAGGTACTGGTGAAACACCCTATGCATCAGATCCATGAAGGTTGTTGGTGCATTGGTGAGCCCAAATGGCATCATCAAGAACTCAAAGTGCTC
The DNA here is from genome assembly GCA_014218235.1 of Colocasia esculenta. Lineage (NCBI taxonomy): Eukaryota > Viridiplantae > Streptophyta > Magnoliopsida > Alismatales > Araceae > Colocasia > Colocasia esculenta. Next base: position 125,100,565 of record CM024755.1, on the reverse strand, counting down.
ATATCTGGTCCTGAAGGCTGTCTTCTTTACATCAGAATCCCTGATCCGCAACTGATAGTAGCCTGACCTCAGGTCAATCCTGGAGAAAACTCGAGCTGAATGAAGCTGATCAAAGAGAACATCAATCCTAGGCAGAGGATACCTATTCTTGACAATCACTTGATTAGCATCCTGTAATCAATGCACAATCGCAGGCTACCATCCTTCTTCTTTACAAATAATACTAGAGACCCTCAAGGAGAAAAGCTAGGGCGGATATAGCCTTTCTCCAACAGTCCCTCCAACTGCCTCTTCAACTCTCGCAACTCTGCTGGTGCCATGCAGTACGGTGCCTGTGTAAAAGGTGCGGTGCCAGGAACAAGCTCAATAGTAAACTCAATCTCTCTATCAAGTGGTAGACCAAGTAGCTCATCTGGAAACTCACAAACCACTGTAATGTCCTCCACTCCCCAAGAAACCTGGTTAACAAGCACAACAGTGGCAAGGAAACAACCTCTCCGCTCTCAAAGCAGAAATCAAGAAACGGGAAGTAAGAAGTATGATACCCTTGAAGTAGAAGACGGCCCCTCCAGGTATTTGAAGGTACACCCTCTTCTTTATACAATCAACCATTGCACCGTACTGCTCGAGCCAGTCCATACCCAGAATCACATCAAAATCCTGCAACTGCATAGCAAACAACTGGGCTGGCAAACACTGACCCTGCATCTGTATTGGTACCTCCTCAACATAGTAAGAGGTAAGAGCAAAATCTCCTGTTAGTAGCTCCACAACAAGCTCGCTGGACACTCCCATGTCCAGCTCCCCAAGGGAGTCTAAAAACTCCCCAGAAACAAAAGAGTGGGAGGCACTAGATTTAAACAAAACTCTAGCTGTAAAACCAAAAATAGTCACAGTACCTTCCACAAGCTGAGTTGCCTCTGCCTCCGCTCGGGTCATGTGCATGACACGAGCCGTGGTCTTCAACCTTCCTGAACTCATAGTCTGTTGATGTTGCTACACAGGAACCTGCTGCTGCTGATGCGTACGCAACTGAGGTTGACTCTGCTACTGCGAGTCTTGAGGTAACAGGGGGCAATCGCCCGCCATGTGACCCAGCTGGTCACACTGGTAACACTGGCCAGCAAAAGAACACTGGCTCTGCTGCTGAGGCTGCCAAACACTTTCCACTGAAGGCTGCATCTGCTCTGATTGCCTCCTGTCATGACAAAACCTCCTCCTGGACCCTGACCTCGACGACGTCCCTATAGAGGAAGACGTAAAAGAAGTTGTGGTCCTCGGAGTCTGCTGAGAACTACTCTGTTGCAATCTATGTTGGGACGGACCTACCTATGCCTAAACAACACTGGTCTGTCCACGGGTCTGTAAGGTGTCAGCCTCAAGTGCTACTGTAGTCTGATAGGCTACGTCCAGGTCAGTGACGCGAGCAACTATCAGTACCTCCCTAAGCTCTGGCCTCAGTCTTCTCACAAACTGCTAGGTTCTCAAGCTCTCATCTACCATAATCTACAGTGCATAACGCCCCAACTCTAAAAATCTGTCTCTTAACTAGACCATTGTCATCTCACCCTGCATCAAATCTAGGAACTGGTACAACCTCTCAGTCCTGACATAAGTGGGGCAGAAAGCTCTCTCAAAGGTGGCCATAAACTCCTGCCATGTGATCTACCTGAGCAGGCCAGACTTGAAAGTGATCTCTCACTCAAAGGTCCACTAGGCCAGTGCCTAACCCTACAACTGATAGCTCGCCAATAGAACCCTCTCCTCTGATGCGCACTCTATGGAACGGAAAGTCTGCTCCATTGCATCTAACCACGATCGGGCTGCATCTGGATCTGACTGTCCCTCAAACTGGGGAGGCTAAAACTGCAAGAACTCTCTCACCACCTCCTGGAACCTCCCTAAGGTGCTGAAGCATCACAGTGTTGAGCAACAATCTGTGCCATCCCCTCAAGAAAATGGGTCCAGTCAAACCCTTGTCCGGCCTGAGGAGGGGGTGGTGGTGGTGGTGCAACACCACTGTGTGCGTCCTGTAGTACAGGCTGTGCCTGCTATGGTGGCGGGGCATCTCGAGCCTCCTGTTGAGGTGCCTGCTCAGCCACCTCCTCAACACGGCGTCGCCTCGGTGCCATAATGGATCTACACAGGACATGCACACAAATCAATACACAAAATTACTCCGATTTTGCTTGCTGCTATTGTACTCTTCATGCTCTGAGTTACCAACATAAACATTTCCTTATATGTCTCGATAGACTAGGCTTTGATACCAACTGTAACAACCTAGGATCTTAATTACCGGTTACCTACTCGTAACCCGAACCCTGAACCGCCACCCATGAGCCAAAGCTCGGAAAGGTTAAAAGAGAATGTCCGAGGAGAACATATAAGAAAATGTAAATACCACAATAAATTTAAACAAACCACTATATATAGCAAAAAGTACAACTTAGAGTAGATCCAACAAAAGTAAAGAGTACAACAAGTATGTACACAGGAGTACTACTCTCAGCAACTAAGCAGGTCCAGTACCGGAGTGACCTGGCTCCTCCGTACCTAGATCCGACGACGAACTACCTGAAAGGGAAGGGAGTGAGTCTCAAGAAGAGACCTAGTAGGGACACTAACCCCCACCAATAACAGTATTAGAAATCAGTGGAGGAAATAATGCTATAGTTAGAAAACACCGTACGAAGCACAAAAAGACTGGTGGCGTGATGCCCAACTCCTCACAGGAGTGCGTCAAGAAACTGGAACCTCGCAGGCTCAACAGTACAGCAAGCACGACAACCACAACAAACTCACACAAACAATCACACACACACACATAAGGTAGGACCAGCTAGGGCCTATGGCTTGGCATCTCGACACCACAGAGTCCTTTAACCCTAGCCATGTGTGCACACTCAGATGCTCTCCTCGCGTCTGGTCCTCGACCGAATTTCCCGTACGCCGGACTCAAACAGTGGAGAAGGGGCCCTACGAAAATTGGCTTGTAACCACCACAAGGGGCACGCACAGGACGAAGTCCCACTCGACATCCAGGCTCACCGGTGGAATAACTCAACGCTAGTCATCTAGACGGAGCCTTCCTCAACACTTAAGAAAAGCACAACACAACCACAACACAAGCACGATAAAACTCAACACATGCACAGACGAAGACGCTCTCAACGTAGCACACCGTGTGTTCATGCCTCGCACAAACGAAAGGGGATCAACCTGTTGGGACCTACCTGTGAGGTTGACAGCAACCTCGATTGCCATTAACCTAGGGTAAATGGCACAACCCTTATTGTCTACTAAAAAGTAGACGGCAACAGCCTTGCCGTTTACCTCTTCTTGATGGCAAGGTTTCTTGCCGTCAAGTTCCTCCTAAAGAACTTGACGTCATCAGATGTTGACGTTAAGTTCTTCAGCTTCCAGCAGTTGATACGGCCGCTCCCAAGGGTAATCCAGCTCAAGAAACCACAATCTGATGATGGGAAACGCTTTCCCTCATCACAAATCACCAATGCAAATCTGAAAACAACGATCCAATGCTCATATTGGCAGTTTTATCCCAAAACCCGGCATGGAGAAACCCTCGCTAAAAACCTCAATTTTCACACAGAACACACACAACAATCACAACATTGCAATCATAGGGAGTTAGGGGGAAGAGTCCCTACCTCTGGATGCTAGAAAAATCCCAAAAGAACCTTGAATCGCACTGATCCCCCGGAGCACACCTCGCGAGGTCGATCCTCCAAAACCACGATTTCTCGCCCGATCCAATGCCGCCACGTGCACTACGACCTCCCCATGAGCTCCCATCGGCCGAGAAGAAGAGGGGTGAAGGTGGTGGGAAGGAGAGGGAGAAAGATTGGGGAGAAGGGGCCTCGGGTCTCCCCATAAAAATAGGCCCTGGGCAGGTTGACGTCAACATGTGGGCCGTCAACTTGCACCGACATGAACTTGACAGTAACATCGATTGTCGTCAAGTTCATGGTACGGAAGACTTTGAAAACTTCGGTAGACGTCAACATCCCTTGACGTCAAGACAAAGTAGACGGCAACATCCTTGCTGTCAACTCACTGTCGACGTTAACCCCCCTTGACGAAACAAAAATTGTTCCTAAAAAAGGCCCATTAAGGGTCCAATAAGGCCTATGGCCTTACACACTCCCTTCCCTTTGAGGTGGTTCGTCGTCAGCTCCGAGTGCTGAGGAGTCGAGTCACTCTGGTGCTGGTCCTGCTTAGCTGCTGAGAGTGGTACTTTCTTTTGTATACTCACTTACTATACTCTTTCCTTTTTATTGGATCTGCTTTGAGTTGTACCCACCTGTTATATATCTATATATATATATATATATATATATATAGTTTATTTTAGTTTTTGTGGTTTGTGCATTTTCTTATGTGTTCTTCTCAAACAATTTTTTCTTAACCCTTGCGAGCTTTAGCTCGTGGGTGGCGGTTCAAAGTTTGGGTTACTAGTGGGTAACTAGTAATTCGGATCCTGGGTCATTACAATTGGTATCAGAACTTGGTCTATCGAGACATATAAGGAAATGTTTGAGTTGGTAACTCAGAGCATGAAGAGTACAGTAGCAACAAGTAAAATTGGAGTAATTTTGTGTATTAATGGGTGTGCATGTCCTATATAGGTTCATTATGGCACTGAGGCGATGTCGTGTTGAGGCAGAGGCTGAGTAGGCACCTCAATAGGAGGCTCAGGATGCCCCACCACCATAGTAGGCGCAACCTGGACCATCAGACGCGCACAACAGTGTTGCACCACTGCCGCCACCACCCCCTCCTCGGGCAGTACAGAAGTTTGATTGGACCCGTTTTCTTGAGGGGTTGGCACAGTTAGTCTACAGCACCCCGAAAAATTAATGATTTAAAAATAAAAGGTAAACTGGAAATAATGATTTAATATTTAACAAAGTGGTTAAAACATACGCGTCATGATCGTATGTGCGAAAGGTGAGTTTAAAATGAAATAAATCCCATGGTTAGCCTTCTAATAAGACTAGACAATTAGTGGATAACTTTTGGGCCAAACAAACACTCTTAGCCCAAAGAACAAGAACCCAACAAGAAGAAATCCCCAAAATTCGTAACCCTAATTGAGCAGAAAATAGAAAGAGGCAATTAGGGCAAAATCAAAGACAATTAGACTTAGCAACCCAAATTCATGTCTAACCATACTATGAGGTTTCCTTATAGCCCTCACACTCTAATTGGGATGGGAATCCTCAAACTAAAAAAGGGATTAACCAAAGCTCAAAATTCCCCTTTCCTAGACACATTAGGACTTCTAAACAACCCCATATCTATAAATACTCTTCCTAAGACCCATGGGGATGAGTTTACCATAAGCTGAGGTCATGAGGAGGAATACTAGAGCACCAGAGGAGGAGGAGATCGCCCCCATCCAGAGCCATCTTCCCTTGCTATTGTTCTGCATCGACCTACATAAGACCTCTTTAGGAATTGTTCAAAGGTAGGTATTCTCGAGCCAAACATCTACAAACCATATACCATGATAAAGTTCATCGAGATTAGTTTCATGTGCACATGTTTTCCCCAATTTTCGTCAAGCATGCATCGAGTATTAAGCATTTTCTAAACATCGCGCATGATTAGGGCTTTCAGTGTTCATGACATGATTCACGCATCCCACTACGAAATTGAGTCAACCCAAAAGTGTAGTTTTCTTCTACTCATCATGCTCTACAACTTTCATATTCATACTTTTGTCTAAAGAGCCCTAGAACTCAAATTATAGGCCTTTCATGCACGATTACATCATTTTCCATTGTCTTCGGGTTGAACCCTAATTCGCGACCACTCCAGACGTCGCATTTTAGACCCTAGTATCATGACAGGCTAACCCGCCATGATTACCTTAAAGGCGACAACCAAGACCGTCATGTTTTAGTTTCGTTTTGACAGGATTCAATTGCATCAAACTGTGTGCCACGAAGGTTTCAGTCCATGTCTGAATCGCGATCTGTCGTACGGTCGTGATTATACTATTTTCTCGCCCTTGGTTTTCGTAAACAATTCGTATTTTGAAGGTCACATGAACGCATCGGTCAATCCTGCCACGATTCATAGTTCACCAATTGATATTCTACAGATTACCCCGTTAATGCGACCGTCTTGTACGTCTTGATTTTGTGTATTAAATCAATTGGTCGTACTGACTATCTGTAAATGTGACCGTCAATCCCGTCACGATTTAGAACACCTACTGTACATCTGTCTTAACTATTTAAGTCTTTGGAATAGGCAACGACTGAACCCGTGGCATATTTAAAAGCCTACCCGAGACTGTTTTAACAATCCAAAGTGTTAGTCTTGCATTCTATGTGTTATAGAAGCATTGTTCAATCTGTCCAGTGGCTTAAAACCTGTTAAGCCATGAAAAATTCATAACAATCTGAAAGCTATTCTAATTGTTCTTAATTGCTTGATCTGTTCTTGTTGAGATTGATTTGTTCATCTTGCTGATCTAGCTTGTTAAAGTGATTGAATGCCTTGCTAAAATACTGAAAAGCATGTTGTTATATATGCATGTTCTATATTGCGTCATCATGTTGCTTGCTTTCCGCTTGCTTTAAACTGATGGATTGTGGATTGAGACACATTCTACACTACACTCTTGCACATATAGGCAGCCCCTTCTTGGGGGATTGAAAACTCTCTGTCGGTCATTTCGTATCGGTAGACTAGTGACCTTTCCTCTAAGACCTCCATAAGTCTCCGTACTCTGTGGATTCACTCATGGAGACCGAGTTGGTTGTACCATTGAAGTTCCCTAGAGATAGCGTGCACTTCTTTCTCATCTCGTTCTCGTGTGATTTATAATTATGGACTTGCGCCATTAATGTAAGGATTTAACTAAAGTGCAAATTGCGCTGTTATGTTGCGAAAATTCTCTCTGAGTATTGCTATTGGAATCAAGTTCACCTGACTTATATTCTTGTAATCATCATGAACATGATATGGAATTGTTACATCTTGAAATTCTTGTTATTGGCCATGATTGACTGTGGGTATCTACATTTGAAAAATAGTGAGATGTAGACCGGGCATGGCGAGTGTCCGAGGGCTCCAGTCTAGCCCCAATGACAGAGAGTCATAAATATACTGTTAACCATGGGGTATAATGATTACTAGTGTTGCATCCGTGCTGGGAGTACATGCGTGTTGAATGCTAGATACATAAACCACATACGCGTGTCCTAGTGTGCATTCCAAGGTGACGTAGATCCTTAGTGCACATTAATGTCTTCATGCCTGATTACTATTACATGATAAAAGTTCTTGCTCATGCGTGCTTGCTCGCTTGCGTGATATGGCTATCCTTCGTTCTTGCAAATAATTACATCCTGCGTGCTTGTACATATTGCTCTACTGTTATTTCTTTCTTGTTACATTCTAGATCTTGTTCAATCATTCTTGTTCAATCTATCTTGTTTACATGTCATGCTTAATGGATTTTATCGTCATGCATATCTAGATATTCATGCCTGCCTAGTTCTTAAAATGTTAATCACTTATATCAATGCCCGCACATTGAGATATAAATCCTTCTGGGCTAGTTTGCTCATTCCCTATTTTTCAACATCATAAGAGATATTGAAGTGGAAGACGAAGGTCAAGACTATGAAGGGAATGTGTCAGAGTGATGAGCGTGTTCTAATCTTAGTGTCTATCATTAGTTTACTTTGAGTGTAGATTGATGTAGTAGGTAGTGAGGAAGTACAAACTCTTGTAATCTTCCCTTTTCTTAGTCATTATTATTCCAAAGTTTATGAAGTTGTTCTAACAATTATGAGTTAATGGATGAGAGTTATTTGAGTTCATTTTATGGTCCCTTATGTTTGTGTTGATACACATTTAGTGCTCGCTAGCTAGAGGCTTATTTCCCGCCTGTTCACATCTCAAAATATTGATTTTTAATCTCTAAATATTTACGCTGCGTAATTCTCAGGACGTGACATAGTCTCCCAACACCGTGACGCTCCAACACCTCAGGGACGTCAAGGGAGGGTGTTGAGGGAGTTCTTGCAGTTTCAGCCTCCCCAGTTTGAGCGACAGCCTGCCTTTGACGTCGCCCGATCGTGGTTAGACATTGTGGAGCGAACTTTTGGTTCCATGGAGTGTGCAACAGAGGAGAGGGTTCTGTTGGCGAGTTACCAATTGCAGAGTTAGGAACTAGCTTGGTGGACATCGGAGTGGGAGACCACTTTTAAGTCTCGCTCGCTCAGGCAGATCATGTCACACCTTGACGCAGAATATCGGAACGTGAGGCAGTTGCAAGTAAACGGGCATAGAGCATGTAATACACATGAAACCATTAGACCAAGAATAAATACCAAGCAAAAGCATCTCATTAATAATTCCTCAAATGTCTATTACAACCACTAATATCAGAGCCATTCTACAGGCCCAATTACATTGAATAAAAGTGAAAGACTAAACTAAGACTCTAACCATAATACTAAGGCACCAGGGTACTCTTGACTTCACTCTTGGTCATTCCCATCCTCTTGAGTGTAAGTATCCTCCTCGGTCTCACCTGAGAACGCATGACAAATAACGCAGGGTGAGCGATAATGGCCAGTAGAACTTAAATCTTATGATCAGGCATGCTTTAAATGATTAATGTATTAAGAAGCAGAGTAACTACATGATAGAGCGAGAGAGTCAAGTAACGTATGAGATAGAACGATAGTAGGTGATAGAAATAGCACAAGTTTCCAAATATAGCATAGAGCAAGATGGCCATAGCACAAATAGCACAATGTATAACAATAGCACAACGAGTATAGTATAGCACTTTGATTGTCATATAGATAGTCGAGATAGATAGCACTTGAGTATAATGACAAACACTCTGGTCAATCAACTCCCGCGGGCAAATAGCACTTTTGGGAGCACCTCCCAGGACCAAACCGGGCCCTTTTCATATTGCCACGCATTAGTTATATTATTTATCTTTAGACAATTAGTCAAATGGCCAATAGAGAGTACTAAGAAATAGATGAGAGTACTAGATGAATAGACGAGATAGTAGAGAGAGTGTGAATAGACGAGCGAGTAGAGTATAGATGAGAACTATAGGTCAATGCACACGAAACGTCGAGTAAATGGGCGATAGTAACAGTTGCTCAACACATGCAGATGGTGTTGGTAGTCGGGTGGAATTCACTACCCTTCCACTGACCATGTTATGCACAGGTCCAGAGGTACGACGTGATTCAAGATAAGAGCGAGAGCATTCTAAGGCCGTTTGGATCTTACTGATCCCTAAAGGGTATCATAGGTGTTAGGGTACAACCAGCTTGTCGACTATGTGGGAATCCATGGACAGAGGAGTCTTACTGAGGCCTTGAACAAGGATTTACTAGTCCGACAGAAGGAATATCCGACGGAGAGTTTGTCCAAGTCAAGAGAAAGTGTATATAGAAACAAGTGCTCGACGTTCTAGAGGAATTCTAGAACAGTAGAGCATCGGTAACGGTATTCCCAAACCAACGCGAGAAATGAAGACAAGTCCATTAAAAGTAGGGCAATTTAAGTAATTTTCCAGATATATTATGAGATATTTTCATGCCAAGTCAAGTCATAACGGATGATTTCAAGTATGTGCATGTGATAAAGAGAATCATGGAGATGAAAAGATCATGTGTATGGCTTTTAATTAATTATTACATATCAAGTTTTAACAGCATCATTTACTGTGTTTAAGACAGTTAGCAGGGTGTGTAGTTACTGTAGAAAGTCAAGATTAGCAAAAATATAGGGTTTATGCACAAAAATCTAGAAGGCGACATACCCCTGTAAGGATCACGACAGGGTACATCCAGAATGTGACAGAGACTGTCAAAGGTCACGACGGGTCGTTCTGGTCAGACGGTCAGAACGCGACGCTAGAGCCTATCACGTTCAGAATGCGACGGGTTGCTGGTCGCAATCAGCCCCTGAGAATGCAGCCTATCGGGCCGTCGCGTTCTCAGGTTCTGCGCCTGAGTTAGAACAGGAAAAGGATTGCCTTGGATTACGGTCCAGGCTTTCCATGTTTTGATATAGGGTCGTTCAAAAATAAAAATCTCGATGTACCGATGATGAAAAATCATGAAACCAAATGTAAACGAATCTAGACATGCAAGGGTACACACAGTAAATAGGAATTTGAAAGTAATCATGGTCTTGACAGGGTTTAAATGAGTTCATACACGAAGAATATAGAATAGTGTACAGTATAAGGGAAATAATAAATTTGAGTAGTATACTGAATGAAAATTGGGGGTTTTGTGGGCAAAAGATTCCTGACAACAAGCAGTATATCCAGTTTAAATTTCGTGGCATGAGACCAAGTGTACATGGAGATCTAAATTAAATATGATGGCTCGGGGATATGATGAAGACAGAACTTCAAAAATCAAGATCAAAAGATATGGTCGATGAAAATTAGAGAAACTAGAGGGCTTCGTTCCTAATATTAGGAACATCCTACAGACGAGATTAATTAGGTTTAGCCTGTGAGAATGCCTACCCTTGGGTCGATTTGCCTTCTAGGGCTTTGAACTCAAAGAACAAGGGTTGGATCTTGAGCAAGCCTTCTCCCCATGTTTTCTCCCTTCCTTTGGCCTCTCCTCCACATCTAGCAAGCCTCAGCAACGCATTAGGGCCGGCCATGGAGAGGTTGGGGGGGGGGGGGTATTTAAGCATCCCTTCTTTCTATTTCCTATTATTACTCTAATTCCTATTTAATTATGAGTTTTCCTTATTTCTTTCAACCTTCCAAGCTTGCCATATCCTAATTGGGTTGGTTGGGTTGCAATTTCGTGCCTAGCCCATTTGGGTAGGGTTAGGAGTCCAATTCCAACACAAAATAGCTATTTTAATGATTTAATAGCTCTTTTCTTCTTAAGAAATATTAAAGATACGAATTTAGGGTATTTTTCTATTAATCTTCTTTTAAAAATCCCTATTTTGGCCCAATAAATTTTATATGATCCATTTAACAAAGCCCATCACCTCTTTTTGTTTAATGGGTTTTAATTAATTCCATTTTCTTTGATTTTCCAATTTATTTATTTATTATTATTATTGAAAACTTAGGTTGCTACAGATCACTTGGCAGGAGTTTGTTATAGCTTTAGAGAAGCCTTCTGCCCCACCTATGTCAGGACTGAGAGGTTGTACCAGTTCTTGGACTTGACACAGTGCGAGATGACAGTAGTCCAGTATAGAGCTAGATTCGTAGAGTTGGGGCATTATGCGCTGCAGATTTTGGCAGATGAGAGCTTGAGAACCCAAAAGTTTGTGAGAGGTCTGAGGCCAGAGCTCAGGCAGGCACTGATAGTTGCTCGTGTCACCGACTTAGATACGGCCTATCAGACAGTGACAACATTAGTGGCTGACACCTTGCGGACCCGTGGGCAGACCAGAGGTGTTCAGGCGCAGGTTGGTCCATGGAGACGTCGTTGAGGTCAGGGTCTAGGAGGAGGTTTTGTTAGGACAGGAGGAAATCCGAGCAGAGGCAACTTTCAGTGCAGAGCATCCAGCAGCCTACGGGGTAGCCATAGCAGCAGAGCCATCATTCCTTTGCTGGCAGGTGTTATCGGTGTCACCAGTTGGGCCACATGGCGTGAAATTTCCCTTTGTTACCTCGAGACTAGGGCTTCCAACGGGTCGGAGTCGGAGTCGGAAATGACACTTTTCACATCCATTTCCTATAAGAAAATCATAAATGGGTCGGAAACGGAAAGTAATCGGAAACATCTGGTACGATCAAATGGTAGATGTATGTAGCATTAGGAGTAGTGGTAAAAAGGATATCTTTGATAATAATAGGCATAATAAATGCTACAAGAGAAACAACTTAATTAGTTTCTATTTACAAATTAAGGAGAAGTTAAAAACTTAGTCTAAAGTTTTTTAATATTAAGAAATAAGATTTTAAGAGTATATATTTTGTAAATAAAATAAAATTTATATATTATCAGAAACAGAAACAGAAAAATGGAAAATAATCAGAAACAGAAAAACGGATACAGAAAGGTCGGAAATGGGTCGGAAAGTCGGAAAGCGAATATCCATTGGCAGACCTACTCGAGACTCACAACAGTAGAGTCGGCCTCAGTTGCGTACTGAGCAGTAGTAAGTTCCTTTGTAGCAGAACCAGCAGACTTCGAGTTTTGGCAGGTCAAGAACTAGGGCTCGTGTCATGCACATGACTCGAGCAGAGGTAGAGGCAGCTAAGCTTGTGAAAAGATCGAGATAATTTCGTCTGATGATTCCTTTAGGTTCCCATGTGGCTTCTTCCAGTCCACGGTTATTCCACAGAACTTTAACAACATGAATGAGACGGTTCCTGAATTGTTGCACCTTTCAATCCAGTATCTTGATTGGCTTCTCTTCATATGTCATGTCCTTGTTCAGCACCAATTTCTCGTGGCGAATGATGTGAGTCGGATCGTACACATATTTTATTAGCATAGGTGCATGAAACACATTGTGTACACATGCCAAATTTGGTGGCAACGCCAACCGGTAAGCAACCTCAACAACCCTTTCGAGTACTTCAAAAGGACCGATGAATCTAGGACTTAGCTTCCCTTTAACACCAAATCTTTGGATGCCACGGGTAGGAGATACCTTTAATAGCACATGATCTCCCACTTGAAATTCTAGATCTCTCCTTCTCTTCTCAGCATAACTCTTTTGTCTAGACTGAGCAATCTTGAGCCAATCTCGAATCACCTGTATGTCCATGGTCGTATTTTGTACCATGTCCGGGCCTAACCATTGTTGTTCCCCAACTTCATTCCAGCATGCAGGAGATCTACAGTTTCTACCATAGGACACTTCGAACGGTGCCATTTTAATACTCGCATGGTAATTGTTGTTATAGGCAAACTCAATCAAGGATAAGTGCTCATTCCAGTAGCCTTGGAAGTCTATAGTGTAAGCTCTTAACATGTCTTCTGCTATCTGATTAGTTCCCTCAGTCTGCCCATCAGTCTGCGGGTGAAATGCGGTACTAGAATTGAGCTTAGTACCGAGTGCAGTTTGCAGTCCCTTCCAAAAGTGAGACGTGAATCTCAGATTTCGATCCGAGACAATAGATGATGGGACTCCATGTATTCTCACGATTTCTTTGACATATAGGGCGGCTAATACCTCTACCGACCACTTACTCTTTATAGGTAGGAAGTGTGCGGATTTGGTTAGTCGGTCTACAATGACCGATATGGTGTCGAGTGCACCACGAGTCTTGGATAAACCCATGATGAAGTCCATGCCAATGCTTTCCCATTTCCACTCCAGAATATCTAATGGTCTAAGTACGCTAGCAGGGTGCATGTGTTCTGCCTTTACCTATTGGCAAGTAAGGCAATGAGCGACATGCTCGGCCACTTCTCTCTTCATGTTCAGCCACCAAAATGTTATTTTCATGTCTTGATACATTTTGGTACCTCCAGGATGAATTGTATACTTTTTCTGGTGAGCATCATCCAGTAACTTTCTCTTCAACTCTTCATTGTCTGGAACACATGTCCTTCCTTGGAATACAAGCCTTCCGTCCTCAGTCATAGCAAAGTCTGGCTTTTCAGGTAAAGTTTCCTGGACGCAAACCAAGAATGGATCACTGTCTTGTTGAGCTTTAATTTCCTCTATCATGTCAGACTGAATCTTGATGTTGGCAACCAAGACTCGATCATCCCTATGCTCAATATTCAAGTCTAACCCTGCGAACTATTCTAGTAACTGCATCTCTCCAAGAACTAGACTTGATAGAGATGCCACGGGCTTCCTACTAAGAGCATCAGCCACAACATTTCCCTTGCCTGGATGGTACTGGATGTTGAAGTTGAAATCCTTCAAGTATTCAAGCCATCTTCTCTGCCTCATGTTAAGTTTCTTCTGAGAGAATAAATACTTTAAGCTCTTATGGTTTGAATAGACAGTAAACTGCTCGCCATATAAAGAATATCTCCAGATTTTTAAAGCGAAGACCACGGCAGCCAACTCTAGATCGTACACATGGTAGTTGACTTCTTGCGTCATCAGTTGTCTTGAAGAGTAGGCAATGACTTTCTCCTTCTGCATCAATACACAACCTATCCCAATTCCTGAGGCATCGGTGTAGACAGAGAAACCTTCTCCCTTCATGGGAAGAGCGAGAACGGAAGCAGAGGTCAGACATTCTTTTAGAGTTTGGAAACTCTTCTCACACTCGTTACTCTAGGAGTAGGGATTCTCTTTTTGTGTAAGGCACATGAGAGGAATGGCGATCTTGGAGAAGTCCTTTATGAACCGCCTGTAGTAGCCAGCCAGTCCTAAGTGTGTATTGGAATTTCTTAAAGTTGATTTTTAATGATGACCATTGTACATCACTCATACTTTGATTTTAATGATGACATATTGGACAATTTGTACATATTGAATATATTATAATAATGCTAAAAAAACATGTTCTTGACATTTAATATTTCACATTTTACTGTTAATGACATGTTTTGATGGTCTACACTTCATATTTTTAGGTTTACATAACTTTGTCAAAGTGGTGTTGACACAAGTCCATTGTGTGTCAACACATGCATTGCTCTCCAGAAAGTAGTAAAGAGAAGAGAAGCCAGTCATGTCGACACAGTCCAGTGTGTGTTGACAAATCCCTTGCCTTCTAGAAAACAGTCAGAAGAAGGAAGCCAGTCGTGTCGACACAAGTCTAGTGTGTGTCGACACATCCAGTGCTATCCAGTAATAGTCAGATAAGAATGAGCCAGTTGTGTCGACACAGTTCAGATGTGTGTCGACACAAGTTATCTGCCAAGCAGTAAAATAGAATTCGGTGTCGACACACAACTTGGTTATGTCAACACACAACAAATGACAATTCAGTACGTGAATTTTTCTGGACACGTGTTTGCTTAGGAATCAAGGGAATTGACCTAGATATTTATGTCCACACACTCTAAGGGTCCACATGGACACATGGGACTATATATACCCATGATCCTCGTACTCCAAAAGTGAGGGAGCTAGGACTTTTCTAGAAGAAGAGGAGAAGAGCAGGAAAAATCTCTTGCGTCCAGAAGGGGAGCAGAGGAGCGCCACCAAGGGGAAGAAGAAGAAGGGAAGAAGAGAAGGAGTTCCTGATTGAAGCATTGCTGATCATAAGGAGATCCATCTGAGTCTGTAACTAATTTGAGTGTCAATTTCTCTGTGTGTGATCTGTGTATGTGTTCTACACAGATCGCCTAATTCTATGTTGTTTTACATTTTCTCTTATACTGAGATAGATCGTGCTAGAGGATCTACTCTCTAATTGTGCTTGTTCTAGCAAAACTTGGATCCTTCGTGGTCTAGAGATTTTGAGTACTGTGTACTCAGGTTAGAGCTGTAGTGCTCTGGGTTGGAGCCATTGTGCTCTGGTGCTTGAGCCGTCGTGCTCAAGTGCTTGTGAATTGCTGAATTCACAAGCAGTCTGTGGAGTAGGTCGTCGTGCCTATCTCCTAGGTTTCTTTGAGTCGTCGAACTCAAAGAGGTTGGAGTCGTCGTGCTCCAAGTTTATGGACTTGTGATACCCCGAAATTTTTATTCATTTTATATTGTGCATGTATAATTATTTGTTGTGTGTATAGTGTGTGTAGTCAATTGTGCGTATTATAATTTCTATATTCCTTATGAACTCATGCATATATATATATATAATATTTTGTCAGAATAGGCAATTAGCTAAATTGATGTGTATTGTGTATACTAAAATACTAGGCTTGTAATACTTAAGTAATACTATGCATGCTAATCTAATTACCGATGTGCATGTTATGTTTATCTATTTCATGCATAATGTATATAATTATGTTGTAAATGCCTATATATTTATGCATATGATAATTCAAGTATGTGTGTGCAAGGATTTCTTTTGTTGTATAAATTATTCATAGATAACTTATTCCAAACTGTATCTTAATAATATTATGTATGCATTATCTAAATCTTGAAGTGCATACCATTCTGCCTATTCCATGGAGGTTGTGTGTAAAAATATACATATATGTATGTTACCTTATACATATGATATCTATCTATTTAATCCTATGTACATCAATTCATCTATAGTATGTGAATAATACATAGATAATATTGTCCATGTAATAGATAATTTGCTATGGACCATGTAAGTATATGTATGCTATTTTCATACAAGTATAAAACATACATAATTGTGCATGCATTATCTAGTTATCAATGTATGTAAATCTCATGCATATGGTGCGTGTTGTACTCATAGTAAGAAATTATTATCATGCACTTTGTAAATAATCATGAGTTTATTTCTGAGCACGCAATATATATATATATATACGTATGTGAATTATCTAATTATTGAGGTGCCTATTGTATTTTATTATTTTAATGCACATAGTTAGTGCTATGGATGTGCGTATGTATACATACATGTGTTATCCTTGTTTAAATAATAATTATCTACTTTAAGCGTGTTAAATTATTTAGGGTGTGTAAAGTACTTGGATGATAATATACATACAATATTTAACTAATAATGGACACATTTTAATCATAAGTTCATGCGTAATGTATGTAATTATGCAATGTGTACGTATATGTGCATATATGTATGTATTGATGCATATTGTTCTTAATTATGATTAGTGTAAGTTGTAATTAATTAAATATTACATAATGCAAGTATTTTATGTGGTAATTCTATATGAAATTATTTTTGCATATACTAAATTATTTTAGTGCATTTATGCATGAAATTCTAGGTTTATTGGTGTTTCGGCTGCCAAGACACTGCTGGCGGCCAGACCTGGACGCCAAGACACAGTGGGCGGCCAGACCTGGACGCCAACCCACAGTGGGTGGCCAGACTTGGACGCCAACCCCCAGTGGGCGGCCAGAGCTTGACGTCAACTGCCAGGTTGACTACAACCGATGTTGACGTTAATATCCTGCTGCGTAACGGTTCCAGAATTGTTAATGTCCGTGTTTTGGCTAGTTTCAGATTAGGAAACCCTTCCTAAACCTTGGGTAACCTACCCTAATGCGTACCCCAACCCTTGAACCTATAAAATACCCACTCTTGGATGAGGAAAAGGCTTTCAACATTTGGTGAAAACCCTAGCTCCGAGATGGTGAAAAGCTGATCTTTAGAAGGTCGGATCCATCAACTGGAGGTGTTCCCCGAGGAGCTACAACATCTGGAGGGTAGTCTATACATAGAGAAAGAGATTCCAACTCCGAGGAGCCATCTACATCGACAGGAGAAGAAGATCTAAGGCGTTTCCGAGCACCTTTTTGACAGGGCCGAAAAGGGCTTCACCGACGATTCTGATCTTTATAGATTTTTTTAAAAGGCAAGTAAACCTAGATCTTGATCCTATACATGTCCCCTAAGTCCTAGGTATTTTTACGGATTTTTCCTCGCGTCCTGGAATCCCGAATTCACCGTTGTATGAAGAGTCATATGTATGTGCTGCTGGGAGCAAGTAGAAGGCAACATAAATTGCAGTCAAGTTCATCAGAAGAAGTTGACGGCAACATCCCTTGACGTCTACTTCTTCAGGACCTGAAAGTGTGCTTTTTGATCTTCTTTTGCTGTTTAAATAATTTCTGGACATGGGTATACTCTGAAAATTTTATGGGTAATTGTATACTGTTAGTAAGTCATATCATGAGGTTGCCTAAATTTTCTATGAACCATGTTAATTATTAAAATTCAGTGACTAAGTAATGAGCATGATATGAACATGTTTAAATCTAGTATAAATGGATTTTGTGGTGAATTAGTTTTCATAAATTTTCCATGACAGATTGAATGTTAGTATTAGGTTTCTGTTCTGTTGATGCCTAAACATATTGATATGTCTCATGCTTAATGACATTTCGATAAATATATCTGAATTCTAGATTTAATTGTAGAAATTATGTTTACTGTCAGAAAATTCCAGAAAATTTCATATGTGACATACTTATTGATGATAACCTGTGATAAAAATTTAGACCTCAATTGATGACAGTAATTATAATTTCTAGTTAAACCGTTGAAATTTCATATATTAGATGTGTTGAATTTGATCTGGTATAATCCTGCAAATATACAACATGTTAGGACTGTATTGTAAGATGTTTTATTTCTGAAAATAGTAGTTTCATGATTAGGCTAATCAAGACATGTGCAATTGACAAATAAGATACTTAAAGTGATCAATTAATATATGTGAACAATGTAAATAAAGTGTAAGAATGTGATAAAGTGAATGTGTAATAATTGGGCCAAAGAATGACACTACTACCCTAGAAGCTTCGAGAGCTGTACATAGAAAAGTCCCTATGGAAGGCTCTACATTGTAAAAGTTTGTCCTAAAGTCATTAGGAAAAACCCGGAGGTGGACAAGTACCACTGGATAGGGTGGAGAGAGCTTCTCCCAGTCTGCGCAGTTACCAAGATTCACCACTTCATTGCCTAGGTGGTGGGTATGTGATATGAGTTGTGTTATGAGTTATGTGTTATGAGATGTGATGAGTTATGAGTATGAGATATTTGTTTGTGTCCTCTAAAAGGTAGTTAGGACTATGTGTCATGGCATTTTAAGTAATTGGAATATGTATAAAGTGTAAGATTGTATGCGAATGTGGCACATGATGAGTGCAAATGATATGATATGTGATAAATGAAAACCAAAGAGTAAATGATGTGAAGAATATGTGAAAAGATATGTAAGAGACAGTTAATGTTATTGAAAGTGTGCTTGCATGTGAAAACCGATGTAGTAATGCATAATGTTCATGCTTTCATGCATTAATTACCTCATTTGCAATATCATGCTTATCATCATGTCATGTAGTTTATTGTTCTTCATGTAATAGTGTATGTGAATAAACATGAGTAACCATGTCATTTATGCAACATGAAAGATGAAAATGTAGAATTGTGAATGGGATAAGATAACATATGAACAAATGTAAATCCATGTAATTGAATGTAATTCATGTCAAAACAGCAAGTAAAGTGTAGTTATGAAGGTGATAAATACATGTAATATTAATTAGGTTCCATGCTAGATGTGATGTTTGCTTAGTACAAAGTGTCATGCTTTAGTAATCATTGTTGCCAACCAATTTGACCATGTCTTAACTTCTCAATTCATGTTATAAAATATGAAACCATGTGTATGAGATGTATGTACATTTAAAACAGCAAGCAAAATGTGAAATTAAATATGAAAAGTGTATGTGAAAAGTGAATAGTCATCATATTAGTTTGTTCATTTCTTTATGTCTAATTCTATGTTCTAGTTGTAGAAATATGTCATGAAATGAATTAATGTAGAAATGAAGGAATCATGTTATGTGTTAAGTGAGGAGAATATGTACAAGTGTATAGTAATAGTATCCATGATTTAGAATAAACATATGATAGAATGAAGCATGTCTAGGTGATTAAAAATGTGTTGATAGCTAAGAGTATGTTCTATGTGTTTGGGAGTTTAAATGATAGTATGTATTCATGAGTGTTTAATAGCTTAAATGTGAATGTGATATGTTTAAGATTAAGTCTTTGTTTTACTTGCTGAGTCTTTGGACTCACCCTTGCTTCGGCGTACAGGTTGACAGGTATCCCGTGCTAGGGGGAGAGACGCTATCTTGGAGGAGAGGCTTTTGAGGAGCAAGTAGTAGTTGTATTTTCCATTCATAGTTTGAATAAAAATGTTATTTGGACAATGTAGCTCTTTCATCATGTAATAATGTGGACATTGTCGTTCTATTTTTTTGCACTATATAGACTGTGGAATATGGGATGGTGATGGACTAAGTTAAATTGTTGAATTTATTCCGCTGAAATAAATTGCTATCTACGTACTTTTCAACCTATCGGCTAGTGTTGGGTTTTATCCCACTGTAATGACGCTCTTTATATCGATGGGGATTGGTATAATCGTACCGGTATGAGGAGGGTCGTTACAACACTAGTGTTAATGGTTCCTCTGTCGTGAGGAGGTGGACATAGGAGACACAAGTTGTGTTCTCCGAACCACCTTAAAAATCTTTTGTGCACAGTGATTTGGGTGTGGTTTGCTGTCTATATTCACTATACTCACACACCACTCTTGGATCTGATCAAATTGTGTGTATTACTCATTTTAATTCCACTGCCATACACACACATTCTTAGTTAAGTTGTTAAAGTCACCTATCTGATCCTAATAATTGGTATCATAGTAGGTAAGAGTCAATTCTATACTCTGAGGTGCTTTGGTGAATTTTCCATGTTTCAGATTTTGATTCACTCAATTACTTGCTCAAATTGTGTTGTGTATTTGATTTGATTGTCTTTATCATGGACTCTAGAGGTTTCATTGCTGATGGTCATTCAATTAATAGACCTCGATTTTTTGACGGTACTGACTATCCTTACTGGAAGAGCATGATGATGGTTTTTCTTAGAGCACCGAACTATGAAGTATGGAGAATTTTTGAAAAAGGACCAATCAAAGTCACTGGAGATGAAGATCAATGGACCAGGGAGTAGATTAGAAGGGTCACCCTAAACTACAATGCCATGAATATGCTGCAATGTGCCATCCATCCGAAGGAGTATTCTAGAATCTCTATGTGTAAGTCTGCCAAGGAGATGTGGAATAAATTAGAATTTCTATATGAGGGCACATCTCAAGTTAGAGAAACTAAAGCAAACATGTTAGTTTCTGATTATCAATTATTTATCATGAAATATGATGAAACCATATCTGAGATGTTTGCTAGGTTCATAGTAATCATCAATGGACTTCGAGCCTTGGGTAAGGAATACTCAAATGAAGATTTGGTAAGAAAAATTTTGCATTCTTTATCTCCTGTGTGGCATACTAAAGTCACAGTCATTGAGGATTCAAAGGATTTATCCAAAATAACATTGGATGAACTCATTGGATCTTTAATGACTTATGAGCTAAATCTTAAAAGATCTGAAGAACACATGCTAAAATCAAAACCCATTGCTCTTAAAGCTTCATCAAGTAGTAAAAGAAAATCTAAAGAAATTTCTGAATCTGAATCTGATGATGATAATCTTGCTTTGATTACTAGACAATTTAGGGCATTTCTGAATTCAAACAAGAAGAATTTTGGTAATAAGCAAAATGTCATGTCTAGTAAAATGAAACACTTCTCCCATGTTGATCATAAGAAAACTGATGAAATTCCTGTGTGTTATAGGTTCAACAAATCTGGGCATATGAAGGCTGAATGTCTAGAGGCTAAGAAGGACAAGTACAAAAACCACAAGAAGGAGTTTCACAAAAAGAAGAACAAGGCCATGGTTGCTACATGGTCATATGAGGATCAAAGCTCAGACAACAATGAAGAATCCTCAAGTTCAGAAGGAAATGAAATCTGCTTTATGGCTGGAAGCAGTGAAGAATAGGTAGATATGTCTTTTGAACTATTTACCATTGAAGATTGGCAAGAAGCATATGGTAATTTAGTTGAAAATATTTTTGATGTTAGAAAAGAAAATAAATATTTGAAAAGAAAAATTGATAGCATTCTTCATGACACATCATCTTCTGGAAATATTTCTGAATTAGAAGCTCAGATTTCAGATCAAATCAAAGAAAATGATGAATTGTTAATTTTTGTTGATGATCTGAAATTGAGAAATAAAAAATTGAACAAAGAACTTATCAATTATGTCAACAAATTTGAATAAAAATAGAAGGAAAATCAAGAAAATTTAAATCAAATTGAAAAACTCAATCTTTGCTTTAATGAAAAAGAAGACATCATCAAGAACTTCACACAAGGAAAAGAAAATCTAAATGCTCTACTGGGAATGAAGATGAATTCAAAAAGCATGGCTTATGTTTTGAACCATAAAATTCAAAGAAAATTGAATCATCTCCAAAGAAATAAAACCATAAAAAATTCCTCTAATAAAATTTGTCAAGGCAGGTTCATATGAAAACAAAGGAAAAATATAAAAATAGAAAGAACGTGTGAGGTCGACACACACTCTGCACAGGTCGACCAATCCCAGTCAGAGGTCGACACATACCCTACCCAGGTCGACACACACACAACATAGCTCGACACACTCTCAACTCAGGTCGACCTATCCCATACATAGGTCGACACAAACCATGCATAGGTCGACCTACCCTTCTTATAAAAACCAGAAATGTTTAGCAACTACCCCTAAGAAATTTAAATTTAAAGATTTTCTTAATTCAAATATACTCATTATTTTTGCTATGACAAAATACTTAAATAGATATTCTACAAAGTAAATATATCACAAAATATATATACAGATAAATACCACAGCTAAAATCCTGATCACAAAGTTTTTCTAAGTCCACAGACTCTCTCTATGCCCTACTGAATCCGACTGTTGACTTTGACTGCTAACTTCGACTCCTTCAGAAACGAAGTTAAACAACCTCTAAAATTTTTTAAGTCCACAACTTTATGTGTAATTCGACTGATGACTCCGACTGGTACAGTCGAATGGCTTACAAAATCCAATACTTGATTCGACTGTCATCTTCAACTACCACAGTCGAATGCCTCAGAAATCGATCTATATAGTATTCGACTGCTATAGTCGAATAGCCTTGTTTTTTTCTCAGAAGTCAAATTACTTTGTTAGAGTCGAATCACTTCTACTCCTTCAGTCGAATTGTATGTTCTTATGAATTTGACTTCACTGTTAATTCTGTACTTAATACTTTTTCTAATCTATTTTAGGCTTAACACCTACTGTAAGCTTATCTCTTAATCTTTTCACATCCTTTTTAATGGATGATTTATATCTTATTAATCCATCAGAAATATCATTATTTTATTATTTTCTCTGACAGGACAAGTCATATTAAACTTAAAATATTCATCGAAATCCTGTGCAAACTATTTCTGAAATATTTTTGATCTGAGCCTCATGGTCTTCACATCTTTGCTCCGAATTTTCATGGATACAATAGACACAATGCATTTATGTATTTTCAGGCGCATGGCATTGACCAAAGCCTACCTACCACTGACAAGACCCATGCATCACCTTTTAGCATATCTGTCTGTCTACTCCTTCTGTCTAAAAGATTGTGCATACGAGGTTTCCATACCTTCTTTCTGTATTTTTCTGACTCACCTACCTCAAAGGTATGGAGATGCTCTTCCTTTTGTCTTGTCCTTTGTGTAGGCATTTATTGGAGCACGTTTTTGAGATGCTCCTTTCACAGTCCACTCTGAAAGGAAAAGAGCTTATCTTCTAGTTGTGAAAACTGCACCTCTTCTGAAGACCTTGGAAAGAAGCAAAACTGAAGAACCTCTGGATAATAAGCTCATCAAAATACAAAGGAAACTCGAGCTCTCTCTAAACAGTCAGATTGCAAACGGCTACAAACTCCAACGACTATCTTCTAAATGGCTATATTCTGAAGTGTATAAAAGGAGCTCAAGTTTGAAAAGAAGACATACAAGCTTTTGCATATCCTGTGAGATTCATTCGAATTTTTTCAAGCCTTTCCTGCAAGCAAAAAGTCTGAGAGCTTTTCTCTTCAGAATACATTCTTTGAAGCTCTCCTAGAAGTCTTGAGATGGGTGGCAACTGTAATTGCTTATTTTCTTCAAGTCCACCCTTGCATTTCAGATAGGATTCAAGTCTCATTTCTGATCTATTAATCCTTCTGAAGTCTGTATGTGTTTGTGCTCAGATCTGAGGCAAACACACAAGTGTTTCTTTATTATTCTTGTACAATTTCTGCAAAAGGCTGGTTCTGCATTGCCCCTCCTGTGAAGGGAAGGCCTTGTTAAGGCAGCAATTGTACCCCTGTTTAGGGAAGACTTGCTTGGGAGCAGGTGGGTTTGTAATTCCTCTCAAGGGTGAGAGAAGGCCAATTTATTGGCAGATAGTGGAAATCTCAAGTGGTTGGCTTGAGGACTGGATGTTGGACTTCCTAATTGGAAGGGCCGAACTAGGATAAATCCTTGTGCATTCCTTGTGTGATTGTTTCTACCTTGTTTACACTTGAATCACACACATCACACTAAGCTCTAACAATTTATTTAGTGTTGTGCAATTTTAGAAGAAATTTTAAAAGGAAGAAGTCCTATTCACCCCCCTCTAGGACATTCTTAGTGCCATTTCGATCCAACAAGTGGTATCAGAGAGAGGTCTTCTCAAAAGAAAATCAAAAGATTTAAGAAGAAATAGCATCCGAAGCTCACAACTATGATGACCAATCAGTTACAAGGCCACCATTCTTTGATGGTGAAGATTACCAATATTGGAAGATGCGAATGGAATGCTTCATCAGAGGTACTGACTTCGACTTATGGCAGGTAATAGAACAAGGTGACTATCAAATCCTTGGTGAAACTTCTTCTTCTGGTCTTTCCATTGGAGATAAAAGAAATATGTCTTTAAATTACAAGGCAAAAAATTACCTTTGTTGTGCTTTGTCTAAAAGAGAATTTAATAGACTTTCAGCTTGTAAAACAGCTAAAGAAATGTGTGATAAGCTTCAAGTAACCTATGAAGGTACAGATAGGGTTAAACAAACAAGGATAGATATACTTGTATCCCAATATGAACAGTTCAAAATGCTCCCTAATGAAAATATAACTCAAATGTATAACAGATTTTCAAACATAATTGTCGGTCTAAGTTCTTTAGGAAAAGTCCTAACTAATGAAGAAACAGTTAGAAAAATCCTGAGATCTCTAACAAATGTATGGACCCCTAAAGTTACAGCCATTGAGGAAGCTCATGACTTAACACAATTGTCTATTGATAAATTAATAGGATCCCTTATGCCTCATGAAATTAATATGGAAAGGTTTTATGAAAATTTCTCGAAAAAGAAAATTTCAAATGCTTTGAAGATTGCAGATTCCTCTTCATCTGAAGACTCAAAGGAAAAGTCAGATGACAGTGATGATGAGGCCATGCATTCAAGAAAACTACAGAGAATCCTTGCAAAGAAGAAGTTTGGCTCAAAAAGATTTTTTAAGAAAGAAAAGAAGAAAGAGCCAACTTGTTATGAGTGTAATCAACCCAGACATTACAAATCTGAATGTCCCAAGATCAAGAAAAAGGATTAAGCAGAAAAATCTGACAGGAAGAAAGGCAAAGAGAAAAAGTTCAGAAAATTCAAGAAAAAGGCCATGGCAGGAACATGGGACAATGACGAAGCAACCAGTTCAGAATCATCCAGCTCAGAATCTGAAGAGGAAGAGAAGACAAATCTAGCCCTCATGGCGGAACTAGAACAGGTAAACTCAGAAACCTCCTTTACTTCCTGTTCTGAATCCGATTCTGATAGCCTTGAAGATGCCTTCAATGAACTCTATGAAAAATATAAAACAATAGTAAAACAAATGAAAATAGTTAACCTAAATCTACTAAACCAATAAAAGGCTAATACCTTTCTTAAAAATGAAGCAGAAAGGTTAAACAAAAGTTTAAGTGAAACTAAAAGAACTAATGAACTACTGTGCGAAGACTTCAAAAATAAAAACAATAAGATTTTGGAAATAGAATCAAATTTTAAGGAACTTAAAGATGAAGAAAAATTGCAAGAGGAAAATAATTATCTAAAAGCCGCTATAGAAAAGATTTCTAACTGCAAAACTTCTTTATTTGTTAATATAAAAGGCTCTAGAATAGGAAGGAAGAAATATGGATTAGGATACACACCTCCTCCAAATGAAGAAAATATTATTCATCCTAAAGTGTATGCAACCCTTAAATTTGTAGCAGAAAATGAAATCAAAAATGCTAAAAAGATAAATCAACATGTGTATAGACAAAAACAGAAATTCAACAGGAATAAGACGAATGCTTTTGATCTATGCTGCAGTCACTGTAATCAATTAGGACACATCATTAGCACATGCACCACTAGACATTTAAGATGGATTCCTAAAACTAACCATCAAGGACCCAAGAAAATTTGGGTACCAAAAGTTACAACCTGATTTTGTTTGCAGGGTCGGCTGAGGGCATAAAAATGGTATTTAGATAGTGGATGCTCAAGGCATATGACTGGGGATAGGAAGTTATTCACAAGTTTTAGAGAAGAAAGTGGTCAAGTCACATATGGTGATAATGGAAAAGGAAAAGTATTAGGGTGTGGAACAGTTGGTACTAAAGAAAAGAACCTAATTGAAGATGTCTTGTATGTAGAGGGATTGAAGCATAATCTAATTAGAATCAGTCAGCTATGTGATAAAGGGCATACAGTAAATTTTTAGAATGATAAGTGTATTATTCAGAAAGGTAACAAGATTGTGTTCGAAGGTCAAAGAATAAAGAATTTATATACATTGCAACTAGCAGAATTGAAGGAAATAAACTTATGTCTTGCAACCACCAAAAGTGAAGAGTCTGATTTGTGGCATAGTAGACTTGGTCATGCAAGCACCTCAGTAATCATGAAATTAATGAAGCATGATCTGGTTGAGGGGCTTCCGAAGATGAAACTTAAGAAATCTGGAATTTGTTCAGCTTATGCTAATGGAAAACAAACCAAGACCTCATTTCAGTCCAAAACAATTGTTACAACTTCCAAGCCTTTGGAGTTAATTCACATGGATTTATTTGGACCTATGAGGACAGTTAGTCTTAGACGTAAAGTCTATGGCTATGTATTAGTTGATGACTACTCAAAGTACACTTGGGTGTCTTTTCTAGAAGCCAAATCGGAAGCCTTTCAAGCATTTCTGAAGTTCAGCAAAATAGTTCATAAAAATCAGAAATTCCAGATTATAAGCATTAGATATGATCATGGAGGTGAATTCAAGAATGAAGAATTCATGAAGTTCTGTGAAAAAAATGGGGTTGAGCATAACTTCTCAGCACCAAGAACACCTCAACAGAATGGAGTAGTAGAAGAAAGAACAGAACACTGCTGGATATGACCAGAACAATGCTAAATGAGTATAATTTGCCAAAATATTTCTGGGCAGAAGCAGTCAATACAGCCTGCTACATCATCAACAGATGCATGATCAGACCCATTCTAAAGAACACTCCATATGAACTCTACAAGGGAAAGAAGCCCAACATCAGTCATCTTCGACCTTTTGGCTGTAAGTGCTTTATCTTAAATAATAGTAAGGATAATATAAGAAAATTAGATGCTAAAAGTGATGAAGGATTTTTGCTAGGATACATTTCAAAACCAAGAAGTTATAAAGTATTCAATGGAAGGACATTAACCATAGAACAATTTATACATATCTTATTTGATGAGACTAACCCTTCTATCAAAAGGATAGAAGAAGAAGAAGAATGTGTTGATGATCTATGCAGGGATCTAGAAAAGACTTCTCTTGAAGAAGAAGAAAAAGATGAAGAAAAGGAAGACCCTCCATTAGAAGATCTTCAACAACTAGAAGAACCACAAGAAGGGCTACCTAGAGAATTAAGGTATCACCGGAATCATCCAAGAGAAAACATTATAGGTGATCCTCAAGATAGGGTAAGAACAAGAGGTATGCAAAGTCCTTGTGATTTTTCTACTTTCGTTTCTCAAATAGAGCCTAGAACAATCGATGATGCTCTGGGAGATGAGTCTTGGATCCTTGCTATGCAAGAGAAACTTAATCAGTTCCAACGTAGTGAGGTATGGACTCTTGTGCCTAGACCTTCAGATCATCCAGTTATTGGAACCATATGGGTTTTTAGAAACAAGATGGATGAATCACGGGTAATTACTAGAAACAAGGCCAGACTTGTTGCTCAAGGATATTCCCAAGAGGAAGGCATAGACTTTGATGAAACCTATGCTCCAGTAGCTAGATTAGAGGCAACCATAATTTTATTAGCATATGCTTGTTCTCTTAATATTAATTTATTTTAGATGGATGTTAAAAGTGCTTTTCTGAATGGTTTTATTAAAGAAGAAGTATATGTTGAGCAACCACTAGGTTTTGAAGATACTACTTATCCTAATCATGTTTTCCGTTTAAAGAAAGCACTGTATGGCTTGAAACAAGCTCCTAGAGCTTGGTATGAAAGATTAAGTGCTTATCTTATATCACATGACTTTGTAAGAGGTAAAGTAGATAGCACATTATTTATAAAGAAATTTTCAGATGGAATCTTAATTGTGCAGATCTATGTTGATCACATTATCTTTGGTTCTACTAATGAATCACTTTGCAAGTTCTTTGAAAAATTGATGCAAAGTGAATTTGAAATGAGCATGATGGGTGAGCTAAATTATTTTCTTGGGTTGCAAATCAAGCAGAACAAGGAAGGGACTCACATTTGTCAAGCCAAATACATTTCAGATTTACTTTCTAAGTATGGTGTTGACAAGTGTAAGCCTTTAGGAACACCAATGAGCTCAGGCATTAAGTTAGATAGTGATCCTCTTGGTAAGAAGGTAGATCAAAAGATCTATAAAGGAATGATAGGATCACTGCTCTATCTTACTGCGAGCAGACCAGATATAATGTTCAGTGTGTGTTTATGTGCAAGATTCCAAGCTGATCCAAAGGAATCACATGTTCATGCCATTAAAAGAATTTTTAGATATCTTATAAATACCAGTAAATTAGGACTTTGGTTTCCCAGATGTTCTGAATTCAAGTTAATTGGATATAGTGATGCTGACTATGTTGGACGCAAAATAGATAGGAAAAGCACCAGTGGCACTTGTCAAATTCTTGCAGGATGCTTGATATCTTGGTCTTCTAGGAACCAGAACTCAGTAGCTTTGTCAACCATAGAAGCTGAATACATTGCAGCAGGGAGTTACTGTACTCAACTCTTGTGGATCAAACACCAATTGGAAGACTATGGTCATCAGCTCCAAGAAATTCCAATGCTATGTGACAATAAAAGCCAATAAATTTAACCAAGAATCCTATCCAACACTCAAGAACAAAGCACATTGAGGTTAGACATCACTTCATCAAGGACCATGTTAATAATGGCAATATTTTACTTGAATTTGTTTCTACAGAAAATCAACTTGCTGATATTTTTACAAAACCTCTTCCTAAGGATAGATTCACATCTATTACAAGAGAAATAGGTATGTGTAATCTTGATTGAAATTCCAAAAAAAAATTATAATAAAATGACACTTGAATTGTTTGTTAAGATACTACTGTTTGAACTATCTGTGAAAACCATCCTGAAAAATTCTAAGTCCCAGACATTCGACTTATGCATTCGAATCATGTTATAAATCTCTCATTCGACTGATCCAGTCAATTACATAATTCGACGATTTTTTTTTTTAATGGCACTCTCAATAAAATCCTTTTAAATGTATCAACGGTCAAATCACTTGATCCCGACCGTTCATCCTAAAATCTCGGGCCAGTTACTTTTTTCCTCATTATATAAGAAAACCCCTTTCCCTTAGAAGACACCCTTTTGAAATCCATCTTCGACTCCCTTGTCTTCTTCTGCTTCTTCGCGCCCTTACTATTCTCCGGCGAAGGACTTCCGAAGAACCCTGAAATCTCCATCCTCCTCGAAGAAAGGTAGGATCTTGGAACTCTCTTCATCATTTCTATCACTCCTTTACTGGTTCCTGAGTCATTTCCATTTCCATATTCTTGATGGCTTCGTCTAAGGTTCCGGATGCTGTCTAGTTGACCCCTGATCAACTCCAATATCTTGCTAAGATCCCTATCTGTCCAGGGAAGGCCGTTGACTTTTCTTATCTGAGTGGCAACTTGTCTTGGGTAGAAGACACCCTCAATGCCATGGGCTGGACCAAGCTATGTCAGATTTCTGAGCCCTCTGTGGAAAATGCCATTAGAGCCTTCTATGCGTCTCTGCAAGTATCTTCTGGAAACTCAGTGTTTGGGTATGTCAAAGGAACCAAGATTACCATATCAGAAGAATTATTGGTTGAGATTTTGGATTGTCCAAGTTCTGGACACAAACTCAGTGAGTTCGTTTCCCTTGAAAAGAAAAAATTGGGGATTATAGGCATTTTGGTCACTATCAGTAAGAAGGGGCTTTTAGTGAATGAGTTATCAGCAGAAAAGAGACTGATCCAATCAGTTATTACAAAACATTGTGACCCCCAGAGCAGGAACTCACTCCTCCATAACTGCCAGGGATGGAAATCTACTTTTTTAGGCTATTCAGAGGCATAGAGTAAATTTGCCAGCAGTTATTTTAGAAAGGATGACAACTTCAAAGGATTTGCAGGAATCCCTTCCTTATGGATCTCTGCTAACTCTGATTTTCAAGAGATTCTCAGTAGAACTATTTGGAGAAATATCTGTTGGAATCAAGGAAAAAATTGGAATCTTTACCTTGAGAAGGAGTCACTATTCCTTGGTTAGCAAAAAATAAAATTTATGGTTGAAGAATTCAAGACCAGAATGTGATCATGAGATTTTTCTTGGTGAACCTCTCATCTCATTATCCTCTCAAGAAGTTTAACATGAACAAGTTCCAGCAGCAGAAAATAGAGAACCAGAAGTCCAAGTCAGATCTGAAGCCCCAGTTCAGATCCAAGAGCAAGAAGATCAATTTCTTGTTTCCTCCTTCCTTCCTGAATTAGATGCTCCTGAGGAAACCATTGATGAAGTTCTAAGAGACATTAGAGGTAAAAGAGTTGTCTCTGATGATATTCCTGTTTTTACCCCCATGGAACATGAATTTGAGGAAAGGGAACATCAATCCTTTCCATCTCAGTATGAGACCTGACCAAGGTCTCAGGGGGAGAGTAGCAATAACTTCTCTACCATTTTAGATTTGTTAAGTAAACAAAAAGAGACTCTTTCTGTTCTTTAGATACAAGTTGAATTTGTTGATGCCAAGTTTGATAATTTGTCTGATGAGGTTAAGCAGATAAAAGATCTATTGCTTCAGTTGGTGTGTCAATAGGGCACTTCTAGGCCATCAGGGCCTTCTTCCTCTCAGCAACAAGGAGAACATGTTCCAGTTCAAGAGATGCAACAAGTTGGTGTTCAAGAAACTCTAGTACCAGAACCTGAAGAGTCAGTCCTTGAACAACCATCAGTGGAAGCAAAAGGACCAGATTCACAGGCAGAGCAGTAGCAACATCACCTGCAGGTTAGCAGCAACCTGAACAGGACCAGGAGCCAGAATCTCACGTTCAAGGGCATGATGTGCCAGTGCCTGATCAGAACAAAGAGCCTGAGCCACAGGTTGAGGAGCCTCCTAAGCAGCAAGAAGAATTAGAGCAAGAGGCACAGTTAGCCATGGTGTTGTTTCAACCACAAATTGAGCAACAGCAAGAGCCTGCAGTGGAAAAGCAGTCAGCAGGAGTGTCAGCAGCAGTAGAGGAGTCCCAGCAAGAGAATCAATCCCAGATGAAGCCTAAGGCCAAGAGATCCCTTGAATCCTCTCATGAACTCCAAACCTTCAAGAGGAAAGTGAAGCACAGACTGGTTAAAAATGGTGACGCTGTCTTCCCTCATCCTTCTTCTAGGCCTACTCCCCCTACACCAGCTCCATCTGTTAAGCCTCCTCTAGA
The DNA here is from genome assembly GCA_014218235.1 of Colocasia esculenta. Classification (NCBI taxonomy): domain Eukaryota; kingdom Viridiplantae; phylum Streptophyta; class Magnoliopsida; order Alismatales; family Araceae; genus Colocasia; species Colocasia esculenta. The sequence goes on along the minus strand of CM024755.1, from coordinate 125,069,042 downwards.
GCCCACTCTAACCACAACTCAATCCACTGCACCCACAGCACCAACTCCTGAGAATCCTTCACATTTCACTTCACCGGATCCTCCTCCACTTGCAACCATTCCCATGGATCCATTTTACCAGGACATAAAATTCTCCTTCTACCCTATGAAATACCAATTCAAACCTCTCAAAGAAATCACTCTAAATCTTTCCACTCAACCCCCTCAAATTTTTTCTTCTCTTCCCACTGCCTCCAAAATTGATTCCCAGAAAACCCTTCTTCATCTAGCTGAAATACTTCCAAGTATATAGCTTTCAGCCTCTAGTGGACCCAAATTAGGTGACAAACCTTCCTTACTCCTTCCACCATTTTGGTATGCTTTCATCCACCACTCTGAGCATTGCATGAATCTGTTCAGAGAATATCTCTCTTTTCAAGCATTCCTTGAAATTCATGAGATGCCAGGGTTCACCTTTGAACATTGGTTTCCTACTCTGCTCAGAACTACACAAATCTCAGTTGAAGACCTTCAGTTCATCTCTCAGAAAAGTCATTGCCTAACTCTAAAAGAGTTCATTGACCTCTATCCAGATGAAGCAACCAGATATCAAACAACCCAATCTAGAAACCAATTTTTGACAGTTCAGCATCACCTGTCTCTAAGGTTTCATGAGTTCTTAGGAATTCATCTCAGGAACTCTCAGGCCAAGTACACCCAAATGAAAATCTTCAACTTTGAAAGATTCAAATTAGGTTTGCATGATGTTTCTAAAGGCCAATGGGAAAAATCTTTTAAGAGGCCAAAGAGAAATTGTTCCTTCCATGACTGTGGTTCTACCTTCCGGTCTCCATCCTCCCCTCATAGGAGCTGTTGCATACAGAAGAGACTTTGCTGAAGCTATCTTTAATAGATTCATCCGGATTGCCACAAGATTCAAAATCAAATACAAATACAAACTGTCTTTCCAGAGATTTGTATTTCTGCAGCTCTCCAAGAACCCCTGTCATCTCCTAGATTTTCAACTATGTTTTGCTGAAACCGAAAGATTCAATATTGATCAATGGGCAGCAGCTTATCCCTCTTACCACTCTGATTGTGAGAAGTTGAAGCTTACTCTTGATGAGTTTCACTCCAAGAGTCTTAAGGACTTAAGAAAGATCATTGGTCATAGGTGGGCACAGAGGTACTTGATATATTATCAAGCCAAGGATTCAGCTGTGTCCAGTGGTCTGCATTGGAATATCACTCTCAATGAGTTTCTTCACCTTGCAGCTTCTAAGCAGTTTGTTCCCCTCAAAGCTCGCCTAGACAGAGAAAAGTATCACAATAGGATTTCTTGGTACTGGAGGTGCCACATCAAATCTCTTAAAAAATTACCCTCCACCAATCCTGATTACAACATAGATTATGCATTGTTTGACAATTTCTTTGAGAAAAATGAGAAGAAGCTCTGGGATCTCCTTCAACCTTTTCTTGCCAAGATCCCTAGATCTCTGTATTTACTTAGTTCTCTGTCTAAGTCATGAACATTTTCTCATGTATTTCCTTTGCTTTCTGAATGTAATGTCTTTTGCTTGACTATCCTTTCTGTTAATGCCACAAAGGGGGAGAAAAAGAACTGACATATTTATTACTGACTATTTAAATATTTTTGTCATTAACAAAAAGGGGGAGAATTGTTGAGCAACTACCCCGAAGAAATTTAAATTTAATGATTTTCTTAATTCAAATATACTCATTATTTTTTCTATGACAAAATACTTAAATAGATATTCTACAAAGAAAATATATCACAAAATATATATACAGATAAATACCACAGCTAAAATCCTGATCACAAAGTTTTTCTAAGTCCACGGACTCTCTCTATGCCCTACTGAATCCGACTGTTGACTTCGACTGCTAACTTCGACTCCTTCAGAAACAAAGTTAAACAACCTCCAAAGTTTTCTAAGTCCACAACTTTATATGTAATTCGACTGATGACTCCGACTGGTACAGTTGAATGCCTTACAAAATCCAATACTTGATTTGACTGTCATCTTCAACTGCCACAGTCGAATGCTTCTTAAAAGTTAAACTCTTGATTCGATTGTCATCTTCAACTACCACAGTCAAATGCCTCAGAAATCGATCTATATAGTATTCGACTGCTATAGTCGAATAGCGTTGTTTTTTTCTCAGAAGTCGAATTACCTTGTTAGAGTCGAATCACTTCTACTCCTTCAGTCAAATTGTATGTTCTTATGAATTCGACTTCACTGTTAATTCTGTACTTAATACTTTTTCTGATCTGTTTTAGGCATAACACCTACTGTAAGCTTATCTCCTAATCTTTTCACATCCTTTTAAATGGATCTTTTATATCTTATTAATCCATCAGAAATATCATTATTTTATTATTTTCTCTGACAGGACAAGTCATATTAAACTTAAAATATTCATCTAAATCCTGTGCAAACTATTTCTGAAATTATTTTGATCTTAGCCTCATGGTCTTCACATCTTTGCTCCGGATTTTCATGGATACAATAGACACAGTGCATTTATGTATTTTTAGGCACATGGCATCTGACCAAAGCCTACCTACCACTGACAAGACCCATGCTTCACCTTTTAGCATATCTATCTGTCTAATCCTTCTATCTAAAAGATTGTGCATACGAGGTTTCCATACATTCTTTCTGTATTTTTCTGACTCACCTACCTCAAAGGTATGGAGATGCTCTTCCTTTTATCTTGTCTTTTGTGCAGGCATTTATTGGAGCACGTTTTTGAGATGCTCCTTTCACAGTCAACTCCGAAAGGAAAAGAGCTTATCTTCTAGCTGTGAAAATTGCACCTCTTCTGAAGACCTTGAAAAGAAGCAAAACTGAAGAACCTCTGGATAATAAGCTCATCAAAATACAAAGAAAACTCGAGCTCTCTCTAAACAGTCAGATTGTAAATGGCTACAAACTCCAACGGCTATCTTCTAAACAGCTATATTTTGATGTATATAAAAGGAGCTCAAGTTTGAAAAGAAGACATACAAGCTTTTGCATATCCTGTGAGCTTCATTCGAATTTCTTCAAGCCTTTCCTGCAAGCAAAAAGTCTGAGAGCTTTTATCTTCAGAATACATTCTCTAAAGCTCTCCTAGAAGTCTTGAGTTGGGTGGCAACTGTAATTGCTTATTTTCTTGAGTCCACCCTTGCATTTCAGATAGGATTCAAGTCTCATTTTTGATCTATTAATCCTTCTGAAGTTTGTATGTGTTTGTGCTCAGATCTGAGGCAAACACACAAGTGTTTCTTTATTATTCTTGTGTAATTTCTGTAGAAGTCTGGTTCTGCATTGCCCCTCCTGTGAAGGGAAGGCATTGTTAAGGCAGCAATTGTACCCCTATTTAGGGAAGACTTGCTTGGGAGCAAGTGGGTTTGTAATTACTCTCGAGGGTGAGAGAAGGCCAATTTATTGGCAGATAGTGGAAATCTCAAGTGGTTGGCTTGAGGACTGGATGTAGGACTTCCTAATTGGAAGGGCCGAACCAGGATAAATCCTTGTGCATTCCTTGTGTGATTGTTTCCACCTTGTTTACACTTGAATCACACACATCACACTAAGCTCTAACAATTTATTTAGTGTTGTGTAATTTCAGAAGAAAATTTTAAAAGGAAGAAGTCCTATTCACCCCCCCCTCTAGGACATTCTTAGTGCCATTTCGACCCAACAAGAAAAACTTCAAACCAATAAATAATCATCTTTCTCATGGAAATTGGAATGTTTTCTCATCTTACAATTCATGATGGAATAATTCATGGAACCAAAGGTACAATGGTAACCAATGGTCAATCCTTATTTTTATCACTCACAATTTTCTGCTCATCAACAACATTACATGCCAAGGTTTTCACAGTGGAATAAACCTACTAAGAGGTCTAATGTTGAGAAAATTGAAAAACAAAAAACTGAATATCTTGTTTCAAAGAACACTGTGAAGAAAAATGCTCAAATATGGGTTAGAAAGGATCTACTTTCTCTTCTGACTCAGGATGTTGGCACCAATCATATCTGGGCACCAAAAACTTTTCTTGTCTAATTTGTTGTGTGCAGGAAAGCCGTGCATCCAATTCAAACATCTGGATTCTTGACAGTGGATGCTCACGGCACATGACGGGAGACAGAAATAAATTTTCATGCTTGATTGAAAAGGAAGGTGGATCAGTCACCTTCAGAGGTAAGAATAAAGGAAAAATAATTGGCAAAGGAAAAATTGATAAGTCTTGCATAACCTTGAGTGATGATGTTTGCTTAGTTGATGGATTGAATTACAACTTATTTAGTATAAGTCAATTGTGTGACAATGGTCACAAAATTCTTTTTGAATATGATTCATGCAAAATAATTGACTCCTCTTCTAAGCAAATCAAATTGATTGGAAAAAGAGAAAATAATGTTTGCATGATAGATTTGTGTGATAACTCTTCTTTAAATGTTTGTTTGATTGCAAATAAAAATGACATTGCTTGGTTGTGGCATAAAAGATTGGGTCATGCAAGCTTCTCAACCATTAGCAAACTCATACGAATGAATATTGTAAAAGGTCTTCCTGAATCTTTCCCTATCATTGACAATCAAGTTTGTGGGATATGTGCTCAAGTAAAACAAACAAGAAAATCTTTTAAAGTGTTCAATGAAGTGAATTACTTTTAAGGTGGAACCCTCTGTCATGATTTCTCTCTCTAGAACATAGAGAGAGAAGGTCTGGGCTTTCTTCGCACAAGGATCTCGTGGGAGGCTAGTCGCCGGCCTTGGGCCGGCGGGGCTTCCTGCTCGGTGTGATGACGTCTTCGGCGTCAGTTGGGGAGGCTGCACTGGTTCCTACGGCGGCGGGTAGGAGAACCTACGCTCAGATCATTGTTGAGTCCAAGTCTCCTCCTCAGGTAAACATAGGTATCAAACCTCTAGGATTTACAGATGCAGGTGAACCAGCGGTTTTCTTCTCCATGGAGGAGGTCGGTAAGTCCATTGTCTCATTGAACCTAGCAGTTATTGTGAGGTGCGCTTATGGGAGGTGCTCTATCCTAGAGTTCAAAAATTGCTTATCTCAAAGGCTGGGTCTCAAAGTTGATTTTATTGTAAGTGTGCTACATCCCAGACATTCTCCTTCGGTTTGAAGCAGAGGAAGATTACCTGAAGGTGATCTTACGGAGGAGTCTATACATCAAGGGTCTTCTATTCAGATTCTTCAAGTGGGATGCAAATTTTGACTTTCATGCAAATGCTACTGTTATGCCGATATGGATTGGTTTGCCTTTGTTACCTGTGAACTATTATTACCAGGATTTTCTCAAATCTATTGCTAGGAATATTGGCACAGTTCTGAGAATTCATGAGCCGACACTGGCTCTTACACAGACACAGGAGGCTTTCGTTTGTGTCGAAATGGATATTGCCAAGGTTAGGCATGAGAGGATTTGGATAGACTGTGGGCAAGATGGTTTCTGGAAGAAAATAATTTACTATAGAGTGCCGGCAGTATGTGAATTTTGTAAAAAAATCGGTCATATAGAGTCAGAGTGCCACAAGAAAGCTAAGGATGCAGGGGGGGCGGCCGCTCCTAAGGGTCAGAATTTTCTTCATGTGAAGCAAGGGGGAGAGGTTGTCGGCCATCAAGTTTGGCGTCAGAAAGAACCTGCTGTTGATCAATTTGTCCATGGTAAGGATGGTGTGGAACCTGTAACAAAAAATAGTCCAATTGATTATGGGTCGGGAGAGCCAGTTCTCGAACCTCAAGTTATCAAAGAGCCGGTAGATTGAGCTGCCTTTCTTCCTTCGCAGGGACAGCTTGGTCCAAGTTCAGAGGTCTTACTACATTCCAATGTGGTTTCTGAGTCACAAGAAGTTCGGGAAGTTATGGAGCAAAAACATCCTACATCAATTGGTCTGCATGGTCTGCATGGAAGTTCCACATATGGTTGTTCGGGGTCCAATTGACAAGAAGAGAGTTTGCAGAATCTCCAGGTAGCACAGAACCAGGCGCAACCAATGCTGCATGGGTTGCATGGATCACATGCTAGCCCCTCTAACAGGAACCTCCATCTCCAACTTCTGGCGGATGGCGAGGTTACTGCCTTGGCTTCTCCGGTGGCCCCTGCTGGAGAGGATGAAGACATGCTAAACTTGGATGTTTCCATTTGTGTTCCTCCGGATCCTGTCCTCCATAAGGCGGCGATTCTTGCTACTATGGAAAACAAGTTCATGCCAATCATGGCAGCTCATAATAAGGAGGGTCAAGGAAAAATGGTGGATGCCAGGACACGCTCTAAAGCTAAGGCTGTGGGAGGCTCTCCCTCTCATCATCTGTCCTTATGATTCCTTCCATACTTTACTGGAATATAAGAGGCATTGCAAATCTTGCCTCCCGGCGATCCCTAAGAAGACATATTAAAATGAATAAGATTGATTTCCTGGCAGTTGCTGAGCTCATGGTTTCTATTGATAGAGCTGATTTGATTCGCTCCTATCTTGGGATGGACTATGTCATCGGTTCTGGTGGGGACAATGTCAAATTATGTTTTTTTTGGAGAAAGTTCCATCTTAGATGATGCAGTGCTCTGACCAACATATTACCATGGCGGCAGTGGAAAATGACAGAACTTTCCTTCTTCTAACAGTTGTGTATGCCAGTTGCTCTCCTGATCGTCGTTGCATGTTGTTTGATGAATTACAGACTTTCTCCAGGAATGTGGACGTTCCATGGCTTGTGGGGGGTGATTTTAATTGTGTCTCCAATCCTAATAAGAAGCTTGGTGGCAGTCCTGCCAACTTGCATGGAATGACAGACTTCAACTCTTTCATCTCTGGTGCTTCATTATCTGACATGGGTTTCACTGGACCTACCTTTACTTGGTCTAATAACCGTACTGGACAAGCGTCCGTTAAGGCCAGGTTGGATCGTTTTTTGTGTAATCAGTTGTGTGGGGATACTTTTTCTGGTTTTCTTGTGAGACATCTTCTGCGTGGCCCGTCGGACCACGCCCCTCTTCTCCTCACGTTCCAAGCCACTTCTCGACCTCCTGCTAGGTTCATCTTTCAATCTATGTGGTGTTCTCATCAATCTTTTCTTGATACTGTTAAAACTACATGGGATAATTCAACTGGTTGGCACTATAATCCATTTGTGGTTCTTCATCTGAAGCTTAAATCGGTTAGAGGAGTGCTGTGCACCTGGAATAAGGACACCTTTGGTAATGTTCATGACAACCTCTGTCGACATGAAGAGTTGGTTAAGCACGCTCAAGATCTGTTTGATGTTGATCCCTCTCTAGATAATAGGTCGGCCTTGGGTGCTACTAATGCTAATTTGAGGAAATCTATTAGTCGTGTGGATCAGTTCTGGGCTCAGAAAGCTCGGATGCAATGGTTAGAGAATGGAGATAAAAACACAGCATTTTATCATGCTGTGGTTAAGGGTAACAGAAGGCACAACACCATAAACAGGCTTAAGGTAGGAGGTTCCTGGTGTGAAGATCAGGATTTATTGAAGCAGGAGGTGATCAATTATTTTGAGGCGCTACTTCAAACCTCTACTCATGATATTGATGATTCCCTTCTGCATGTTATTCCCTCTAGCATTGCGGAAGATCAGAACAAAACCCTTACTGCCATTCCCACCAAAGATGATATTAAGGCGGCTGTTTGTAGTTTAAAGGTGTACAGTGCTCTGGGCCCTGATGGGTTTACTGGTCATTTCTACACTTCTTGTTGGGAAATTATTCATAAAGAGGTGTGTCAGGCGGTTGTTGGTTTTTTTAATGGGTTTTCTATGCCCAAAGGAGTTACCTCATCTCTTATTGCGTTGGTCCCCAAGACCCACACTCCCACCTCTTATGGGGATTTCAGACCAATCAACTTGTGTAACTTTTGCTATAAAATCGTCTCCAGAATTCTTTGTGATAGGTTGGTTAACATCCTCCCACAAATTATCTCTGAGGAGCAAGGGGCCTTTGTTAAAGGCAGAATGATCTTGGATAATGTGTCTCTTGCTAGGCAACTTGTCAGAGACCTTAGTAGAAGGGTCAGAGGTAATAATGTCGTGTTCAAACTTGATATTAAGAAAGCTTATGACAGCATGGAATGGGATTTTCTCTTTGTTGTGCTGGGTAAATTTTGATTTTCTAACATATTTATATCTTATGTTGGCATGCTCATCAGTAATTGTTGGTTTTCTATTCTTTTCAATGGCTTGCCTGCTGGTCATTTTCATTCTACTCGGGGTCTTAGACAAGGGGATCCTCTTGCCCCAGCTCTTTTCATCATTATGGAGGAAGCTCTTAGAAGAGGCATTACACATCTGACTCATGTGGGTCATCTTAACCCATATGCTGGGCCGAGAAATTGTCCTTTGATCTCTCACCTCTTGTATGTGGATGATAATCTAGTCTTTCTTAATGGAGGACTTCGAAATGTAAAGAGATTCATTGATTTTCTCAATCGATACTCCTCTTCCTCTGGGCAAGAAATTAATGCAGCGAAAAGTAGTTTTATGATTTCAGCTAAAGCTTCTGCTCATGCGGTCAATAAGATTAAAGATGTGACTAGTTTCAGCAGGCAAAGAGGACCACTTATATACCTGGGAATTCCACTACGTCCGGGGAGAGTTCTTGCTTCTGATTTCCAGCTGCTCATCCATAAAATTAATGGGAAGATGGCTTCTTGGAAGCCCAGATTTATTTCGCAGGCTGGGAGAGTAACTTTGATAAACTCGGTGCTGTCCTCCATCCCTGTCTACCTAGCTACTTATGTCTCTATCCCGGTGAGTATCATGAATTACATTGATAGAGCTTGTGCCAATTTCTTTTGAGATGGTACTAATGGTATGAGAAGGCGCCATTGGGTAGCATGGGCAAATATCCAGCTCCCCATTGATGAAGGTGGCCTGGGTGTTCGGAACATCAAACAGGTTCAAATGGCTTTGGCGGTGAAGCAAATCTGGAATGTTTACCATGGCTCCTCCCTCTGGCCTCAGTACGCCAGAAATCGTTATCTCCAGGCTGAGAACTCAAGAATTCGGGGTATCCCAGGCGTCTCATCTAGAGTATGGTCTATGGCTCACCAGCTAGTTCGAGATCATACCAGGTGGGTGCATGGTAATGGTAACAACATTGACGTGTTAGCAGATGTCTGGCTTGGGGATAGACCCCTCACTGATCAGCTCACCTCTCCTTACGTAGGGAATCCAACCACTCTTCGGGAAGTCATCTGTAATGCTAATCACCCGATCAGGAGCCTCCTTCCCAGTCATATTTTTCAGGGGGTTATTCTTACTGATGATAGTGATAAATATATTTGGGGGCCTACGCAGGATGGTATTTTCTCAGTCAGATTGCTTATAACCTGGTCCGCTCTGTAGGGGTTAAGCGATCAGCTCTGAAAAAAATCTGGCATAACTACTTTAACAGATGAGCTTCGGTGTTTTGTTGGAAGCTTATGAACAGAGCTGTCCCGGTTGATCAAAGGGTGGCAGAATGTGGAATTCCTATGGCTTCTTGATGTTCTTGTTGTATTTCTCCAAGTATTGACGACTATAACCATCTTTTTATAAATGACAACCTGGCCTCTTCCTTATGGAACTGGTTCCTCCCTCTTTGCAACCCCAAAGTAAACCTTCATAGTCATATCACAGTTAGGATTTGGAACCTGCTGGCTGCATTGAATACTTCAGCTCCCTTTGGGTTTATTTCCATCCACTGCTTTATTCTTATGCTCTGGGAAATTTGGAAGGGCAAATGTAATGCTAGATTTGATCATAAAAAACTTTCTGTTGGGACAGTTATAAACAACATCAAAGCGATGGTAGCCCATTCTCTTGTCAATGTTCAATTCAAGGAGGCTCCCTCTGCGGATGAACTTAAAGTACTACAGCGATATGCCTTCTCTCCTCAATTTTCCTTAAAGCAGCTGATGCTCATTCGTTGGATTCCTCCTATAGTTGACTTCTGCCTGAATGTGGACGGTGCTTGTAAGGGTAATCCAGGAGTTTGTGGTGGAGGAGGTTGCATCCGGGATAGCAAAGGTTCAGTCTTAGTAGCATTTGCTCACTTCTATAGTCCGGGTAATAGCATAACTGCAGAAGTTAGAGCCCTTTGCGATGGTCTCCGCCTGGCATCTAACCTTGGTGTCTAGCTTTCAGTGGTTAACTGTGACTCTTTAACACTGGTTAATTCCTTCAAGATGGGGAGATGTCCTTCTTGGTTTGCCTACCATTGGTGGCGGGATGCTAAAGTCTTTGTGCAGAGGAAAACTTTCTTGTTAAAGCATGTTTTTCGGAATGTAACCAAGTGGCAGACTCCTTAGCAAATCATGGTATATCCAATAAGTTGAACCAGGTCTTATGGGACAGGGCAATGCTCCACACTTGTGTAAAGGTCCAATAGTCTTGGACAGATCGGGTCTTTTTCATGTTAGGTCTATATGACCACACATCATGTTGTATTATCTTTCCCATCTTTTTTATAATAAATTTCGGCCCAGGTTCTATGCTGGTGGAGTGGGTCCATTCTCCCCCTCTGGGGGAGGGTGCACTCTCCCAGATCTTGAACCTGAGGATCACTTTTATTAAAAAAAAAAAAAGTGTTCAATAAAGTACTTACATCTAAACCACTTGAGTTACTTCATATGGATCTTTTGGGTCCAACTAGAACTCTAAGCCTCAGTGGTAATAGATATGGATTTGTGATCATTGATGACTTCACTAGATACACTTGAGTCTTATTTTTATCCCATACAAATGATGCATGTTCAGAATTTAGGAAATTTTACAATTCTGCCTTAACGGGTTTGTCTTTCAAATTGAAATCCATTTTAACAGATCATGGGGGTGAATTTGAAAATAAATCTTTTTCTGATCTATCTATTGATCTGAACATACTCCATAAATTTTCTTCACCTAGAACTCCAGAACAAAATGGAGTTGTAGAAAGGAAAAATAGAACACTTGTGGAAATGACCAGAACTATGCTCTTAGAAAGTAAGCTTTCCAAATCTTTTTGGGCTGAAGTTGTAAATACAGTTAATTTCATTTTGAATAGAGCATTGTTAATACCAAAGATCAGAAAAACCCCCTATGAGTTGTTCAAGGATAAAAAGCCAAGTGTCATATTTCAAAATTTTTGGTTGCAATTGTTTTGTTCATAATAACAACAAAGAAAATCTTGATAAGTTTGATGCAAAGAGTTTTGAATCAATCTTCTTAGGTTATTCTAAAAATTCAAGAGCTTACAGACTTTATATTTTGAAAAATAAGACTGTGGAAGAATCTCCAGATGTCATTTTTGATGAAAATTTACAAAAGATTGACATTCCTAATTTGTGCAGAATTCAAATATGTGATGATGATGATGATTTTCTTGAACATCCATCTACAAATCTTGAAGAGCAAGAAGTACCAAATGCACATAAGGTTATTGAAATGCCAACTTCAAGTACTTCAGGTAATCATGTTCCTGAAATTCCTACAAATGCTGAGGTAATTTCTGAACACAGATTCTTAAAGGATCATCCACTTGAAAGTATTGTTGGTAATTTGCAAGATGGAATAAGGACCAGATCATCTTTTTATTCTGTCATAGATGAGGATTCTTTGGCATTACTATCCCAAATTGAGCCCAAAAATATTGATGAAGCTTTATCTTGTGAAAACTGGATAAATGCAATGCATGAAGAGCTTCATCAATTTGAAAGAAATCAAATATGGGATTTAGTACCAAAACCCTATGATCTAACTTCCATCATTGGAACAAGATGAATTTTTAGAAATAATTGAATGAATCTGGTCAAATTGTTCGGAATAAAGCTAGACTTGTTGCTCAGGGGTATAACCAAGAACTTGGTATTGATTTTGAAGAGTTATATTCCCCTGTAGAAAGACTTGAAGTTGTTAGAATATTTCTTGCATTTGCTGTTTCTTTGAAATTCAAAATTTTCAAATGGATGTCAAGAGTGCATTTTTAAATAGCTACATAAAAGAAAATATTTTTGTAAAACAACCCCCTGGGTTTGAAAATGAAAAATTTTCTGATCATGTTTTTAAGCTTAATAAGGCTCTTTATGGTCTTAAACAAGCTCCAAGAGCTTGGGATGACCGGTTGAGCTCCTTTCTTGTAAATAAAGGTTACATAAGAGAAAATTTTGATCAAACTTTGTTTACAAAAACTACAAAAAATCAATTCATTGTTGTTCAAGTTTATGTTGATGATATCATTTTTGGATCAACAGATAATAATTTGTGTAATGAGTTTGCCCATCTTATGCAATCTGAATTTGAAATAAGTCTAATGGGTGAACTTACATTCTTTTTAGGTCTGCAAGTGCATCAAACTTCTGAAGGAATATTTCTGAGTCAAACAAAATATGTCAAGGAGTTAATCAAAAGATTTAACTTCCAAAACATCAAGCCATCCAACACACCAATGGCTACAAGTGTAAGACTTGAAAGTGGTACTTCTGGTAAGCCTGTTAATGCTAAACTTTACAGAGGTATGATTGACTCTCTTCTCTATTTAACTACCTCTAGGCCAGATATTCAATTCAGTGTCTGCATGTGCGCCAGATTTCAAGCAAATCCTAAAGATAGTCACATGACTGCTGTTAAAAGAATTTTTAAATATCTTCTTTCTTCATGTGATTTAGGACTTTGGTATCTTGCTGGTTGTAAATTGGACTTGATTGCATATAGTGATGCTAATTATGTAGGGTGCAAACTTGATAGGAAAAGCACTAGTGGGTTGTGTTTATATCTAGGTGGTTGTCTTATCTCTTGGGCTTCCAAAAAGCAATACTATGTAGCTCTTTCTTCTGCAGAAGCAGAGTATGTTGCTGCTGGTAGCTGTGGTACCCAAGTCCTTTGGGTCAAACATCAACTTCTAGATTATAATCACACATTAGGTTGCATTCCCATTCTTTGTGATAACACCAGTGCTATAAATGTATTCAAAAATCCTATTCAGCATTCTCGCACAATGCACATTGAGATTCGACATCATTTCCTTCGAGATGAAGTCTCAAAGAATTATTTTGAACTCCACTTCATTGACATAGAAAAACAAATTGCAGATATTTTCACTAAGTCTCTTGCAGAACCTAGATTCACTTCTCTTAGAAGGGAACTTGGCTTATGCAAGTTTTCACATGTGTGATAACTTCATCTCATTTCTTTGTACAAATAAAAGCCATTCTATTCTTGCAAATAAATTCCTACTTCTCAGTTGCATTGGAATTCTTAGTATATCAAATAGTGATTTGAAGAAAGACAAGTTAGGCTTGTCTGGACACTTTCACTATGCGTGAGTATATGTCTCCGCCAAGTATCAAGATCCCTTTATGCAATTGTTGCGGGGGAGTATTTGTCTTTCAATAAAACTCACTTGTTGATTCTATTCTCATTTCATTCAATTCTTATTTTTTGTTCACCTTGTGAAGGAGAGCTACTTGATAGGGGGAGTCATTGTCTATTCTTCACTAATTTCTCTTGACAATTGTTGTCTATTTTGAGCCCCACTTATCAGAATTTTTGAGTCCTTGTGCTATTTTCATGTGAGAGACTTCAAACATTTAAATTAAACTCATTGTGCATTTAGTTTAGTTTCAAAGATTTACTTTCATCTCAAAGTTGTGCAATCTTAATACTAAATGTCTTTAAAATGATTTGCAAAACACTATTATAGGCACATGAGTGGCTTTTGTTGCCCTGCTAGCAAGCCCAGAGGGGGGGGGGTGAATGGGATTCTTAAAATTTGAGTACCTAACTCTGTTCACAAAAATGTTTACACAAAACACACTTCGATGACTGTTAGTGTTAGTAAAAGGAGGATAGCAAACACAAGGCAATCAAACACACGACACAGGGAACTTATCCTGGTTTGGACCTCCTCTCCACAGGAGTCCTACATCCAGTCCCTAAGCAACAACTTAGGATTTCACTACCCAAGGGTACAGTCCCCCTCAAGGACACTTACACACCCAGCCGCAGCTGGTCTTCTCTTTGTAACCCAAAGAGGAAATACAACACCCTGGATCCCACCAGGTCTTCCTTCTACACGAAGGGAAACAAACACCCTGGAACCCACCAGGTCTTCCTTCAACACGAAGGGAAATAAACACAAGAATGTGTTTAGGAAGACAAGCCCCTGGACCAAGCTAACAACACAATGCTTGATCCGAAGCTAATACTGAGAGGAAGAAAATGAGCAGTAATGAACTCTCTCAATACAGAAAAATGCTCTCTAATATCTACACTCGATGTAGAGAGCTAAGAGCTTAGACAAGTAAAGGAGTGAAGCTTCGCTCTTTCAGATGCTCGCAGAAAGCTTGTAAAAGATTGTCGTGTATGTTTCTCTGGTTTATGGGGCTTCAGTCTTCTATATATGTCTATCATTTGAAAATTGAATGTTGAAGTGCCCGTTATCTCTAAGCTTTTGTTTACGTTAGATTGCATGGCACTGTAGAGCTTTCAGTCAACGGTCGTTAGCTTTCCATGCACGCAAAGAGAGAGAATCCTCTTTGATATCCTTCGGCTTCTATTGTGTCTAATGTTGTATAAGAATGAGCTGTCAGAGATCTGCATGCATTAAAAGCTCAAACGATAGACACCTAAGCTATCTCTCGGTGTCAGTCAACGTTAAGAAAGGTTTTATACCGAAATGGAAATTCCATTCTGTTCTTCTAAAAAGATGTTTACGGTATAAGCATGGAAATAAACGATATTGTTTGCATGCAGTGCAGTGATTTGATCAGTCATAATAAATGCATGGATGTGAGAGAAATGCGAGGGAAGACTTTGATTTTTCAAACTATCTTAGAATAGGTTTGAATATCAAGTCGTTATACACATGAAATCGATATGATCATGACTTATGAAATCGTTGTGTTGATGAGTCGTTATTCATGTGAATCGTTATACATTCATAAGCAAATCGATGTACACACAAATCATTATGCATTAATAACCGAATCGTGGTGGAGACAAATCGTTATGATACTATCAGAAAATCATTATGGACAAGTCGTTATAACCAAATCATTATGAGCAAATCGTTGTTTCACTTGTCGAGTCGATTTAGTGAATGATTCGTTGTTTAATGTATCGAATCGTTACGGCGACCAAGTCGTTATGTAACTTAATGAATCGTGACAGTGACTGAGTCGTTGTGTAACTTATCTAATCGTTATGAGACTTAATGAGTCATTGTGAAACCGAAATCGTTGTGAGAGCAAATCGTTGTTCTTAATTAAGAAATCGTTACGATAACCAAATCTTTATGAGCTAGGAATCGATGTGCACACTTATCGAATCGTTACGAGAGCAAATCGTTGTGATCTTTTAGCGAATCGTTATGAGAGGCAAATCGTTGCGATCTCTTAGCGAATCGTTATGAGAGGCAAATCCTTGTGATCTCTTAGCGAATCGTTATGAGAGGCAAATCGTTGCGATCTCTTAGCGAATCGTTATGAGAGGCAAATCGTTGCGATCTCTTAGCGAATCATTATGAGAGGCAAATCGTTGCAATTCCGAAATCGATAAGATACTTATGAAATTGTTATAATACCCAAATAGGTAAAAGACATAAAGTCGTTATGCAAGTGAGGAAATCGTTATGACTCTACTGAAATCCTTACACTTCATAGAGAGTCGATGTGTACTTAGAAAAATTATATGCCCTGAACTTTAAATTGCTAGTATGAAGAATACTTACTAGTTTAGCTTGTTTTTCTTTGTTAGATTTCCTGTGCTCAAATCTCATAGAAAATATGTTAGAAATGCACAATGTCTTAGTTTTGTTAATCACCAAAATAGATATGTAATTCATTTAAATTACATGGGGAAAATCTGATCATCAATCTCCCACCTTTTGGTGATGACAAAACATAGCAATAATAAAAGAAGTTCTGAAATAAATTTAAGTAAGATTGCGGAATTAACATGAGAGATGTACTTCAGAAATACTATATTTCTCCCCCTTTTTCATTAAGCAAAAAGATGCACGAGTCGACAAAGAAGAAAGGAGAAAAGATGGATGAGAGAGCACAAAAGTATATGTGATTGATCTTGAGGGGGTACGTGGAGGTAGAAAGTAGGAGAGAGAAGGGAGGCATGCCACTGAATAATGCGCAAAGCCTTGCATTCCTGCTCCTCAAAATAGATCTGAAAGACCGCAAAAGTAATAGATTAGGATGACCCCATGTCAGGAAGCATTCTCTTGATGTGAAGTTGGCGTTGATCTTCTAGAAAATTAGCATATTCATCTTTGCCAAGAGATTCTTTGAAGGACATGAAAGATCCAAAGTTGGCAAACTGAAGAAATTGGTTGATCTTGATAGGGTAGTGGATCTGATGCTGCAGAAGATCTTTCTTCAAAGCCATAAAAAGCTTGTACCGCTCGACCCACTGATCATAAGGCTCTTTAACCAGATTGATGGAATTCAAGTCCAAGAAGGCTTCAACTGTGAGAGTAAGCTTGCAGGCCATAGACAAGGAGTTGTTCAAGGCTTTCAACTGAAGGGCTGACTGGTTGTAGTGCTTTTCCCAGTCCGTGGGAGAAAGCCTTTCACATTCTGATAGCAGAGGAGCAAGAACTTCAGAGGAGATGTGGCCTAGATGAAATTCTCTGAAGATGAATCTTTGGAAGGAGGGAAGACGACCCTGTTGAGCTGAGATCCTTCCCATGACACGAGCGAATCTCTCAAAAATGACGGGACCAACTGAGTAGTCCATGACCAAGGAGTGCAGCTTAGGAAGAAACACAGTGTCTGGAATTTGCAGGGTAGTGAAATCCACTTTGAAGGAGCAATTGACTGGATTTTCAGTTTTTAACGAAGCAACGGCTCCCTCGAACTGACCCAACTGCACTTCACGTAGCTTGTGAAGATACTGATAGTCATTGAATAGCTGGAAGTATCTGATGAGCTTCACTTCCTTTTGAATAAAAGGTGCCCATATGGTTTTATGATGAATGACAAACCACTCAGAGAGAGTGAGTGGAGATTCCCTGGGTGGAAACCGAGCTGACTTTTCAAGAATATATTTCCTGTAGAGAGCCGTGTGCCCTTTAGCCCACTGATCTTCAGATTTGCATTCAGCCATTTTGAAGATTTTGGATTGATCAGCTTTTGAGAAGTGGTTGTAGGGAAGGACAACATTGAGGTGATTAGTTAGATTTAGAAAAGGAACACAAAAAATGGTGGCAAGGATACACTTTTGGAGATATTCACGATAGAGTGGTTTCCTTCGATTGTCAATAGTGAGGGAAAACCAAAGAGGAGGAAATTTAGGTTCGGTGGGAAGAGCAAGAGTAGTGGAGAGTTTCCTCTTTTTAGAGACAGGACTAGAAGAGTCAGTCCTGTAGACATGAGAGGCAACTGCCAGAACTGAACGAATGGTGGTAATTTCCAACTCATCCTCAAATTTATTGAGAAAGGGACCTTCTAGTTGAGCACCTTCAGGTATAAAGGTGATAAAGGAGGGAGGAGTAGGAGGATGGAGAAATGATTGATGGGTAGAAGGAGGTATGATGGACGGTCCATCTAAAGAAGGACCAGAGGAAGATGAGGCTCCAGCTGATGATGAGGCTGGAGGGCTCATCTTCAAGAGTAGGAGGAGGTGGTGGAATTGATGTAGAGGTGGCAGGAGATGAGGAGGATTCAGAAGGAAATGGAGTTGGGGAAGAAATGGTGTGAGGCAGGGGTTGTTTGAAGGTGATAGGTGCTGGAGGTGCTGTGGAGGAAGATGGTGGTGAAGGAGGTGCTGGGGTTGCAAGAGATGAAGAATCAGGGGCTTCTGGAGCTACAACTGGCTCTTCTACTCTTGGAGACACACCCTCGGAAACCACTGGCCCGGTTGACCCAACAACATCCTCTTATGGCCTTGGTAGCCCCGCCTTCACAGCTTCAACATTAACTTCCATTGCAGTGGCTACCTCTTAATCAACATGTGGCCCTGATGGCCCTACAGGCTCTTCAGAAATTGGATCTGCAGGAGAAGGAGCAGGAGGGGCATTTGAGGACTGCGCCCAGACCAAATCTCCAAGTGCGGCTATAGATTCCTTGATGCTTATGAGCTCACTTCGCACCCATCTCACTGCATTTCTTACCATTCCCATTTCCTTAGCTGAAGTACTATGGCTTATGAAAATTGACAGAATATTGCATAGAGCACAGAATCTTTCCTTGCTCATCCAGTCTTTTGATAACATGCTTCATATTTATCTTCAGCTTCTTCTTCTTCTGATGTGGCCGCCAGGTAAGGAGAGGAGTTTTCTAAGCCACTTCTTTTCTCTTGACTTCTCTTGCCCTTGCAGTGGGCTCCACGGAGTCATCACAGTCATCTGAGGCACTTTCCACAATGCCTTCTCTGAACTGATCAACATTAGGGACATTAGCTGTGTGCTCCCCCTGAGAAGCTGCTTGCTCTTCAACAATTTGCTCTTCTTGAATAGGAGTGGTTACTCCTTACACATCTTCAATCACAATATCCTACTCCCCCTGAATGGGAGCTTCCTCCATCACCACATCTGTAGTGTGGCTTGATGCCACAACTTCTTCTTCAGGAGCAACCTCTGGCACACTTTGAGTGCTTGGAATGGAGTCTAGCACTCTTCTGAGGACTGACCCTACCATAGAAGTTGGAGGGACAATCACTTGAAATTACTCGATAGGTTCAAGGTGCTCAGGAGGAATATCCTCTATTCTGTTGCCTGCTACTTCTTCTGCTGGTGCTGCTGCTGGTTCTGCTATTGCTGGTTCTTCTGCCCTGGTATCTACATGCTCAATTGCCTCTTCCTAAACTGTTGTTGCTGCAATTGCTTGCTGGACCTCTTAGGCTTTGCCGATGATGGCTTCACCCTCAGCCACTGAAGTCTTGGTCCATATACCATTAACCAGAGAGAATCCGCTCTTCTTCAAATTTCTACTGTGGATTGCCTGCCCCATCTTCTCTAGCACTGCTCCAGACAAATTAATACCAAAATGTTGAAAAACCTTGGTAAGCAGGTGAGCATATGGAAGGGACACATTTAATTTATTCTTTTTGTCCCAAATCTGAGCAGATGCAAACTTCATCCTTTCCAAAATAGCTTCTGCCATGTTTATTTCTTAGTTCTGGATGGTCCAGAACATCATATCTGAATCTGCCTTGGTACAAGTTGAGAAAGTGGCGCTTCTGGGGACTAGAATCTGGCAAACTATAAAGTGCAGGAGGCGGTTGAAGGCGTTCATCTAGTTGATATCCAACTTCCCATCCTTAAGCTTAAACTCGAGACCAATAATCCCTAATCCTTTAGCCTGGGTGTCCATAGTGTGAACCCCACTGTGACCGGTGGTGCAAACTCTAAATAGAGACTCCAAAAGAGCATATGAGATTCTAATCTGGGTTCCTTTGACAGATGATGTCAAGGACCCGTCATGCTCAATCTTCAGGCACACATAGAAAGCTTTGACGAGATCTGGGTAACTTACCTCTGATAGAGTAGCTATCTTTGACCACTTCATCTTTTCCATTGCTGCAACCACACTGCCCATTCCATTTTTCTGCAAATCTACAACGTCTACAGCCTTATTTCCTCAAAGCTTCATTTTCATTGAGGTAAATCTTTCTTGCTACTTTGCAGTGAGAAACTCAGCTCCGTAACCCCTGACGCTGCCGGAAACACCAGAAGAGGCCATGGAATTGAATGGGGAAAGTTTCTGGATGATTGGAAGGAGAGGTGAAGCAGAAACCCTCAAGAAATTTCTCGCGGGAAGGAGTTGGAAGCTTGAAATCTTAGGGAGTCGATGCCAGAGTCGATAGGGTATCGCCTCAGGTAGATAGAGGAGATGAAGGTGATATGTGAATCGTTGCCACACAGATTTCGGGATATAAGAATTAAGGATAAAGTGACTTTTCGAAATCTGAGGCGCCATAAAGACAGAAAACGACAAACTGACTAGTTCAAGTGAAATAAAACCTTATAAAATAGCGAACCGACAAAGATATTAACAAGCAGGCAATATTTGTGGAATTTTTCTTAAATTCAGGGAGAAAAAGTAAATGATATTCTGAAAATTAATATTTCAGTTTTCATACAGATAAGTCTTTCACAATTTGCACATGCCTAGTTCCCTTCTAAGAGATGTAAATCTCTCTTCAGGTAAGGCCTTTGTGAGGATATCTACTAACTGATTATTAGTATCAATGAAAGAGATATCTATGTTACCATTTGCTACATGATCACGAATGAAATGATATCTAACCTCAATGTGTTTAGTTATTGAGTGTTGTACTGGATTTTTGGTTAGATTTATTGCACTTGTGTTGTCGCACAATAGTGGAATTGTCTTGATCTGGAGTCCATAATCCTCAAGTTGTTACTTAATCCACAGGAGTTGTGTACATCAACTTCTAGCAGCCACGTACTCAGCTTCAGCTGTAGACAGTGCCACTGAATTTTGTTTCTTTGAAGACCATGAGATCAGACATCCTGCAAGAAATTGACAACATCCACTGGCGCTTTTCCTATCTACCTTGCATCCAGCGTAGTCAGCATCAGAATAACCTACTAACTTGATTTCACATGACTTTGGATACCATAAACCTAAATCATGGGGTTTTGCCAAATATCTAAAAATTCTTTTGACACTAATTAAATGGGATTCTTTAGGGTCTACTTGATATCTAGCACACATGCATACACTAAACAGTATATCAGGTCCACTGGCAGTTAAGTAAAGTAAGGATCCTATCATACCTCTGTAAATCTTTTGGTCTATATTCTTACCTTCCTTGTCATTGTCTAACCTTGTTGATGTGCTCATGGGCGTTGACAGTGGCTTGGCATTTTCGAATCCAAACTTCTTTAACAATTCCTTAGTGTACTTAGCTTGACAGACGTGGGTGCCTTCTTTTCCTTGCTTGATTTGCAATCTAAGGAAGTAGTTAAGCTCCCCCATCATGCTCATCTCGAATTCTCCCTGCATAAGCCTTTCAAAATACTTGCAAAGAGATTCATCAGTAGAACCAAATATTATATCATCAACATATATTTGAACAAGCAACATATGTTTGATTTTAGACTTAACAAATAATGTACTATCTACTTGACCTCTAATGAAACCATGGTTCACTAGAAATGCACTTAAACGTTTGTACCATGCTCTTGGTGCTTATTTCAAACCATATAATGTTTTATGCAATTTAAATACATGATTTGGGAAATAGATGTCATCAAAACCAGGCAGTTGTTCCACATAAACTTCTTCTTTTATAAAACCATTTAAAAATGTTGATTTCACATCCATTTGAAAGAGTTTTAAATTTAATGCAGATGCATAAGCAAGTAAAATTCTAATAGCCTCAAGTCTAGCTACTGGGGCATAGGTTTCATCGAAACCTATGCCTTCCTCCTGGGAATAGCCTTGAGCTACCAGTCTGGCCTTGTTTCTTATGATCACACCAGCTTCATCCAATTTGTTCCTGAACACCCATTTGGTGCCAATCACTGGATGATCTGATGGTCTAGGAACAAGTGACCACACATGGTTTCTCTTGAACTGATTCAGTTCATCTTGCATGGCTAAAATTCAAGATTCATCAGTAAGAGCTTCATTGACTGTCTTAGGCTCTATTTGTGAAACAAAAGCTACATAGTCACAAGGAATTACATTACCTCTGGTTCTTACCCCAATTGACGGATCACCAATGATGTTTGCTAGAGGGTGATCTTTCTTATACCTCCATTCTTTTGGAAGATTATCATGAGATTTGTCCTTTTGTTGCAGATCTTCCAAAGGTGGATCTTCCTTGTCCTCAATGGATGTATCCTTTAATTTTGTGGACAATTTTTCTGCATCATCAATATCACTATCTTCTTCCTCTTTCAAGGAAGGGTTAGTTTCATCAAAAATAACGTGCACTGATTTTTCAATTAACAAGGTACGCTTATTAAATACTCTATATCCTTTAGGTTTATAGGCATACCCCATGAAGATACCTTCATCTGATTTAGCATCTAACTTACCGAGGTCTCTTTTGTCGTTGTTGTGGATGAAACATGGACATCCAAACGTCCTGAAATGACTGATCTTTGGCTTCTTCTCTTTGTATAGCTCATATGAAGTCTTCTTCAGGATTGGTCTGATCATGACTCGGTTGATTATATAACATGATGTATTGACTGCTTCAGCCCAAAAATACATTGGCAGATCATATTCTGACAGCATTGTCCTTGCCATATCCAATAGAGTTCTGTTCTTTCTTTCAGCAACTCCATTTTGCTGAGGCGTCCTTGGTGCTGAAAAATTGTGCTCTATGCCTTGATCATCACAAAACTTAGCAAATCTCTCATTCTGGAATTCTCCTCCATGGTCCGATCGAATGCTGATAATACTATACTTCTTATCCTTCTGAACCTTCTTGCTGAAGCTTACAAAACTGTCAAAAGTGTCATCTTTGTGTTCTAGGAAAGAAACCCATGTAAACCTGGAGAAGTCGTCTACAATGACAAAACCAAAATTCTTTCCTCCAAGACTTGTGGTTCTCATTGGCCCAAATAAATCCATATGTAGAATTTCTAAGGGTTTTGAGGTTGTTACCACAATCTTTGACTTGAAGGATGACTTGGTGTGCTTTCCATTTGCACATGGCCCACAAACACCATCCATTCTTGTGCTAACTTTGGGTAGGCCTTCCACCAAGCTTCTCTTGATCAACTTTCTCATGCCATCCAGACTGCAGTGGTCCAATCTTCTGTGCCACAGTTCACTTGACTGCTCTTTGCTTGTGGCCAGATAGATATCCTGATCTTTTAGTTCTTCTAGGTAAAGTACGTACATGTTCTTTTCTCTGTTGGCTTCAATGATGACTGCACCATCCTTCATAATGTGCACTTTGATTCTTGAAATCTGATTTGATGTCCTTTGTCGCACAGTTGGCTGATACTGATAAGGTTGTGCTTCAGTCCTTTGACGCATAACACATCTTTAATCACTGTTTTGCCTTTGCTGCCTACTGATCCACTGCCTATCACAGTTCCTTTTCCATTGTCTCCATAGGTGACTGTGCCTTCTTCAGCTTCTAGATGTGAGAATAACTTTCTGTTTCCAGACATGTGCCTTGAGCATCTGCTATCCAAATACCATTTAGATGCTCGAGGGTTTACCTGCAATGAAGACACTAAGCTTTAGGTACCCAAATCCTTTTGGGTCGTGGTTGGTTAGTATCATCATTTTTCTTTTGATTATCCATATTTTATATTTAGTTGGACATGATACTTTGATATGACCTAACTTATTGCAATGGCTAC
Source organism: Colocasia esculenta (assembly GCA_014218235.1). Lineage (NCBI taxonomy): Eukaryota > Viridiplantae > Streptophyta > Magnoliopsida > Alismatales > Araceae > Colocasia > Colocasia esculenta. The sequence goes on along the minus strand of CM024755.1, from coordinate 125,045,746 downwards.
AGCAAGACATCTTGGTAACCTTTTCATTTGGAGTGTATTTAAAATTTGATTTATATGTTGTGTCTTGTTCAGCTATAAACTTTGGTGTTGGATATGTTTTTAGGATGTATTATTGTTTCTTCATTGTCTGGAGGTGTGTATCCTAATCCATATTTCTTTCTACCTGACCGTCTAGCTCCTTTTAGTATTAGTGATGGTTTTCCATTTGTGAATTTATCTAATGTACATAATAGCTTTTCATTTTCTCCAATTAGTGTGTTAATCTCCTTTTTAAGTTCATCCGGAGTTTCCTATTTTTCTAGTTTAACTATCTGTTTATTTTTATTTTTTAGATCTTCACATAACAAATCGTTTCTTCTTTTTAGTTTTGTAATTTATTTTTCCATTTGCTCATTTTCAGATTTTAAATCTGAGTTAGTATTTTCTAAACATGCGATGTTTTTCTTACTTGTTTTTAGTAATTTACATACTTCTTTGTATTTACAATATAGTTCATTACAAGCTTCTTCCAAATTATCAGAATCTGATTCATTACATGAAGAAACAGATGAGTCTGATGTTACCTTGTCTTCGATGTTGGCCATGAATGCCAGGTTTGCTTCTTCTTTTTCTTCATTGCTTGAGCTTGACTCGCTGTCCAAGTCGCTACTATTGTTCCAAGCTCCTGCCATAGCTTTCTTATAATACCTTCTGAATTTCTTGGAACTATCTTTCTTTCTGAATTCAAGTTTCTTGAGTTTCAGACATTCTGCTTTGATATGTCCTGGGTTCTTGCATTCATAGCAGATTGGTTCATTTTTCTTTGTTTCTTTGACTTCAGACCTTTTGAAGTCTCTCCCTTTCTTGAAGTATCTTCTACTGGACTGATATTTCTTTTTCTTAGCTAATATTCTTTGTAGTCTTCTGGACAACATTGCTTCTTCAACTTCACTGTTGTTCATGCTCTCTTGGCTATACGATTCTTCCACTAATTCATCTTCTTCTGCCTTGAGTACGTTGGAATGCTTCTTTCCGCTAGAAGATTCTCCCAACCTTTGCATATTTTTTTCATGGGCCATGAGGGACCCAACGAGCTTCTCTAATGACTTTATCTTCAAGTCATTAGCCTCTTCTATTGTTGTAACCTTTGGAGTCCACGAGGCGGGTAGGGATCTGAGTATTTTCCTCACCATGTCTCCCATCTGATAAGTCTTGCCCAGACCAGCTAATCCATTAGTGATATCGGTGAATCTGCTGTACATCTGAGTAAAGGATTCTCCTTGCTGCATTTGGAACCTTTCGTACTATGTTACCAGAATGTCTATTCCAGTTTCTTTAACTTTGTCAGTACCTTCATATGTGATCCTTGGCTTTTCTCACATTTCCATAGCGGATTTGCAGGTTGATATACGGTTGAAATCTTTCTTGCTAAGAGAACAACATAGGATACTCTTGGCTTTTCAGTTCAAAGAGATCTTCTTCTTGTCATCTTTCGTCGATTTATCCTTCTCATTTGTGACTAGAAGATCACCTTCTTCAACAATCGACCAGATCTGATAGTCGAGTCCTTGTAAGAAGAACTCCATTCTTGTCTTCCAGTATGTGTAGTCTTCACCATCGAACAGTGGTGGCCTGTTAACTGACTGACCTTCGAAGTGACCTTGGGCTGCCATTTGATCTTTTCTCTTTAGATCGTTGGATCTTCTTCTGTGTCGAAGAGACTAGCTCTGATACCACTTGTTGCCCAGCTAGCAAGCCCAGAGGGGGGGTGAATGGGATTCTTAAAATTTGAGTACCTAACCCTGTTCACAAAAATGTTTACACAAAACACACTTCGATGACTGTTAGTGTCAGTAAAAGGAGGATGGCAAACACAAGGCAATCAAACACACGACACAAGAAACTTATCCTTGTTCGGACCTCCTCTCCACAGGAGTCCTACGTCCAGTCCCTGAGAAACAACTCAGGATTTCACTACCCAAGGGTACAGTCTGTGTAGCAACCTGAATTTTTGAGAAAAATAAAAATTTAAATAATAAATTAAAAACTCAGCTAAAGGGATATTCAAGGAAAAGCTATTAAATAAAATCCATTAAATGAAAAAGAGTAATGGGCTTTACTTAATGGATCCTCTAGAACTTATTCGGTCAAAATATGAATTTACAAATAGGAAATAAAAAGAAAATACCCTAAATTCGGAGTCTTATTATCTCCTAAATAGAAAAGGATTCTTTAAGCATTAAAAGAGGCAATAAGAGTTGGAATGAGATTCCTAAACCTACCCCATATAGTCTAGCACGAATTTAGATCTCATCCTAACCTAAATAGAGGTTGGAAAGCAAGAAAGAAGGTTGGAGTTAGGAAATCTCGTAATTAAGAGGAATTTGAGTAGTAGTAGGAATAGGAACTTGTATTTATATAAACCCTCTTGACCGACCCTAGCTTGTTGCCAAAGGTTGTTGATGTGGAGAAGAGGCCAAGGAGGAGAGAATCTCGTGGGGAGAAGGAGTTCTTGGAGCTTCTTCCTCGTTCTTGGAGATTTTAACCCTAGAAGACAAATAGAGTCAAAGGTAGGCATTCTCACGAGCATAAACCATGAAACTTTTTCTGTAGGATGTCTCATCTATCAGGAGCAAAAGCCCTCTGGTTTCGTAATTTTCCAACGAGCATATCTTTTGTTCTTGATTTTTCATGTTCTGCAACTTACATGACCCCGAACCATCTTCTTAACTATTGATCTCCTTGTATACTCAACCCCATGCTATGAGATTTTTACTGTAGGAGCTGATGCATGCTAGGCATCGTTTGCCTCTGAAAGCCCTAAATTTTGTTGAGCATGTTGCTCAAATTAAATCAATCTTGCTCTCTGTATCATGTTTTGTGTTACTCGTTATTGTTCATGCTCAAACCATGTCCAAACCATGCTCTCTCTCTAATTCCTATTTACTGGAAGTACTCTCATATGTCTAGTTTCATTTGCCCCTAGTTTCATGATTTTTCATCGTGTATGTTATGATTTTCTGAACGACCCTGTATCAAAATCTGATATTTCTGGACCGCGATCCAAGACAGAGCAGAACTCTGTCAGACTCAGTCCATGGACCTGAGAATGCGACGGCCCGACAGGTCACGTTCTCAAGCCAGTCGCGACGCCTCATCTTGTCGCGTTCTGAACGCGACAGTACCCTACGTCGCGTTCTGGTCTTCTGTCCTGGCAGCCCTATCGCGACCCTTTTCAGGCCTTGTCGCGATCTGCCCTGACCCTGTCGCTACCCTTACTGGCCTACGTCGCGTTCACAGGATTTTGCATGAAAACCCATAAAATTTGTTACTCTCACTTTCAAAAATATTCTTACGCCTTTTTAACAGTCATACACGCAATAAAAACACCTGTTTTAAAAGGAGCCATATTTAATGCTTTAAAATACATATTCACGACTTCTTTTCTGTTTATGATTTCTCTTACACATGCATACACATGAACCATCCATATATGGCTGAAATCTAGCATAAAATATCTCATAATGTATCTGGTAATTTATTGCAATAAAGTATATTAATTGCCCTATTTTAAAAGGACTTGTATTCGTTTCTTACGTTGTTTATATACCGATATCGACGCTCCACTGTTCTAGAATTCCTCTAGAACGTCGAGCACTTGTTTCTATATACACACTCTCTTGGCTTGGACGAACTCTCTGTCGGATACTCCTTCTGCCGGACTAGTGAGTCTTTGTTCAAGGCCTCCGTAAGTCTCCTCTGTCCATGGATTCCCACATGGTCGACGAGCGGGTTGTACCCTAACACCTGTTACACCCTTTAGGGATCAATATGGTCCAAACGGCTATTTGAAGTTCGCTCTCATCTCAAATCACGCCGGACCTCTGGACCTGTGCTTAACATGGCCCGTGGTAGGGTCGTGAGTTCCACCCGACTGCCAACACCATGTACGCGTGTTGTGCAACTGTTACTATCGCCTGTTACTCAGAGAGTTACGTGCATTGTCCCTTAGCCCTCATCTATACTCTACTCGCTCATCTATTCACGTTCACTCTACTATCTCATCTATTCATCTATTACTCTCATCTATTTCTCGGTACTCTATTTGGCCATTAAATTGATTGTCTACGATAAAAACATGACTATGCTAGGCAACATTATAAGGGCCCGGTCTGGTCCTTGGGAGGAGCACCTGAAAGGCTATAACTCGTGATGGTCTAATGATCTGGGTGATGGCATACACCTAACGCATGAACACGCAAGATTCTATCTATGGCAATCAATTAATCAAACAGTCAATTATTGGTTTACTTGAAACTCGTGGTTGAAAGAATATCGACCAACACTTGCTATCGTGACTTGTGCACTGTTGTGCAACTTTACTTGTTATCTTGTTATATGGCCAATCCGATATCAAAACTTGTCGTGCTATACTCTCGTGCATTGTGCTATTGTCCCTCGTTATCGTGTACCAGTACTTTCTATACGTTTCTCGTTACTCTCTCTAGTTATCCTGCTTTATAAGACATTAATCACTTAAAGCATGCTTGATCCTGAGATTTAAGTCCTACTGAGCGTTATCGCTCACCCTGCGTTATTTGTCGTTGTGTTCTCAGGTGAGACCGAGGATGAACCATACACTCAAGAGGACAGGAACGACCTGGAGTGATGTCTTGAGTACCCTAGCATCCTATTGCTATATTTAGCGTTGTAGTAGTTAGGTTTGAAGTTTAGTCTTTTACTTTTTTCAATGTAATTGGGCCCTATAGATTGGCTCTGATATTAGTAGTTGTAACTAGGCATAGGAATGTATTAATGAAATGAATTTGCTTTAGTATTATTCATTGTGCAATGGTTTGATGTCTAGCGCTCGCTCTATACCCGTTCACTTGCAACTGCCTCGCGTTCCGATATTCCGCGTCGGGGCGTGATAGTCCGCCTCAAGGACACTTACACACCCAGCCGCAGTTGGTCTTCTCTTCACAACCCGAAGAGGAAATACAACACCCTGGATCCCACCAGGTCTTCCTTCTACACAAAGGGAAACAAACACCCTGGAACCCACCAGGTCTTCCTTCAACACGAAGGGAAATAAACACAAGAATGTGTTCAGGAAGACAAGCCCCTGGACCAAGCTAACAACACAATGCTTGATCCGAAGCAAATACTGAGAGGAAGAAAATGAGCAATAATGAACTCTCTCAGTACAGAAAAATACTCTCTCTAAGATCTACACTCGATGCAGAGAGCTAAGAGCTTAGACAAGCAAAGGAGTGAAGCTTCGCTCTTTCAGATGCTCGCAGAAAGCTTGTAAAAGATTGTCATGTATGTTTCTCTGGTTTCTGGGGCTTCAGTCTTCTATATATGTCTATCATTTGAAAATTGAACATTGAAGTGTCCGTTATCTCTAAGCTTTTGTTTACGTTAAACTGCATGGCACTGTAGAGCTTTCAGTCAATGGTCGTTAGCTTTCCATGCACGCAAAGAGAGAGAATCCTCTTTGATATCCTTCGGCTTCTACTGTGTCCAATGTTGTATAAGAATGAGCTGTCAGAGATTTGCACGCATTAAAAGCTTAAACGATAGACAGTTAAGTTGTCTCTCGGTGTCAGTCAATGTTAAGAATGGTTTTATACCGAAATGGAAATTTCATTCTGTTCTTCTAAAAAGATGTTTACAGTATAAGCATGGAAATAGACGATATTGTTTGCATGCAGCGTAGTGATATGATCAGTCATAATAAATACATGGATGTGAGAGAAACGCGAGGGAAGACTTTGATTTTTTAAACTATTTGAGAATAGGTTTGAATATCAAGTCGTTATACACCATGAAATCGATATGATCATGACTTATGAAATTGTTGTGTTGATGAGTCGTTATTTATGTGAATCGTTATACATTCATAAGCAAATCGATGTACACACAAATCGTTATGCATTAATAACCGAATCGTTATAGAGATAAATCGTTATGATACTATCAGCAAATTGTTATGGACAAGTCGTTATAACCAAATCATTATGAGCAAATCGTTGTTTCACTTGTCGAGTCGATATAGTGAACGATTCGTTGTTTAATGTATCGAATCGTTACGGCGACCAAGTTGTTATGTAACTTAATGAATCGTTACAGTGACTAAGTCGTTGTGTAACTTATCGAATCGTTATGAGACTTAATAAGTCGTTATGAAACCGAAATCATTGTGAGAGCAAATCGTTGTTCTTACTTAAGAAATCGTTGCGATAACCAAATCGTTATGAGCTAGGAATCGATGTGCACACTTATCAAATTGTTACGAGAGCAAATCGTTGCGATCTTTTAGTGAATCGTTATGAGAGGCAAATCGTTGCGATGTCTTTGCGAATCGTTATGAGAGGCAAATCCTTGCGATCTCTTAGCGAATCATTATGAGAGGCAAATCCTTGCAATTCCAAAATCAATAAGATACTTATGAAATCGTTATAATACCCAAATAGGTAAAACACATAAAGTCATTATGAAAGTGTGGAAATCCTTATGACTCTACTGAAATTGTTACACTTCACAGGGAGTTGATGTGTACTTAGAAAAATTATATGCCCTGAACTTTAAATTGCTAGTATGAAGAATACTTACCAGTTTAGCTTGTTTTTTTTGTTAGATTTCCTGTGCTCAAATTTCATAGAAAATATGTTAGAAATGCACATTGTCTTAGTTTTGTTAATCACCAAAATAGATATGTAATTCATTTAAATTACATGGGAAAAATCTGATCATCAGCTTTAATATTTAACATGTGTATGTTTAAGCTTCATTTTTACCACATGTTAAGAGTAATCTCTCTACACTCATATTCATGACTCTTATGGTCAAAGAAAACATATTCTTGCAAAATATCAAAAGAATAAAAACAATACTCTAGAAGGATACAGACAAAGCAATGCAAACTTGTATATTACTGAGTAACCGGGCCATCTCACCAAACCAAGTGATTTGTCTCGCGTCAAAAAGTGGTTAACAGTTTGTAATCTCTGTGCAAGGTAATGAAAGTTAAACCACTGAGTAATCAGGAGGTCTTGCATCTGATAAATGTGATCTCTTGCATTGAAAAGTGAGATTTAACTAATTTATTGTTGTATTCTTTCATAGTTAAGAATGAAAGCAAATTCAAAAAGTCAGGATAGAAAAGCTCATTACCTGAATAAAGTTCATGTATATTGATTTTAGACCTATTATTCTACAATGTGTTAAACTTCAAGCTCATAACATCCTTGTTAAATACTTCTGCTCACTCATATAGGTCACATTAATTCACATTTGCATCATTATTTTAACTACATTCAGACCATTATGTCTTGCTCTGCTTTGTGTTGAGTGGGTTTTTATGATTACACTTGATTACACAATACCAAAAATAGAATAACTTCTTTCATATGTCAATATCACTTTGCCTCACTTATTTTGATCATTCTTGAACCTTCATTTCCATAATTTCATTTCTTTCTCTCCTACCATCTTAGTTTCTCTCTCTTGTCTATCTTTTTGATGCTGTCAAAAAGGGGGAGAATGTTCTTTATAGGGGAGAATGCAGGGATAGGGGTGTCATTGTAAGGCTTTTGGGAGATTGTGTATGAAAAGACCAAGTTTGTGCATTTATTTTGTCATCATCAAAAAGGGGGAGAATGTTGTGTTGAGTGTGTATTGGAATTTCTTAAAGTTGATTTTTAATGATGACCATTGTACATCACTCATACTTTGATTTTGATGATGACATATTTGACAATTTGTACACATTGAATATATTATAATAATGCTCAAACAACATGTTCTTGACATTTTATATTTCACATTTTACTGTTAATGACATGTTTTGATGGTCTACACTTCATATTTTTAGGTTTACATAACTTTGTCAAAGTGGTGTCAACACAAGTCCATTGTGTGTCGACACATGCATTGCTCTCCAGAAAGCAGTAAGGAGAAGAGAAGCCAGTCGTGTCAACACAGTCCAGTGTGTGTCGACACATCCCTTGCCTTCCAGAAAATAGTCAGAAGAAGGAAGACAATCGTGTCGACACGAGTTCAGTGTGTGTCGACACATCCAGTGCTATCCAGTAACAATCAGATAAGAAGGAGCCAATTGTGTCGACACTGTTCAGATGTGTGTCGACACAGGTTATCTGCCAAGCAGTAAAATAGAATCCTGTGTCGACACACAACGGATGACAATTCAGTACGTGAATTTTTCTGGACACGTGGCTGCTTAGGAATCAAGGGAATTAACCTAGATACGTGTGCCCACGCACTCCAAGGGTCCACATGGATAAATGGGACTATATATACCCATGATCCTCATACTCCAAAAGTGAGGGAGCTGGGACTTTTCCAGAAGAAGAGGAGAAGAGCGGGAAAGCTCTTATGTCCAGAAGGGGAGCAGAGGAGTGCCACCAAGGGGAAGAAGAAGAAGGGAAGAAGAGGAGGAGTTCTTGATTGAAGCATTGCTGATCAGAAGGAGATCCATCTGAGTCTGTAACTCATTTTAGTGTCAATTTCTCTGTGTGTGATCTGTGTATGTGTTCTACACAGATCGCTTAATTCTGTGTTGTTTTACATTTTCTCTTGTATTGAGATAGATCGTGCTAGATGATCTACTCTCTAATTGTGCTTGTTCTAGCAGAACATGGATCCTTCGTGGTCTAGAGGTTTTGAGTACTGTGTACTCAGGTTGGAGCCATAGTGCTCTGGGTTGAAGCTGTTGTGTTCTGGTACTTGAGCCGTCGTGCTCAAGTGCTTGTGAATTGCTGAATTAACAAGCGGTCTATGGAGTAGGTTGTCGTGCCTATCTCTTGGGTTTCTTTGAGTCGTCAAAGTAAAAGAGGTTGGAGTCGTCGTTCTCCAGGTTGTATGCACTAGTGTTAGTGGTTCCTCTGTCGTGAAGAGGTGGACGTAGAAGACACAAGTTGTGTTCTCCGAACCACCTTAAAAATCTTCTATGCACAGTGGTTTGGGTGTGGTTTGCTGTCTATATTCACTATACTTACACACCACTCTTAGATCTAATCGAATTGTGTGTATTACTCATTTTAATTCCGCTGCCATGCACACACAATCTTATTTAAGTTGTTAAAGTCACCTATCCGATCCTAACACTAAGAAGCTTCTGATTTTGGTAACATTAGTTGGTCTCTCCCATTTGAGTACAACTTCAACTTTGGAGGGATCAACGAAGATGCTATCCTTGGAGATGACATGGCCCAAGAAGTACACTTCTTCAAGTCAGAATTCACACTTACTCAGCTTTGCATACAATTTATTGTCTCGCAAGACTTGCAGTGCTATCCTCAGATGTTCTTCTTTGGTCTTTGAATATATGAGGACATCATCGATGAAGATGACCACGAACTTGTCAAGGTATGGTCAGTATATGTTGTTCATGAGTTGCATAAAGGCTGTAGGAGCATTGGTCAGACCAAAAGGCATAACGACGAATTCATAGTGTCCATACCTGCTCCTGAAAGCCGTTTTGAATATATTGTCATCCTTGATCATCATTTGATGATAGCCAGATCGAAGGTCGATCTTGGAGAAATATTGAGCTTCAGATATCTGGTCGAAAAGTTCATCGACCCGAGGCAATGGGTACTTGTTCTTGATGGTTAGCTGATTGAGTTGTCGATAGTCTATACATAGCCTCATCGATCCATCCTTCTTCTTAACGAACAACATAGGTACTCCCCATGGGGAAGTACTTGGTCTGATGAACCCCTTCTCTCATAGCTCCATTAGTTGTGCCTTCAATTCCTTTAACTCGGCAGGTGACATCCGGTACGGTTGACGCGATACCAGGGCAGCTCCAGGGATTAAGTCAATAACAAAGTTGACATCACGTTCAGGGGGAATTCCTGGCAGATCTTCAGGGAACACATCTGAGTAGTCCTAGACTATGTGTATGTCTTCTATCTTAGACCCATTCTTTTCAACTATCACGGCCGTAAGGAAAGCGAAGCAACCTTTCCTTATCATGTTGTGGGCCTTTATGGCAGAGATTAGAGACATTCTTCTCTTATGTCTAATCCCAGTGAATGACAATTTAGAGTTTTCACTAAAAGTAACTTTCCCTTTCTTACAGTCGACACTTACCCCATAAGTGGACAACCAGTCGGCTCCCAAAATCACATCATAGCCTTCCATGGGCATACACACCAGGTCAGCTTTTAGGTTATGTTCTCCGATCATTACATCAACAGATGGAAAATATTTGTTCAATTTCTCCTTCTCTCCCAGTGGTGTTGTGACAGAGAATTCACACCACATAGATATAGGTTTAATATTCAGAGTATCAACAAAGTTTTGAGATATGAATGAATGAGTTTCTCTAGTATCAAATAAAACAAATGCTGGTAGAGAGAAAATTTGTAGGGTACCTTCTACCACGCCACCTTCCTCAGCAGGCTCTTCATCATGCAGGGTTTGCAGTCTTCCCTATTTCTTAGGCACATTAGTGCACCTCTCATTCTCCTTCAATAGCGGGCACTCAGGGATACGGTGCTCACGGCTTCCACAGCGCAGACATGCACCGACCTTCCTCCAGCATTCATCAGCCGTGTGACCTGGCTATTCACAGTGCTTGCAATTGCTTTTCGCTGGAGTGTTGGGAACGAAGACCTTGGGTTTCATTTCCTGGATGAGTCCTTCCGTGATGCTAAAAGGATGCTTTTTTTTGTTAGTTGGCTTGGCAGATGTCAGACCAGGTGTTAGTTCTTTCTTCATGAACTTCCCCTTGATACGATCGGTGAAGTCCGTAGCATCTTCTAACAGTTGAGCTTTCTTCACCATCTCGACATATGTTTGGATGTCGAGAGGGGCCAGTTGAGTAATATACTGAGGCTTAAGGCCATTGAGGAAATGCCTACCCTTCATTTTTTTCGTATTCACCAGATGGTCAGCATATCGGGCTAGTCTTGAAAACTGTGCTTCATATTCAGCCACAGATAGGCTCCTCTGTTTAAGAGCAGCAAACTCCGCAGCCTTCTTCTCCTGAACACACTTAGAAAAATACATAGAGTTAAAGGCTTCCTTGAACTCATTCCAGGTGAATTGACCATTCTCCCTGGTAGCTTCCACTGACTCCCACCAAGAGCGGGCATCCTTCTCCAGTTGAAATGTAGCTAGTAGCAGCTTGTCCCCAGCTGCACATTGCATTACATGGAAATTCTTTTCTATCTCCTTCAGCCAGTGCTCGGCCTCGTCTGGATCCATGGAACCACTAAACCTAGGCGGGTTCAAGCTTCTGAAGTTACGATGCAGCTCGCCTGCACCGCCACGATTCCCTTCGCCTTGTGTAGCTTGCAGAAGTGAACGGGTGAGTTCTTGGATAGTTTGTTGCATGCCCCTCATCTGATCACGTTCAGCAGTCATCTTAGTTGCTTAAGTTCCTACAAAAGTAACTTGTTATTATAGTATTGATGTGGAATTTAATTTGTGCATGTATGGGTACATTTTAACTAGTTACCCTTGGTTCAAACCATAGCTCATGTAGGTAGGGTAACTAACTCTAGTCGAGGCTGGTCAACCTAGATCATCCTACACTTAAAAACAACCTAGGCTCTGATACCGCAAAACTGTCATATCCCGACGTGGAATATCGAAACATGAGGCAGTTGCAAGTAAACGGGCACAAAGCATGTATCCTTTTCCTGTCCTGACTCAGGCGCAGAACCTGAGAACGCGACGGCCCGATAGGCCGCGTTCTCAGGGGCTGATCGAGACCAGCAACCCATCACTTTCTGAACACGATAGGCTCTGGCGTCGCGTTCTGGCCGTCTGACCTAAACGACCCGTCACGACCTTTGATAGTCTTTGTCACGTTCTGGATGTACCCTGCCGCGATCCTTATAGGGGTACGTCGCCTTCTAGATTTTTGTGCATAAACCCTATATTTTTGCTAGTCTTGACTTTCTACAATAACCACACACCTTGTTAGCTATCTTAAACACAGTAAACAATGTTGTTAAAACTTGGATATGTAATAGTTAATTAAAAGCCATACACATGATCTTTTCATCTCCATGATTCTCTTTATCACATGCAAATACTTGAAATCATCCGTTATGACTTGACTTGGCATGAAAATATCTCATAATATATCTGGTAAATTATATAAATTGCACTACTTTTAATGGATTTGTCTTCGTTTCTCGCGTTGTTTTGGGAATACCGTTACCGACGCTCCACTATTCTAGAATTCTTCTGGAACGTCGAGCACTTGTTTCTATATACACTTTCTCTTGACTTGGACAAACTATTCGTTGGATATTCTTTCTGTCGGACTAGTAAATCCTTGTTCAAGGCCTCCGTAAGACTCCTCTGTCCATGGATTCCCACATGGTTGTTGAGCTGGTTGTACCCTGACACCTATGATACCCTTTAGGGATCAGTAAGATCCAAATGAACTTAGAATGCTCTCGCTCTTATCTTGAATCATGCCGTACCTCTAGACCTGTGCATAACATGGCCAGTGGAAGGGTAGTGAATTCCACCTGACTGCCAACACCATCTGTGCGTGTTGTGCAACTGTTACTATTGCCTGTTTACTCGACGTTTCATGTGCATTGACCTATAGTTCTCATATATACTCTACTCGCTCGTCTATTCACACTCTCTCTACTATCTTGTCCATTCATCTAGTACTCTTATCTATTTCTTGGTACTCTCTATTGGTCATTTGACTGATTGTCTAAAGATAAACAATATAACTAATGCCTGGCAATATAAAAGGGTCCGGTCTGGTCATAGGAGGTGCGCCCAAAAGTGCTATTTGCCCGCGGGAGTTAATTGACCAGAGTGTTTGGCATTACACTTAAGTGCTATCTATCTCGACTATCTATATGACAATCAAAGTGCTATACTATACTGGTTGTGCTATTGTTATACATTGTGCTATTTGTGCTAATGGCCATCCTGCTATGTGCTATATTTGGAAACTTGTGCTATTTCAATCACCTACTATCGTGCTATCTCTTACGTTACTTAACTCTCTCGCTCTATCATGTAGTTACTCTGCTTCTTAATACATTAATCATTTAAAGCATGCCTGATCATGAGATTTAAGTCCTCCTAGGTGTTATTGTTCACCCTACGTTATTTGTCATGCGTTCTCAGGTGAGACCGAGGAGGATAATTACACTCAAGAGGATGGGAATGACCAAGAGTGAAGTCAAGAGTACCCTGAAGTCTTAGTATTATGGTTAGAGTCTTAGTTTAGTCCTTTTACTTTTATTCAATGTAATTGAGCCCTATAGAATGGCTCTGATATTAGTGGTTGTAATAGACATTTGAGGAATTATTAATGAGATGCTTTTGCTTTGGTATTTATTCTTGGTCCAATGGTTTGATTGGATTGCGGTCCAGGCTTTCCATGTTTTGATACAGAGTCGTTCAAAAATAAAAATCTCAATGTACAGATGATGAAAAATCATGAAACCAAATGTAGACGAATCTAGACATGCAAGGGTACACACAGTAAATAAGAATTTGAAAGTAATCATGGTCTTGACAGAGTTTAAACGAGTTCATGCACGAAGAACACAGAACAGTGTATAGTATAGGGAAAAGAATAAATTCGAGTAGTATACTGAATGAAAATTAGGGGTTTCGGGGGCAAAAGATTCCAGACAACGAGCAGTATATCTAGTTAAAATTTCGTGGCATGAGACCAAGTGTACATGGAGATCTAAATTAAATATGATGGCTCGGGGATATGATGAAGATAGAACTTCAAAAATCAAGATCAAAAGATATGGTCGATGAAAATTAGAGAAACTAGAGGGCTTTTGTTCCTGATGTTAGGAAGACGAGATTAATTAGGTTTAGCTTGTGAGAATGCCTACCTTTGGGTCGATTTGCCTTCTAGGGCTTTGAACTCGAAGAACAAGGGTTGGATCTTGAGCAAGCCTTCTCCCCACATTTTCTCCCTTCCATTGGCCTCTCCTCCACGTCTAGCAAGCCTCAGCAACACATTAGGGCTGGCCATGGAGAGGTTGGGGGGTATTTAAACTTCCCTTGTTTCTACTTCCTATTATGACTCTAATTCTTATTTAATTATGAGTTTTCCTTATTTCTTTCAACCTTCCAAGCTTGCCATATCCTAATTGGGTTAGGTTGGGTTGCAATTTTGTGCCTAGCCCATTTGGGTAGGGTTAGGAGTCCAATTCCAATACAAAATAGCTATTTTAATTTTTAGGAAATATTAAAGATACAAATTTAGGGTATTTTTTATTATTCTTCTTTTAAAAATCCCTATTTTGGCCCAATAAATTTTATATGATCCATTTAACAAAGCCCATCACTTCTTTTTGTTTAATGGGTTTTAATTAATTCACTTTTCTTTAATTTCCAATTTATTTATTATTATTATTATTTTTTTTGAAAAATCAGGTTGCTACCGATCACTTGGACAGAGTTTGTTATAGCTTTTGAGAAGCCTTCTGCCCCACCTATGTCAGGACTAAGAGGTTGTACCAGTTCTTGGACTTGACACAGGGGGAGATGACAGTAGTCCAGTATAGAGCCAAATTCGTAGAGTTGGGGCATTATGCACTACAGATTATGGCAGATGGGAGCTTGAGGACCCAGAAGTTTGTGAAAGGTTTGAGGCCAGAGCTCAAGCAGGAGTTGATAATTGCTCGTGCCACCGACTTGGATGCGGCCTATCAGACAGTGACAACATTAGTGGCTAACACCTTGCGGACCCGTGGGCAGACCAGAGTTGTTCAGGCGCAGGTGGGTCCATTCCAAGAGAGGCAGCAACAGAGTACTTCTCAGCAGACTCTGAGGACATCGACTTCCTTTGCGTCTTCATCTGTGGAGACGTCGTCGAGGTCAGGGTCTAGGAGGAGGTTTTTTCAGGACAGGAGGCAATCCGAGCAGAGGAAGCTTTCAGTGGAGAGCGTCCAGCAACCTACGGGGCAGCCACAGTAGCAGAGCCATCGTTCTTTTTCTGGTAGGTGTTATCAGTGTCACCAGTTGGGCCACATGACGTGAAATTACCCTCTGTTACCTCGAGACTCACAACAGTAGAGTCAGCCTCAATTACGTACTCAGCAGCAACAAGTTCCTTTGTAGCAGAACCAGCAGACTTCGAGTTCAGGCAGGTCGATGACCAGGGCTCGTGTCATGCACATGACCCGAGAAGAGGCAGAGGCAGCTCAGCTTGTGGAAGGTACTGTGACTTTTTTTGGTTTTGCAGCTAGAGTTTTGTTTGATTCCGGTGCCTCCCACTCTTTTGTTTCAAAGGAGTTTTTAGATTCCCTTGGGGAGCTGGACATGGGAGTGTCTAGTGAGCTTGTTGTGGAGCTGCCGACATGAGATTTTGCCCTTACCTCGTATTCTGTTGAGGGGGTACTTGTAGCAACCTGGATTTTTCAAAAAAATATTAAAAATAAATAATAATAAAAGTTTAATAAAAATAAAATAAAAGTAATTAGAAAATTAAAGAAAAGAGAATTAAATAAAAACCATCAAATGAAAATAAGTAATGGGCTTTATTAAATGGACCCATTAGAAATTAGCAGACTAAATTAGAGATTTTAAAAAGGGAAATATTAGAGAAATACCCAAAATTCGTAACTAAAATATTACTTAAATAGAAAAAGAGGTATTTAATGCATTAAAAATAGAAGTTTGAGTGGGATTGGGATTCCTAAACCTACCCTAATCGGTTGGCCACGAAATCCTCTCTCTCCCAACCTAAATAGGAGATCTCTTGCTTAAAAAGGGGAGAGGAAAATAGAAGATTCGGAATTTAATAGGAATTAGACTTAAATTAGGAAAGGGAATAGGGAGAAGCTTAAATACTTCTCTTAAACCCTCATGGCCGGCCCTAGCTCGTGCCAAGAGGTTCCTGGACCAGGAGGAGAGGCCAAGAGGAGGAGAATTCGTGGAGAAGAGGGATCTCTCAAGTTCTTCCCAGAGTTCTTCAAGTCTTAACCCTAGAAGAGGAAAATGATCAAAGGTAGGCATTCTCACAAGTATAAAATATGAAACTTTTTTTGTAGGATGTGTCGTCTATCAGGAACAAAAGCCCTTTGGTTTCATAATTTTCCACCGAGCATATCTTTCGTTCTTGATTTTTCATGTTCTGCAACTGAGATGACCCCGAACCCTCTTCTCAATTCTTGATCTCCTTGTATACTCAACCCCATGCCACGAGATTTTTATTGTAGGAACTGATGCATGTTAGGCATCTTTTGCCCCTAAAAGCCCTAAATTTGATTCATCCTATCTTGCGAATTTAATTGTTGATCTCAACTATGTACTGTTTCATGTTCATCATGAATACTCGTGTTTAAAACATGTCTAAGCCCTGGATGTTTTCTAATTCCTAATTATTGTAAGTACCCATGCATGTCTAGGTTGTTTTGCAACTGGTTTCATGATTTTTCATTGACTATACAATTAGTTGTGATTTTATGAATCACCCTGTGTCAAATAGGGTAAGTTCTGGCCCGCAATCCAATGTGAAGTCTTTTCCCTGTCGGACTCGGGCGCAGACCCTGTGAATGCGACAGCCTGATAGGCTGCATTCACAAGGGCTGTCACGACAGCACCCTCTGTCGCGATCTGATCACGACAGGCCTGTCGTCGCGATCTGCTGCCCGACCTGACTAGGCCTGTCGCGACCTGTACAAGACCCCGTCGCGATCTTAGTTGACCCCGTCGCGACCCTCATTAGGGTACGTCGCGATCTGGGTTCTTTTTGCAAGAAACTCCCTGTCTCAGCAATGCTTGATTATCTACAGTGTTTGTACTCTTGTTTAACAGTCTTACATACAGAAAATAACTCTTGTTATAAATAAAACATTTATGTATGATTAAAATACATGCACATGATCCTTTCTATCTACAATTTCATGACACTTACACACACTTTGAACCATCCAATTATGGCGAAATTTGCCATGAAATTATTTCCTAGTATATCTGGTAATTTATGCAATTAAATCACCATATTTTAAATATAATTGTCTATTGTTTTATCGCGATGTTTTGGGAATACCGATATCGACGCTCCACTGTTCTAGAACTCCTCTAGAACGTCGAGCACTTATTTCTATATACACACTTTCTTGACTTAGACGAACTCTCCGTCGGATACTCCTTCTGCCGGACTAGTAAGTCTTTGTTCAAGGCCTCCATAAGTCTCCTCTGTCCATGGATTCCCACATGGTCGATGAGCCGGTTGTACCCTAACACCTATTACACCCTTTAGGGATCAATATGGTCCAAACAACTATTAGAAATTCACTCTCGTCTTGAATCACGCCGGACCTCTGGACCTGTGCTTAACATGGCCAGTGGTAAGGTCATGAGTTCCGCCTGACTGACAACACCAAGTGCGCGTGTTGTGCAACTGTTACTATCGCCTGTTTACTCGACACGTTACGTGCAATGTCCACTAGCTCTCATCTATACTCTACTCGCTCATCTATTCACGTTCACTCTACTATCTTGTCTATTAATCTAGTGCTCTCATCTACTTCTTGGTACTCTATATTGGCCATTGACTGAATGTCTAAAGATAAACAATATAACCAATGCCTGGCAATATTTAAATGATCAGAGTGTTTGGCATTACACTCAAGTGCTATCTATCTTGACTATCTAAATGACAATCAAAAGTGCTATATTCTCTCGTTGTCCATTGACAACAAAGTGCAATACTATACTCGTTGTGCTATTACTATACTTGTGCTATTATGCTATGGCCATCTTGCTATTATTGTGCTATTCCCGACACTTGTGCTATTTTTGGAAAGTCTATATTTGGAAAGTCTTGCTATTTCGTTCATGTGCTATCCTGCTATCTTGTACTTGACTCTCTCGCTATATCATTAGTTACTCTGCCTTTAATGCATTAATTACTGAAAGCCTGCTTGAGGTTGAGATTTAAGTCCTACTAGGCGTTATCGCTCACCCTGCGTTAATTGTCGTTGTGTTCTCAGGTGAGACCGAGGATGAACCATACACTTAAGAGGACGGGAATGACTTGGAGTGATGTCATGAGTACCCTAGCGTCCTATTGCTATGTTTAGCGCTGTAGTAGTTAGGTTTGAAGTTTAGTCTTTTACTTTAATTCAATGTAATTGGGCCCTATAGATCGGCTCTGATATTAGTGGTTGTAACTAGGCATTTGAAAGTATTAATGAAATGAATTTGCTTTAGTATTATTCATTGCGACATGGTTTGATGTCTAGTTCTTTCTCTATACCCATTACTTGCAACTGCCTCGCGTTTCGATATTCCGCGTCAGGGCGTGACAGTTTTGTGGTATCAGAGCCTAGGTTATTCTTAAGTATAGGATGATCTAGGTTAACCTGCCTCGACTAGAGTCAATTATCCACCTATGTGAGTTGAGGTTAGAGCCAAGGGTAACTAGCTAAAATAAACTCACACACGCACAAATTAAATTCCACATCGATATCATGGCAATAAGTTATTTTGTAGGAACTAAGCAATCAAGATGACTGCCGAATGTGCTCAAATGAGGGGCATGCAACAGACCATCCAAGAACTGACACGCGCCATTGTGCAAGCTACTTAAGGAGGTGGCAATCGTGGTGCAGGCGACCTGCATCGCAACTTCAGAAGTTTGAACCCACCTAGGTTCAGCGGATACATGGATCCGGATGAAGTTGAGCACTAGCTCCAAGAGACGGAAAGAATTTTTCATGTCATGCGATGTGCAGCGGGGGACAAGCTACTATTGGCCACGTTCCAACTGGAGAAGGATGCCCCCGCTTGGTGGGAGTCAGTGGAAGCTACTAGAGAGAATGGGCAATTCACCTGGAATGAGTTTAAAGAAGCATTCAACTCCAAATACTTCTCCGAGTGTGTTCAAAAAAAGAAGGCTACGGAATTCGCTGCTCTTAAACAGCGGAGCTTGATTGTGGCCAAATATGAAGCCCAGTTCTCTAGACTGGCACGCTATGCTGTACATCTAGTGAACACTGAAAGGATGAAGGCGAAGCGCTTTCTAAGCGGCCTTAAGCCCCACTACATCACTCAACTCGCACCTCTCGACATTAAGACTTATGCCAATATGGTAAAGAAAGCCCAATTGCTGGAAGACGCTACGGACTTCACCGACCGTATCAAAGGGAAGTTCGTCAAGAAGGAAGTGACCTCGGGTCATTCATCTGCTAAGCCTACCAACGGCAAGAAGCGTCCCTTCAACATCACAGAGGGATCTAACCAAGAAAGGAAACCCAAGGTTTTCGTACACAACACTCCAACAAAGAGCCACTGCAAACACTGTGACAAGCCTGGTCACACGGCTGATGAATACTGGAGGAAAGCCGGCGCGTGTCTGCGCTGCGAAAGTCGCGAGCACCATATCCCCGAGTGCCCGCTATTGAAAGAGAATGAAAGGCGCCTTAATGCGCCTAAGAAACAGGGCCGACTGCAAGCCCTGCATGATGAGGAACCTGCTATGGAGGGTGGCGTGGTAGAAGGTACCCTTCAAGTTTTCTCATTATCAACATTTGTTTTATTTGATACTGGAGCCACTCATTCATTTATATCTCAAAACTTTGCTGATACTATGAATGCTAAACCTATATCCATGGGTTGTGAGTTCTCTGTCACAACGCCACTAGGGGAAAAGGAGAAATTGAACAAATACTTTGCCTTTGCTGATGTAATGATCGGAAACCATAACCTAAAAGCCGACCTGGTGTGTATGCCCGTTGAAGGCTATGATGTAATTTTGGGAGCCGACTAGTTGTTCGCATATGGGGCAAGTGTCGACTGTAAGAAAGGGAAGGTTACCTTTAGTGACTTTCCTAAACTGGCATTCTCTAGGATTAGACATATAAGAGACGGATGTCTCTAGTCTCCGCCATAAAAGCCCACAACATGATGAGGAAAGGCTGTATTGCTTTCCTAGCAGCCGTAGTAGTGGAAAAGAAGGGTTCCAAGATAGAAGACATACATATAGTACAGGACTACCCAGATGTATTCCCCGAAGACCTATTAGGGATTCCCCGTGAACGAGATGTCAACTTCGCCATTGAGCTGATTCCTGGAGCCGCACCGGTATCGCATCAACCGTACCAGATGTCACCTACCGAGCTGAAGGAATTGAAGGTGCAACTGATGGAGCTACTAGAAAAGGGGTTCATCAGACCAAGTACTTCCCCATGGGGAGCACCTGTGCTATTTGTAAGGAAGAAAGATGGATCGATGAGGTTGTGCAACAACTATCGACAACTCAATCAACTCACCATCAAGAACAAGTACCCTTTGCCCAGAGTTGACGAACTATTCGACCAAATATCGAGAGCTCAATATTTCTCCAAGATCGATCTTCGATTTGGCTACCACCAAATGAGGATCAAGGAGGACGATATCTTCAAGACGGCTTTCAGGAGCAGGTATGGACATTATGAATTCGTCGTTATGTCTTCTGGGCTAACCAATGCTCCTGCAGCCTTTATGCAACTCATGAACAGCATATATCGGCCCTACCTCGACAAGTTAATGGTCGTCTTTATCGATGACATCCTAATATACTCCAAGACCAAGAAGAGCATGAAGAACACCTGAAGACAGCACTACAAGTTTTGCAAGACAACAAGCTATACGCAAAGCTTAGCAAGTGTGAATTCTGGCTCGAAGAAGTATCCTTCTTGGGCCATGTCATCTCAAAGGACGGCATCTCCATTGATCCCTCCAAAGTCGAAGTTGTACTCAACTGAGAGAGACCAACCAATGTCACCAAAATTAGAAGTTTCATAGGATTGGCTGGCTATTATAGGTGGTTCATCAAGGACTTCTCAAAGATCGCCGTTCCTCTCATGCGTTTGACACGAAAGGAGAATTCATACTCCTGGAGTAAAGAGTGTGAGAAAAGTTTCTAAACCCTCAAAGACTGTCTAACCTCAGCACCTATTCTCACTCTGCCAATAGAGGGAGAAGGTTTCTCTGTCTACACCGATGCCTCAGGAATCGGGCTAGGTTGTGTACTCATGCAAAAGGAGGTCATCACCTATTCTTCAAGACAACTGAAGACACATGAAGTCAACTACCCTGTACATGATCTCGAGCTGGCTGCCGTGGTCTTCGCCTTGAAGATTTGGAGACACTATCTATATGTCG
Organism: Colocasia esculenta; assembly: GCA_014218235.1. Lineage (NCBI taxonomy): Eukaryota > Viridiplantae > Streptophyta > Magnoliopsida > Alismatales > Araceae > Colocasia > Colocasia esculenta. Next base: position 125,024,629 of record CM024755.1, on the reverse strand, counting down.
AGCAATTCACTGTCTACTCAGACCATAAAAGTCTGAAGTATTTATTATCTCAGAAGGAACTCAACATGAGACAAAGGAGATGGCTGGAATACTTGAAAGATTTCGATTTCCACATCCAATACCACCCAGGCAAGGGAAATGCCATGGCTGATGCTCTTAGTAGGAAGCCAAAGACATTTGTCTCAAGTCTAGTCCTTGGAGAGATGCAACTACTAGAACAATTCGCAAGGTTAAACTTAAATATCGAACATAGAGATGTTCGAGTCTTGGTTGCCAATATCAAGATTCAATCTGATCTGCTAGAGGAGATCAAAGCTCAACAAGACGACGATCCATTCTTAGTTCGCATCAAAGAAATTCTAATTGAAAGACCGGACTTTGCAATGACTGAAGACGGAAGGCTTGTCTTTCAAGGAAGGACATGTGTTCCCGACAATGAAGAACTAAAGAGAAGACTAATGGATGAAGCTCACAAGACAAGGTATACTATTCATCCAGGAGGTACCAAAATGTATCAAGATATGAAAAGAACGTTTTGGTGTCCGAACATGAAAAGAGAGGTAGCTGAACATGCCGTTCACTGCCTTACTTGCCAACAAGTAAAAGCGGAACACCTGTGACCTGCTGGTGTACTCAGACCGCTTGATATTCCAGAATGGAAATGGAAAAGCATCGGCATGGACTTCATCATGGGTTTACCCAAGACTCGTGGTGGACTCGACACCATATGGGTCATTGTGGATCGACTAACCAAATCCGCCCACTTTCTGCTTATAAAGAGTAAATGGTCAGTGGTGGTACTAGTTGCCTTATACGTCAAGGAGATTGTAAGACTACATGGCATTCCATCATCTATTATTTCGGATCGAGATCCGAGATTCACATCTCATTTTTGGAAAGGACTGCAAGGTGCACTGGGTACTAAACTCAACTTTAGTACCGCATTCCATCCACAAACCAATGGGCAAATTAAAAGAACCAACCAAATAGTGGAAGACATGTTGAGAGCTTGCTTGATTTTCAAGGTTATTGGAATGAGCACCTACCACTAATTGAGTTCGCTTATAACAACAGCTATCAGGCAAGCATTAAGATGGCACCATTCGAAGCGGTCTACGGAAGGAACTGTAGATCTCATGCATGCTGGAATGAGGTTGGAGAACAACAATGGCTAGGCCCAGACATGGTGCAACGGACAACGAAGGACATTCAGGTAATCAGAGACCGGCTCAAGATTGCCCAATCCAGACAGAAGAGCAACGCCGACAAAAGAAGGCGTGATCTGGAATTTCAAGTGGGTGATCATGTATTTCTAAAAGTGTCACCTACTCGCGGCATCCAAAGATTCGGTGTAAAGGGAAAGCCCAGCCCTAGATTCATCGGTCCTTTTGAAGTACTCGAAAGGGTTGGTGGGGTTGCATACCGGCTGGCGTTGCCACCGGATCTGTCATGTGTAACAATGTGTTCCATGTTTCCATGCTTAGGAAATATGTGTACGACCCCACGCACATCATTCGCCACAAGAAGTTGGTATTGAACAAGGATGTGACATACGAAGAGAAGCCAGTCAAGATACTGGAACGGAAGATACAACAACTCAGGAACCATCCTATCCATGTGGTTAAAGTCCTATGGAATAACCGTGGAGTGGAAGAAGCAACCTGGGAACCGGAAGGAACCATTAGACAGAACTACCCCGATCTTTTCGGTAAGACATTTCCTCCATTATGAACATATGAATTTGGGGACCAAATTCTTTTTAAGAGGGTGAGGATGTAGCAACTTGGATTTTTCAAAAAATATAAAAATAAAAGTTTAATAATAATAAAAATAAAAGCAATTAGAAAATCAAAGAAAAGAGAATTAAATAAAACCCATCAAATGAAAATAAGTAATGGGCTTTATTAAATGGACCCATTAGAAATTAGTGGGCTAAATTAGAGATTTTGAAAAGGGAATAATAGAGAAATACCTAAAATTCGTAACGAAAATATTACTTAAATAGAAAAGAGGTATTTAATGCATTAAAATAGAAGTTTGAGTTGGATTGGGATTCCTAAACCTACCCTAATGGGTTGGCCACGAAATCCTCTCTCTCCCAACCAAATAGGAGATCTCTTGCTTAAAAAGGGGAGAGGAAAATAGGAGATTCGTAATTTAATAGGAATTAGACTTAAACTAGGAAAGAGAATAGGGAGAATCTTAAATACTTCTCTTAAACCCTCATGGCCGGCCGTAGCTCGTGCCAAGAGGTTCCTGGACCAGGAGGAGAGGCCAAGAAGAGGAGAATTCGTGGAGAAAAGGGATCTCTCAAGTTCTTCCCCGAGTGCTTCAAGTCTTAACCCTAAAAGAGGAAAACGATCAAAGGTAGGCATTCTCACAAGCATAAACCATGAAACTTTTTCTGTAGGATGTCTCATCTATCAGGAACAAAAGTCTTTTGGTTTCATAATTTTCCACCGAGCATATCTTTCGTTCTTGATTTTTCATGTTCTGCAACTGACATGACCCCGAACCCTCTTCTCAATTCTTGATCTCCTTATATACTCAACCCCATGCCACGAGATTTTTACAGTAGGAACTGATGCATGTTAGACATCTTTTGCCCCTAAAAGACCTAAATTTGATTCATCCTACCTTGCGAATTTAATTGTTGATCTCAAATATGTACTGTCTCATGTTCATCATGAATACTCATGTTTAAAACATGTCTAAGCCCTGGATGTTTTCGAATTCCTAATTATTGTAAGTACCCATGCATGTCTAGGTCGTTTTGCAACTGGTTTCATGATTTTTCATTGACTATACATTTAGTTGTGATTTTCTGAATCACCCTGTGTCAAATAGGGTAAGTTCTGGCCCGCAATCCAATGTGAAGTCTTTTCCCTGTCAGACTCGGGCGCAGACCTTATGAACGCGACGGCCCGATAGGCCGCATTCACAAGGGCTGTCGCCACAGCAGATCGCGACAGGCCTGTTGTCGCGATCTCATGCCCGGCCTGACTAGGCCTGTCGCGACCTGTACAAGACCCCGTCGCGATCTCAGTTGACCCCGTCACGACCCTCATCAGGGTATGTCGTGATCTAGGTTCTTTTTGCAAGAAACCCCCTTGTCTCAGCAATGCTTGATTATCTACAGTGTTTGTACTCTTGTTTAACAGTCTTACATACAGAAAATAACTCTTGTTATAAATTAAACATTTATGTATGATTAAAATACATGCACATGATGCTTTCTATCTACAATTTCATGACACTTACACACACTTTGAACCATCCAATTATGACGAAATTTGGCATGAAATTTTTTCCTAATACATCTGGTAATTTATGCAATTAAATCACCATATTTTACATATAATTGCTTATTGTTTTCTCGCGATGTTTTGGGAATACCGATATCGACGCGCCACTGTTCTAGAACTCCTCTAGAACGTCGAGCACTTGTTTCTATATACACACTTTCTTGACTTGGACGAACTCTCCGTCAGATACTCCTTCTGCCAGACTAGTAAGTCTTTATTCAAGGCCTCCGTAGGTCTCCTCTGTCCATGGATTCCCACATGGTCGATGAGCCGGTTGTACCCTAACACCTATTACACCCTTTAGGGATCAATATGGTTCAAACAGCTATTAGAAATTCACTCTCGTCTTGAATCACGCCGGACCTCTGGACCTGTGCTTAACATGGCCAGTGGTAAGGTCGTGAGTTCTGCCTGACTGCCAACACCAAGTGCGCGTGTTGTTCAACTGTTACTATCGCCTGTTTACTCGACGCGTTATGTGCAATGTCCACTAGCTCTCATCTATACTCTACTCGCTCATCTATTCACGTTCACTCTACTATCTCGTCTATTCATCTAGTGCTCTCGTCTACTTCTTGGTACTCTATATTGGCCATTGACTGATTGTCTAAAGATAAACAATATAACCAATGCCTGGAAATATTTAAAGGGCCCGATCTGGTCCTGGGATGTGCGCCCGAAAGTGCTAGTGCCCATAGGAGTTAAATGATCAGAGTGTTTGGCATTACACTCAAGTGCTATCTATCTTGACTATCTAAATGACAATCAAAAGTGCTATATTCTCTCGTTGTCCATTGACGACAAAGTGCTATACTATACTCGTTGTGCTATTACTATACTTGTGCTCTTGTGCTATGGCCATCTTGCTATTATTGTGCTATTCCCGACACTTGTGCTATTTTTGGAAAGTCTTGCTATTTCGTTCACGTGCTATCCTGCTATCTTGTACTTGACTCTCTCGCTCTATCATTAGTTACTCTGCCTTTAACGCATTAATTACTTAAAGCCTGCTTGAGCCTGAGATTTAAGTCCTACTGGGCGTTATCGCTCACCCTGTGTTAATTGTCGTTGTGTTCTCAGGTGAGACCGAGGATGAACCATACACTCAAGAGGACGGGAACGACCTGCAGTGATGTCATGAGTACCCTAGCGTCCTATTGCTATGTTTAACGTTGTAGTAGTTAGGTTTGAAGTTTAGTCTTTTACTTTAATTCAATGTAAATGGGCCCTATAGATCGGCTCTGGTATTAGTGGTTGTAACTAGGCATTTGAAAGTATTAATGAAATCAATTTGCTTTAGTATTATTCATTGCGACATGGTTTGATGTCTAGTTCTCACTCTATACCCTTTACTTGCAACTGCCTCACGTTCTGATATTCTGCGTCGGGGCGTGACAGTACCAGTGCAGATTTAGGGTTAGAGTTCGCTAGCTTGGTTGTTTGCTATGAAGTTACAAGATTTTGATGTGATTCTGGGTATGGACTGGCTCGAGCAGTACAATGCAGTGGTGGATTGCAGGAAGAAGAGGGTGTACCTATGGATACCCGAAGAAGCTGCCTTCTATTTCTAGGGTATCATACCTCTTACTTCCCGTTTCTTGATTTCTGCTTTGAGAGCACAAAGGTTGTTGGCTTCTAGGTGCCAGGGTTTCCTTGCCACTGCTGTACATGTTGACCAGACACCTCATGGTATGGAAGACATTCCTGTGGTTTGTGAGTTTCTAGATGTCTTCCCAGACGAGCTACATAGTCTACCACCAGATAGAGAGATTGAGTTTACTATTAAGCTTGTTCCTGGCACTGCACCTTTTGCACAGGCACCATACCGTATGGCACCAGCAAAGTTGCGGGAGTTGAAGAAGCAATTAGAGGAGCTGTTGGAGAAAGGCTACATTCGTCCTAGCTTTTCTCCTTGGGGATCCCCAGTATTATTTCTAAAGAAGAAGCATGGTAGCCCACAACTGTGAATTGATTACCAGAAGCTGAATCAAGTGACCATGAAGAATAGGTATCCTCTACCTAGGATTGATGATCTCTTTGATCAGCTTCAGTCAGCTCGAGTATTTTCCAGGATTGATTTGATATCAGGTTACTATTAGTTGTGGATCAGAGATTCAGATATGGAGAGGACAACCTTCAAGACCAGATACAAGCAATTTGAGCTTTTGGTGATGCCGTTTGGGCTCACCAATGCGCCAACGACCTTCATGGATCTGATGCACAGGGTGTTTCACCAGTTCTTGGACCAGTTTTTCGTGGTGTTTATTGACAACATCTTGGTATACTCTACTTCAGAGGAGGAGAACGCCCAGCACTGAGGATCATGTTGTAGACTCTATGAGAGCACCAGCTATATGCCAAGCTTAGTAAGTACGAGTTTTGGATGCAGTAGGTTCACTTTTTGAGGCATGTGATCTCAGGTGATGGAGTTTCTGTAGATCCAGTGAAGGTCGAGGCAGTTATGCAGTGGGAGAGACCTCGCACAGTGACAAAGATATGTAGTTTCATTGGCTTGGCTGGTTACTACTACAGGTTTATTAGAGATTTTTCGCAGATTTCAGCACCCTTGACTCGTTTGACGAGGAGTACCTTTTGAGTGGTTGGAGTAGTGTGAGCAGAGCTTCATGGAGTTGAAGCAACTGCTTATGTCAGCACTAGTCTTGGTGTTACTTTCAGGTACGAAGGGTTTTGAGGTCTGCACAGATACTTCTGGAGTTGGTTTAGGAGCAGCCTTGATGTAGCATGGTCGAATGGTGGCTTATGCCTCGCGTCAGCTAAAGCCCCACATGAAGAGTTACCTTAACCACGACCTAGAGCTTGCAGCCGTGGTTTTTGCTTTGAGGATTTGACGCCACTATTTGTACGGTGTGAGGTTTGTGGTTCGCACCAACCACCGGAGCCTGTAATATGTCTTTTCGATAGAGAGATTTGTACATGAGGCAGCGATGCTGGATGGAGTACCTGAAGGACTTTGATTCAGTATTGAGTATCAGCCTGGGAATGCTAATGTAGTTGCAGATGCTTTGAGTGGGAAGGCACATGTAGTACCCCGAATTCATTAATATGAAATATAGATAAATTGAAATTTTATCAATTAATAAATTCAAACTAGTTAAAAGGGTACGCATCACTATTGCATGCATATAAACCCATATAAAAATTTCATAAAAATAGTAGTTATACTTTAAAGGATATTCTCTAAAGCTGGAAATCTGGAAATATAGATGTGCGAAGAGGTTTGATTTGACTCCAAAGCTGTTAGGGAAGATCACTGCGGATATTAGATATGCTGTGTATGTGGCCATTCAAGGTGTTAAGTTTAAGCATGAATGTACTGCTGATTCCATTCATATTATGTCATCCTTTAGCTTTAAACCCTCAGTTAAGCTTAAGGTTCCCAAGATTGTCAGGTGGACTCCTCCGAAACATGGGGTTTGTCTCAGCGTAGATGGTGCTTGTAAGGGAACCTTGGGTCCTTGTGGTGGGGGGGCTACTTGCGAAATCCAGCTGGGGAGGTCCTTCTGAGTTTCGCTTTCTTCTATGGCCATGGAGATAGTTTGCTTGCTGAAGTTCGTGCGCTCACTGATGGCCTTAGATTGGCTGCGTTGCATGGGTTTCATATTACGACTGTACACTCAGATTCTCTTCTTTTAGTCCAGTCCTTTATTCATGACAAATGTCCGTCCTGGAAGTGTTCCTGGTGGTGGAATCTGGCCCGTTCTTTACTGCTGCAGATGCATGTTAGCATGGATCACGTCTTTAGGGAGGCCAATAGGGTGGCTAACGCCTTGGCGTCCCATGCCTGCCTTACTCAGCAAAGATCGATTTTCTCTTCTTCTGTTTTTCCTACCAGCTGTAAAGGTCTAGTTGCTCTTGATAAAGCTAGGCTCCCTTCTATTAGATTGCTGTGATTTCTGGTTGTTCAGGGGTATGCCCCGGTGTTACATGTATATTTTTCCACATATATAAAATTTTAGGCGTAGGACAAGGCTAGGGGAGTGAGAACGTTATCCCCTGCTGGGGGATAGCGCACTTAGCTAGCTCTTCGTTCCTGTGTCCTTTTCCGTTTAAAAAAAAAAAATTCTCTAATGACCCATTAAGGAATTTGGGCATAGAAAAAATCATTTGGACCAAGTTTTAGAATTTATATAACTTATTATGGTATTAAGGAATAAGTTGGAAAACCCGTTATTTTATGAACCAAAGTGAATTGAATATTAAAATAAAATTATGGGTAGACTCCAACGATACGTATTGGTAGTCCATCATAAGAATTGGGACCGATGGACCTCTCATAGTCCATGAATAAATTCAAGTATGAAATACAATAAAAAATCCGTAACTCTATTATTCCCTAATTAAAAAAGAAAATCTCATAAGATAAGTTCCAATAAATAATGGGCTTTGTTAAATGGAACATATAAAATTTATTGGGCCAAAATACGGATTTTTAAAAGAAGAATGATAGGAAAATACCCTAAATTGGTAACTTAAATATTACCTAAATAGAAAAGGGGTATTAAAGTATTAAAATAAGTAGTTTGTGTTGGAATTGGATTCCTAAACTTACCCTAATGGGTTGGCCATGAATTTAGCTCCCATCCTAACCCAATTAGGAGTTGGCAAGCTTGGAAGGAGGAGAGAAAATAAGAAACCTCATAATTAAAGGGGAATTAGAGTTAAACTAGGAAAGGGAAAGCAAAGAAGCATAAATACTCCTTAAATACGCTATGGCCAGCCTTAGCACGTTGCTGAAGCTTGCTGGACGTGGAGAGGAGGCCAAGAGGAGGAGAATTCATGGGGAGAAGGCTTCATCAAGCTTCATCCCGAGTTCTTCAAGTTCTAGCCCTAGAAGGGGAAATCGAGTCAAGGTAGGCATTCTTACGAGCAAAAATCATGAAATTTCATCTAGAGATTTTTCCACCATCAGGAACAAAGCCCTCTTGTTTCATAATTTTCCATCGAGCCAATCTTTTCTTCTTGATTTTTGAAGTTCTACACTCATCATGACCCTGAACCCTCTTCTAAATTCTTGTTCTCCATGTATACTCGATCCCATGCTCTCAAATTTTAACTAGAGATACTGATGATACTTAGGCTTCGTTTGCCCTTGAAAGCCCTAATTATCATCCACCATGTTGCTCGAATTAAATCTTTCATCTCAACTGTACACTGTTCTATGTTCTTCATGAATACACTTGATTGAACCATGCCGAAACCATGTTTGTTTTCAAATTCCTATTTACTGTAAATACTCTTGCATGTCTAGAGTCGTTAAAATTGGTTTATGAGTTTTCGTTGCTTGTACAATTAGTTATGAATTTTTGAATCACCCTGTGTCAAAACAAGGAAAGTTCTACAGCAATCCTATGCACTGTCCTTTTCCCGCTTGACTCGGGCGCAGGACCTGAGAACGCGACGGCCCGATAGGCCGTGTTCTCAGGGCCCGTCGTGACGCAGTGTCTGTCGTGTTCCATGAACAGCCCTGTCACGTTCTTTACTCGCCCTGTTGCGACCCTTACAAGGGTACGTTGCGTTCTGGTTTTTTGCAACAAAACCCTATATTTTTGCAAGTCTTGACCTTCTACGTCCTTGTTAATTGTCTTAATGACCAGTAAACGAAGTTGATAAATTTGAATAAGTCATTAGTTAATTAAAGTAATCCACGTGATTATTTCATCTCCATGATTCTCTTTTACACATACACACACTTGAACCATCCAATATGGCTTAACTTGGCATGGAAATTTTCACATAATACATCTAGCAATTTATTTCAATTATATATTTAATTGCCCTATTTTAAATGACATTGTCTTCATTTTCTCGCGTTGTTTGGGGATATCGTTACCGACGCTCCACTGTTCTAGAATTTCTCTAGAACGTCGAGCACTTATTTCTCTACACACTTTTCTCTTGACTTGGACGAACTCTCTGTCGGATACTCCTTCTACTGGACAAGTGAATCCTTGTTCAAGGCCTCCGTAAGACTCCTCTGTCCATGGGTTCCCACATGGTCCATGAGCTGGTTGTACCCTAACACTATGATACACTTGAGGGATTAGTAAGATCCATACGACCTTAGATTGTTCTCTCTCTTATCTTTAATCACGCCGAACCTCTAGACATGTGCATAATATGTCCAGTGGAAGGGTAGTGAATTCCACCTGACTACCAACACCGATCACGCGTGTCGTGCAACTGGTACTATCGCTTGTTTAACGTTGTCTTACGAACATGTCTCTGTCTTGTCTACTGTCTCTATATTCTTGTCTATTCATGTTCACTTTACTATCTCGTCTACCTCGTCTATCCATCTAGAACTCTCTTGGTACCCTTTGAGCTTTGTGGCTCCTACTGTATTGTACCATTCTTGACTCTCTAGCACTATAATGGGTCTTGTGACTCAACTAGACTTGAATGCATACTGCTGAGGGCACAGAGAGTGTCTGAGGGGCTCCAATCTAGTCCTGGGGGCGGAGAGCCACCCGAAAATAGTTGCAGGGGCTAATGATAGTGTCTGCATTTGCACCGGTTTTGACTGACTATTCTGAATTAGCTAGACATCTAACTGTTATAATGTTACTGTTAGTCTGTTAGTTCAGACGTACTGCACTATTACTGTGCCACCACTAACTGTTACTGAACTGTTACTGTCCTGATATTGAGCGACTACTCTCGTACTCTCTCTTTGCTCTACTTGTTACTTGCTATCTTGAGTTATCGTTTTCTATCGTGACTTAATCATATTCATTGTGCTATATTCTCTCGTTGTCTTTGACAACAAAGTGCCATTTAACAAACAAAACAAAGTACTATGTTCTCTCGTTGTCTATTGACAAAAAAAGTGCTATATTCTCTCTCGGCTATCTACGGATAACCAAAGTGCAATTTACTCTTTACATGACCAACTACTATCTCTCTCCTTTCTATACCTGTCGCTTGCTATTGCTTGACATTGTCACTACATGCTATTGCGTTGTTATCATTTTCGATCGTGACTTGACTTTAATCATCGTGCTATACTTGATTCGCATGCTATTTGAAACATGTTACCGGTGCTATTACTTTCTCGACTTTACATGACTCTCTCTATCATTAGTTACTCTGTCCTTTAAAGTGTTAATCATTTAAAATATGCTTGATCCTGAGATTTGAGTCCCACTGGGCATTATCGCTCACTCTTCGTTATTTGTTATTGTGTTTCAGGTAAGTCGAACAATGACATTACACACATCAATGGGACAGGACCAGAGTGATGAGTGACCTGGAGTCAGTTGATGAAGTTACCCTAGTACCATGGAGTCTAATAGTTATTGCTTTAGATTTCTTTTTAATGTAGTGATGTCAATGAGCCTTATGCATGGCTCTGAATTAGTGGTTGTAATAGTCTTAGTGACTTTATAATGAGATCAAGAGTTATTCCAATTATTTCATTAGATGCTCTGATGTTTGCGTCTGTATGCGTAATTTACGTTACCATACTCGTTGCTCACGTTTCCCCCAATTTATTCCGCTGCTAAATTGGAGGGGCGTGACAGCACATGTTAGTTACATCATGTTGAGAGAGTGGCAATTGTGGCAGTCTGTAGCAGAGGGGTTGTAACATCCCTGTCCCTTTTGAGGGTCAGCTCTCTCGGATGTGTTCGCGACATGTCGACCCGTCGCCTTCTGAAGGCGATGTAGGTGACCATCGCGTTCTGAATGAGAATGCACCGGCCGCCCCTATCACGACAGGGCTCTGACAGCAGACTATTGTTTTGTCTTTTGGCTGTCTGGACGGTGAAGACACATGTCGTCATGCATGTATGAACGCGACATACTGTTCCGTCGCGATCAGATGTCAGCGTTGCATGCATGTCACGTGGTGGCTTTGACTGTCAGGGTCGCAGGCGCTTTCTAGATCGCGACGTAGATGGTGTCGCGTTAGCTTTGCTAACGTGACGACCAGGTCCGTCACGTTCTTATCGTCTATGTTTAAGTGCCCAAGCCGAGAGCACAGCCCCCATTTCACCCCTTTGTCTGTGTTCCTCCCCTCCGGCGATCTTTCCATTGTGGGTGCTCCATAGTGAGCTTGGAAGGAGGGGAATTGGTTGGCTTGTTCTGGTAAGGGTTGTGATTTGTTTGCATGCATTTCATCTGTGTTGTGATCCTCCTTCTCACTTGTTCTTCCTATGTCTCTCTGTGGCATTTTCATGGTGATCATCCTCGTCCCCGGCAAGTGAAGGTCATGCTCGACTCGTGAACGGCGTCTTCAAGGGTCCGGCGTTGGAGCTCGGAGGAGGAGGGGTGCTAGCCTACGAGAAGGCCCTAATTGGGTGGATCATCATATTGAGGTAGGGACTCCTCACCCTCCACCTAGTTCTGGCATGCTACGGCTCAATCCTCCTTCTCCAAGCCTAGAAACCATGCTAGGTTGTACATTGTCTCCTTGTGGATCCATATGTTTTTGTTTGGATGTTGACCCATGCATGGAAGGGGTGTTTTGTTGAGGGCTTCATGTGGCATGAGGGAGTTCATTTGAGTGTATCTTGCATTCCTTGCATGCATGAGGGTTCCTTGGGTGGTTTGCATGCCAATGGATGTGTTTCCCTTGTTTCCATACTTCCCTCCCCTTACTTGTACAGTTTTGTGGCATTTGGGGTAATAGGGTTGCCTTATTTGGGCACTCGGCTGAGGTCGCAATGGGTTTCCAAGTCGCCACTTGGTCGCGACGTGTCATTGCATCGCGTTCTCCCTGAACGCGCCCTGTCACCCATCACATTAAGAAACGCGACGGGTACGTGTGTGGCGTTCAGGAGTTCTGGGTTCCTTCGGAACGCGACCTCCGTCTCCATCGCGATAGGCTTGCGACGGGGTACGTGTCGCGTTCAGAAGACCTGGGGTTGTTGCGGCACTCTTAGCCATCACGTTCCTATCACGACGGTTTCAAGGGTCACCTTTTGGTTTCTTGTCGCGATTGGCAAGATCATCGCGTTCTGATCGCGACGTATCACTGCGTCGCCTCTCTGACCGAGAGGGACTGGCGACAGGTTTTGACGTTCCGCTTCTGCTGCGACTCAGTTTTCTTGGCACCTGTGCTGTGCCTATTGCAGTGCTACTCTAGTCTCTTCGCCCGGTGCTAGGAACTTGAGGGCTTGTGCATGAGATAGATTGTTACAGTTACCTGGGACCCCCGGTCCCCGTGCACCTGTTAGAGGGAGTTCTCCAGGCAGCAGGTTTTGCTCGAGTCACGAACTCTGGTAGCAGAGGGGAAAACGGTGGGGACAACGACGTATAGTCATTTGTAGAGCTCTCTTAGCTGAGTCTGGGACGCCGTGGTAGTTGGTAGCTCGTGCGGCGCAGATCAGCTAGTCCTTTCTCCCTACCTCACTCTACGTGGTTCTGGAACCATTTAGAGGGGCTAGGCTTGGGACTGTAGTTCGGCCAGACTATGACAGTTGTGGTTCTTTAGTTTAGCGTCTCACTCTGACAGGAGGTGTTAGACATGGATCGTTGGTCGAGGGTAAGGCGCGTGGCGCACCTGGCTGGCTGACTAGTGTAGCGTACTGTAGCTAGTGTGTTTACCCAGTCAGTGTTTAGCTGTCAGTGTTACAGCCTTGGGTTTCTTCTGGTGCCGTGTTTTACACAGATTTTCTGGTCCTGACGTGTAGCCTAGACTGACGACCGTGTAGTTTCTTGCACCCTTCCGCACTTGACTCTATTTAGTAGAATAGAATTTATTGCTTTATTTAATTACTGCACTTAGTTCTATTCTGCTCTTAGAACCAGTAGGAGATTGGTAGTCCCTACTGGGCTTCTTCGTGAAGCTCATGACCTCTTTTGCAGGTGAGACTTCACAGCAGCTCTCTCCGCGGCGGACTGAGGAGACGGGGCCGTAGTAGATGGCGTCCCCAGTGAGCAGTGTTCCCTATCTTGTGTACTTCACCCTTGGGGTATTCCCCTAAGGGACGTGTTCTTTCCCTTTTATTTCAGCACTTGTACTTTATTTACTTTGGGACTGTACTAGGCTGTTACTCAGTGTTGGACTATTTTCCTTCACCTGTCGCATATTTTAGTGCGTTTGTTGTTATTTATCTCTATTACATATCTTGTTAGACCGATCCGTTAGCCCTTCCAGGTCTCTGGACCCGTGGGCGGTGGTGCCGATGTTCGGATTCTTGGTGGGAGCCGAGGGTCAGGGCGTCGGGGCCGTTATAGTGGTATTATAGCAACGGGTCTATCAGGACTTGTAATGGAAATAAGTAATAACGTAAAGTCCCTTAGGAAGTACAAGTAACACTGCTAGCCATCGGAGTTTTATATGCTAACTAATTATTGTGGCTGTTTTGCAGAACATGCCTCCACGTACTCGCAGGCAGGCTTGTGAGTTGGCGGAGCATTAGGAGTTCAAGTCGGACAGGTCGGTTGTAGTTGAGCACGTGTCGATTGATGCTCAGCCCCAGCAGTTTGAGCAGCCTGGGGACCCGTTGCCGCAGGGCATTCAGTTTCCGCATGGAGGGCCGCAGCAGCAGCAGCAGCAGTGGTTTCCGCCCCGCCCTCGCCGACCGTCATGGAGCAGTGGTGGAGTCCAGGGTCCTTGTCAATACCCGCAGTACCAACAGTACCAGCCATACCAGCAGATGCCGATAGGAGGTCAGCAGTTCGCAGAGATGGCAGTGGAGGAGCAGCCACCACCGACCTCGCAGACGGCACCAGTTCAGTCAGAGGTACCACCAGTGGTACGGCAGCAGACTCCAGTTGCAGCGGCAGCACCTGAGGACTGCACGGCACTTCTGGAGAGGTTTCTTCATCTTTGAGTCGGACGGGTTGGTTACAGTTGAGAACGTGCCGATTGATGCTCAGCCCCAGCAGTTTGAGTAGCTTGGGGACCCGTTGCCACAGGGCGTTTTGTTTCCGTAGGGAGGGCCGCAACAGCAGCAGTGGTTTCCGCCCCCGCTCCCGCCCCCGCCCCCACCGGCCGTCATGGAGCAGTGGTGGAGAGATATGTTCCAGGGTCCTTGGCAGTACCCGCAGTACCAGCAGTACCATCCATACCAACAGATGCCGGTAGGAGGTCAGCAGTTCGTAGAGATGGCAACGGAGGAGCAGCCACCACCGACCCCACAGGCAGCATCATTTCAGCCAGAGGTACCAACAGTGGTACGACAACAGACTCCTGTTGCAGCGGCAGCACCTGAGGACCGCACGACACTTCTGGAGAGGTTTCTTCATCTTCGGCCTCCGACGTTTTCTGGTGACCGTGATCCAGACAGGGCAGAGAGTTGGGTCCATGAGGTCGAGTGCACCTTCGAGACCATGGACTGTGTAGAGCTGGATCAGGTCATGTTGGCAGTATATCAGCTGAAGGGGTCTGCCCACGAGTGGTGGAGGGCAGTAAGACAGACCAAGTTTCAGACAGGAGGCTGAACCAGATCACTTGGCAGGAGTTCCTAGTGGCCATTCACTGCGAGTTCTTCCCCAACTACTCTTGCCATGAGAGGAGTGCCAGTAGTAGCAGCCTCAGCGAGGACGTGGACTCGGTCGGGTGATGAACATCACTAGAGAGGAGGCGGAGGCCTCTAATCTAGTCGTCGGTATGGTTCCTATCCTTGGTAGGGCTGCTAGAGTTTTGTTCGATCCGGGTGCCACGCACTGTTTTGCTTCTGAGGAGTTCTTTGCTACTTTGTCTGAGTTTACTCCAGAGCGGGCCTGTGACCTAGCTATTGAGCTGCCGACGGGTGACTTTGTGCGTACTCTGGGCTACCTAGAGTGTGTCACCGTCGAGGTACAGGGCCACCAGCTACCAGCTAGACTGTTTGCCTTGCAGCTCCACGACTTCGATGCCATCCTTGGCATGGACTAGTTAGAGGCACATTCTGCACTGGTGGATTGTCAGCGGAAGACTGTGAGGTTTGAGCTACCTGGAGCACCTGTGCTTTGCTTTCGAGGTACCCAGTCTACCCGCCGACCTTTGTCTCTTTCTGTAGAGCTCGGCGCCTTATCTGAGACGGTGGTGTTGCTTTCTTGGCTTCTGTATGTGTCTCAGATTCTGGTGAGATATCTGTTTCAGATGTGCCTATTGTCTGCGAGTTTGCCGACGTGTTTACGAAGGGTCTATCTGGCTTGCCGCCAGAGCGGGAGGTAGATTTCTCCATTGAGTTGCTTCCGGGGATGATGCCTGCATCTAAGGCACCGTACCAGATGGCACCGACGGAGCTGCGGGAGTTGAAGCACCAACTAGAGGAGTTGCTTGTGTTGGGCTTCATTCGTCCTAGCCGTTCGCCGTGGGGAGCGCATATTTTGTTTGTGAGAAAGAAAGATGGCAGCCTCAAAATGTGTATTGATTATCGACAGCTGAATCAGGTGACCGTGAAGAACAAGTACCCTTTGCTCAGGATCGATGACTTGTTCGACCAGTTGCAGTCAACTTTAATGTTCTCGAAGATCGACTTGAGGTCGGGCTACTACCAGTTGCGGATCCGCGAGTCAGACTTTGCCAGATCAGCTTTTTGTACCCGCTATGGCCACTTCGAGTTTGTCTTGATACCTTTTCGGCTCACGAATGCGCCTGCAGCGATCATGGAGCTGATGCACAGCATGTTTCAAGAGTACCTGGATAGGTTCGTGGTGGTGTTCTTCGACGACATCCTGGTGTACTCAGCGACGAAAGAGGAGCACAGGGTCCACTTAAGGCTGGTGTTGCAGGCTTTGAGGAGTCACCAACTTTACGCCAAATTCAGCAAGTGTGAATTTTGGCTAAAGGAGGTACAGTTCCTCGGTCACGTTGTTTCTAGTGCAGGTGTGGCGGTGGATCCCGCCAAGGTTGAGGCTGTGGTTTCTTGGGGCCAGCCCACTACAGTTGCAGATGTGCATAATTTTCTGGGGCTGGCAGGCTACTACAGGAGGTTCGTGCAGGACTTCGCTAGAGTTGCAGAGCCTTTGACCTGGTTGACCAAGCGGGAGACCAGGTTTGTGTGGACAGCAGAGTGTGAGTGCAGTTTTTAGGAGCTGAAGAGCCGGCTGACTTCAGCTTCGATCCTTGTTGTACCTTCTAGCAGCGACGGCTTTGTTGTCTACATAGACGCTTCAGGGACTGGTCTAGGAGCTGTGCTGATGCAGCACAATCGAGTAGTTGCTTATGCTTCTCGTCAGCTGAAGAAGCATGAGCAGCACTACCCGACACACGACTTGGAGCTTGCAGTAGTCGTGTTCGCCTTGAGGTTGTGGATGCACTACATGTACGGTGAGGTGTTCAAGGTTTTCACAGATAACTGGAGCTTACAGTATGTCTTTACATAGAGAGATCTGAACCTCAGGTAGCGCAGATGGCTCGAGTACTTGAAGGACTATGACTTTACCCTTTTCTATCACCCGGGAAAGGCTAATGTCGTCGCAGACGCTTTGAGTAGGAGAGCCCAGTTGATTTCTTTGTTGGTTAGACACTGGAGACTCATGGAGGATGCCACTCAGGGCGTGTTCATGCCGTGAAGCCACAGGGAGAGGGTAGTGTTGGCCAGCATGACAGTTCGCCCTATGATATATCAGCAAGTGATTGAGGCACAGAGTGCAGACGCAGACTTGGCAGATGTGTTGTAGTTGCCCGAGGTGGTCTGGACGAGGACAGTGAGGTTCGGTTCTGAGACAGACTCTACGTTCCAGAGGACGTCTGGGAGGAGGTACTGGCTGAGGGGCACAGGTCACGATATTGTATTCATCTTGGCTCCACCAAGATGTACCACGACTTGAGGATGCTCTTTTGGTGGCCTAGGATGAAGAGAGATATCGCTGCGTTTGTTTCGCACAGCCTTACTTGTCAGCAGGTGAAGGCAGAGCACCAGCGTCCTGGTGGTGAGTTGCAGTCGCTTCCCATTCTTGTGTGGAAGTGGGAGCACATCACCATGGATTTGTTTCTGGCTTACCTCGCACTTCACAGTGGCATGATAGCGTTTGGGTCATTGTCGACAGGCAGACGAAAACAGCTCGCTTACTACCGGTAAGAGCAGCGTGGTCAGTGGATAGACTTGCGCGGTTGTTTGTGGATAGAGTGGTGCCTTCGCATGGAACCCCGGTCTCTATTGTTTCAGATAGAGATCTGAGGCTCACTTCTCATTTTTTGCTCAACTTTTAGCGGGCACTTGGCACCGAGTTGAGATTGAGTTCAGCCTACCACCCACAGACAGATGGGCAGTCAGAGAGGACCATACATACCCTCAAGGACTTGTTGAGAGCGTGTTTCCTAGACTGGGGCGGCACGTGGGATTCGCACCTTCCCATGGTGGAGTTTTCGTATAATAATAGCTTTCACTCCAGCATCGGGATGGCGCCCTGCGAGGCTCTGTATGGTCGACCGTGCAGGACACCGTTGCACTGGCACGAGGTTGGTGAGAGGTAGTTGCTGGGTCCAGAGTTGGTTTAGTAGTGCGTAGACACCGTGAGGCTGATCAGACAGAGGTTGCAGACAACACAGAGCTGACAGAAGAGCTACGCCGACATCCACAGGAGGCCACTTCAGTTCGAGGCCGGTGACAGTGTGTTTCTTCGGATCTCGCCCACCAAGGGCGTTCTCAGGTTTGGGAAGAGGGGCAAGCTCAACCCGAGGTTTTTTGGCCCCTTTCATATCTTGGAGCGGGTTGGTGAGGTCGCTTACCGGTTGGCACTTCCATCTGAGTTGGCAGGTGTCCACGACGTCTTCCTCATGTTGCAGCTGAGGAAGTACATGCCAGATCCGTGGCACGTACTCGACTACTCACAGCTAGTGGTCGCTCCAGACCTGTCCGTGCTAGAGTACCCCGTCAGCGTGGTGGACCGCAGGGTGTAAAATCTTCACAGGAGGCAGATCCCGCTCGTCAAAGTGGTTTGGGAGCACTGAACGTGCGACATAGTTAACTGTGTATTTTCCATTGTTTCGAGTTCATTGCACACGTCAAAATGCTCGCCTTCTCTAATATTGTCTCACGACTTTAAAATTGCAAAGATGAACTAATAGAGTGGTGAGAACAGGTCATATCCACAGAGAGGCAGAATAAAGTTTGAATTAAAAAGTATTTCGATTTGAAATCTCTATCGACGATGCATTGAACGTGAATCACTGTACCCTCTCAATTGAGGGATCAAACAGGTCGACAAAAATTTGAGCTAAAAACTAACAAACCAATTTACCCCTATAGCTCAGGGGATGAACGGTCAACAAAAGTAACTCATCACAAATATCAGATCAGAATGAGACAGTGAAAGAGAACTCAACCAGAAATTAAAGGGGAAGACAACAGAACCATCTCTCCCAGTCCAACCATTAAACTACAAATAGAGGACTAAACAATTGCACTGGCTCAATTCCACTAAGAACAGAAGATAGAAAGAAGAAAATAGAACACTCCGATCTGATCCTTTCAACACATTGCACATAAGAGCGTAAAGAACTATCAGATTTAAGAAAAAATGCATAGAAAAGACTAAAGAAAGATGTTGATATCGTAAAATTGCTTAGAAAGAAAGAATTGTCTGCTATTCACACAGAGCGAAGAAAACATAGCTAATTTGAATTAAATGCTACTGAATTGAATTCTGGAACATAAATGGAAACCAAAATCAAACACCACAGCAGTCGAATCCCCAAATCTCCACAGCTTTCTGAACTCAGAAGAACAGAAAATACAAGTAGAAATAAAAGCTAAACAATACTCACATCCGAACCCAATTCCCTTCTGCACAACTCTCACAGAGCAAGAAAGGCATGTGACAACTCCACTAGTTCGGATGAGCTAGAACAGAAGAAATTCCCAATCGAACCAGACAAGTCCCTCCACGCTCTGCTGAATGGAAATAAAATACAGGAAAATGATAGAATTAAAATCTGAACTAAGAAACAACCCACCCCCGATCTGCTCTGCACTACGAAGAACAGAAAATGAGACAATTCAAGAAATCAAACTGGAGAACTGGAGAACCCCCTGGTGCTCTGCTCTCCGGATGAGCAGAACTCTATCTATATCACACTATCACAATTATTGAATTATGCAGATATGGTGAATGGAAGAAAAGAAGACATTGCCTCCCTGCTCCTAGAGAACCCCTCCTTCGCAGAACCTCCGGATGTAGAAGAAACAACAAGAAAAATCCCACAGAAGAAATGAAATAATGCAAATGAAATGGAAATTTTCACACAATTAAACTTAACATAGAAGTGCTATGAACGCCACTGAAGACATGGAAGAGCTCAACACAGAAGAAACAGCAGTCTTCGTCAAACGAAATACAAAGGAAATTTGATCTAACTTCGTTCAGTTGCTCCAAAAAGAATGAGAGAATACAAAAATAATCTGGAAGTGAAAATTTCCCAAAATCCCACTGGCTAACTCCCCCTCCACTACGGGAAGAACAGCAGAATACAAACTAAAATTTGAAAAAAAAACTCAAACTCTCCAAATGTTCAACAGCAGAAGAACAAAAAGAACCCTCACTTCTCCGTACTACGAAGAACAAGAGAATGGAAATAAAAAAAAAATTCTCCGAATTCCTACCAGCCGAACCCTCCTCCAACTCAAGAACACCCCTCCCTGCTCTGCTGTTCTAACAGGAAGAAGAAAGAAAATGGAAACTGAAAATGCCAAAAGAATTCAAAATATCCTCCTTGGCGAAGCCCCCGTGCTCGTATGGCCTTCGGGGTCTTCTTATAGGCGCCCTGGCCACATCTGCTTCACACGCGCACTGCACAGTTGGCATCTATCCGGCCATCTCAGCACTGCTCAGCACCACACCGGCCAACAGCTCAGCATCGCACGCCATCACCCCAGCCAGATCGCCTTCGCCCAGCCCGCACGAGCTTGGCCTCAGCCCCATCTCTATCGGACCAGCAGCTTGGCCCAGTCAGCAGATCTGAACCGCTTGCATAGCACCTTCAGATGGCCAGCCCTTCTGCAGGCCTCCTCCATCGCCCCAACTAGCCGAGCAGCAGTGCTCAGCCCCAAATCTGCTTCCAGGGGATTCCAGGAGCTTCCAGGCGGCCTGCTAGGAAGAAAGAAGAATTTTAAACAGAATGTGTGTAACCTATTCTAATGAGAAAAAGGCATAAAGTCCCTGGGGGTATGTGCGTGTTGGAATTGGGTAAGGTATACTATTATTTAATGAGAAGGGAGTGAGTTATGTATTAAAATTCTATTATTTATTTATTAAGATTGGGTGGGGTGTGTGGTATGATTTAAAAGTGTGATTTATTTACAACTAATATGTCTAAGATTTATTAAAAGATGATGTTAAAATATAAAACCTAAAAATTATTTATGTACAATATACTTGCAAAAGGAGAAAACACTTTATTAGTCAAACTACTCTAAATGTATTGATTTTAAACCTAACTATGTGTTCTTCACAAAATTTAACTAAAATGCTCGAAAACTTATTCGTGGATGAAATGAAAATTAAACTACAAATATACATTATTTATGAACAAAGACTATCTAAAGTTAATTGTATGTATGAATTTAACCTGAAAAATTGTATAGTTATCACTCCCCCCTACTTGAACATTGCTAGTCCCTTAGCAATAAAAATTACTTCACATACAAGACTAGAAGATGCAATGTCTCATATTAAATAACCATCATGTAAATGATTAATGTAATGATATGTCTTTCCTAATTGTAGGGGCTTATGGCAAGCAATTTGTGCACAAAAGGTAGCTCACTTAAGAGTTCACATCAGCCCTTCTGGAGCTCCTCTGCCTCAGCAGTATTGGAGATTAGATTGATTCGAGGGAAAAGAATTGTGGAATAAGATCCTTGCTCAGTCAGATCGGGTTGTTTCTCTCAGTTCCATTCTGCCCAACTTCCTTGAGGATTATTTTTCTGAGTTGAGGACTTTTGTCCCTTTATTTGCACTTTGTGCACTCAGATTTTCTTTTTCATCCATAATGCTGCACAACCCATCACTTTTCAAGAGTAACGAGTCCAACTTTACTCAGATCCGGGGCATTTTTCATGGATATTTTTCTTTTGCTTTTGCTTTTGCATTTTTGCATTTTGCTTTTCATTTCTTTTCTTCTTACAGGAAGGATGGACAGTCAGGTTTCTTGATCACACACCTTCACTTCCATCACAATTCACTTAAGGGGAGGGGAGAAAACCAATCGCCTCTCTCCTACTAGCCTTGACAAATTTGCTACATTCGGGTTCAGATAGTCTAAGTGGCTATGTAGTGTGTGTATGAAAACTTCTTGCCATAAATCCTTACATAAGGTAGACAATGAGTACATGTAATCTTTTACTAGAGGCTACCTAACATGGATTTTTGCAAGGGAATGTGACAACTACAACAATTTAATGGTTAAAGATCAGACAAATAGTCTGTGAAATGACAAGCATTTTTATTCAAAGATTTTATTCAAAGATGAAACATGTGAATTTTATTTGCATATGTACATGCTCAGAATGGAAATGAAACATTAGTTAGGGTGAGAACTATGAATGCATGCTTTATTCTACCTCTCCCCCCTACTTATTTATAGGAAAAGAAAGTAAGATAGAGAATTACCTGATAAAAGAAGTCTGTACACATGGGTTGCCTCCCAAAAGCGCTAAGTTTATCGTCTTCAGCCAGACGCAATTAGGCTTCACTTGGCTCATCTAGCTTGGTAGACTCAACTTTCAAGGAAGGCGGGTTTTCAAAAAAATGCTTTAACCTCTGCCCATTAACAGTGGACGATTGTCCAGTTTTAGGATCAAGAATAACGACAGCGCCATTGTCATAGACTTTGACAACCATGTAAGGCCCATCCCACCGGGACTTCAATTTTCCCGGAAAAGACGAAGCCGAGAATTAAATAGCCAGACTTTATCATGCACTTGAAAAGTTTTTCTATGAATGTGTTTGTCATGGAATGCTTTGGCCTTGGCTTTATAGATCTTGGAACTTTCGTAGGCCTCATTTCTGAGCTCTTCTAGCTCATTCAGATGAAGGGTCCTTTGTTGACCAGCTTGGGCTAAGTCAAGATTGACTTGTTTAATAGCCCAATAGGCTCTATGCTCAAGTTCGACCGGCAAATGACATGATTTTCCAAAGACAAGCCGGTAAGGGGACATTCCAATGGGAGTTTTGAAAGCAGTTCGGTAGGCCCACAATGCATCATCTAACCTTTCTGACCAGTCTTTCCTATCAGGCCTAACCGACTTTTGAAGAATGTTTTTAATCTCCCTGTTTGATACTTCCACTTGGCCACTAGTTTGGGGATGGTAAGGTGTTGCTAGCTTATGGGTGATCCCATACTTCCTTAGGAGGGTCCTAAATTGGGTGTTAATGAAATGAGGTCCTCCATCACTAATGATTGCTTTGGGCCACCCAAATCTAGAAAAGATGTTTTTCTGAACAAATTTGATGACCACCTTATGATCATTGGTCTTTGTGGCTATGGCTTCTATCCATTTGGACACATAGTCAACAGCAACTAGAATGTATGTGTATCCAAAGGATGGTGGAAAAGGTCCCATAAAGTCTATCCCCCAAACATCAAAAATTCTACAACCAAAATGGGGTTAAGAGGCATCATGTCCTTTTTAGAAATGTTTCCCATGGTTTGACATCTAGGACAGGCCTTACAAAATTGGTGGGCATCCTTAAACAATGTGGGCCAATAGAAACCAGAGTCTAAGACCTTAGCAGCGGTCTTCTTTCCTGAAAAGTGTCCTCCACAGGCGAGAGAATGACAAAACTTGAGGACACTTTGATGCTCACTCTCAGGGACACATCTTCTTATCACTTGGTCTGGTCCTATGAAAAATAGCTCCGGGTCCTCCCAAATAAAGTACTTGTCTCTAGCAAAGAATCTCTCTCTCTCATTTTTGGTCCAATCTCCAGGTACTCGTCCAATGACTTTGTAGTTCACAATGTGTGTACCATGGAGATAAAATGTTGGAGACAGCTAAAATGTGCTCATCCGGGAAAGCATCTCTAATGGGCATAGAGTCCGGGGCAACTATTCTAGACAAGTGGTCAGCTACCACATTCTTGGATCCTTCTTATCATGAATTTCCAAATCAAACTCTTGTAACAATAGAATCCATCTGATCAATCTAGGCTTGGCATCCTTTTGGCAAGCAAATGCCTCAAGGCAGCATGGTCAGTGAAAACAATGATTTTGGCTCCTAAGAGATAAGATCTGAATTCTCTAAGGCAAAACAACAGCTAGGAGCTCTTTTTCAGTGGTTGTGTATCGAATCTGAGCATCATTCAATGTTCTGCTTGCATAATAAATCACCACAGATCCTTTATCAGTTTTCTGGCCCAAAATGGCACCTACTGCATAATCTGAAGCATCGCACATTTAATCAAATGGTAATGAGAATTGGAGCTCTGGTCAAAATGTCTTTTAATTCCTCAAAGGCTTTATGACAAGCTTCATCAAAAATGAATGGAGTGTCTTTAACAAAGAAGTTAATGGCCTTGCAATTTTTGAAAAATCTTTGATGAACCTCCTATAGAATCCGGCATGACCAAGGAAGGATCGAATTTGTTTGACAGAGTTGGGAGGAGGTAATTCGGAAATGAGATTTACCTTGGCTTTATCTACCTCTATCCCTCTCCCTGAGACAATATGCCCTAAGACAATTCCCTCCTTAACCATGAAGTGGCTCTTTTCCCAACTTAAGACAAGATTGGCATTAATGCATCTTTTGAGCACTTCAGTCAAATGGTCGAGGCACGAATCAAAGTCATTTCCAAACACAGAGAAATCGTCCATGAAGACTTCTAAGTAATCCCCAACCATGTCTGAGAAAATAGACAACATGCAACGTTGAAAAGTTGCAGGGGCATTGCACAGCCCGAATGGCATGCGTCTAAAGGCAAAGGTTCCAAATGGACATGTGAAAGTGGTCTTTTCTTGGTCATCGGGGTGAATAGCCACTTGGTTATACCTGAGTATCCATCAAGGAAACAAAAGAATTTTTGGCCTGCCAGTTTCTCTAAGATTTGGTCAATGAAAGGTAAGGGGAAATGGTCTTTCTTGGTCATGCATTCAGTTTACGATAGTCAATGCACACTCTCCATCCTGTAGCCAGCCTAGTGGGAATGAGCTCACCCTTTTCAGTTTGAATCACGGTTAGTCCAGACTTTTTAGGCACAACTTGAGTTGGACTAACCCACTGGCTATCAGAGATGGGATAAATAAATTCTGCATCCAGCCATTTGACAATTTCCTTCTTAACAACTTCTTTCATGTTGGGATTAAGTCTTCTTTGCATTTCGATTGAACTTTTGGCATTCTCTTCTAAGTAGATGCGATGTGTGCAAACTGAAGGACTATCCCTCTCAGATCATCTATTGTCCAACCTATAGCTCTCCTATGACTCTTCAAAACATCAATCAATTTCCTTTCCTGCCCTTCCTCAAGATCACTAGCGATTATGATGGGCCATGTCTCATTCTCTCCTAAAAAGATGTACTTTAAATTCGCAGGGAGTGGTTTTAGCTCAACCTTAGGAGGACACTCAAATGGATTGATGGATCATTATCTTGAAACATAGAATTAAATTGTCCTTCCTCTCCCTCAAACCCTAGAGCACAGGGTTGGTCTATTGCTTCTTCCACACAAGACTCTTCCAAGGTGTCTACCACTAGACAACTTTCTCTTCATCATGATGCCTAGATGCCCTAAAAATGTTGATACTAACCGCCTATCCCAAATGATATATCCATCATCCCAGTAGCACAGTCAATATTGGCTCTAGCTGTGGCCAAAAAGGGTCTACCAAGGATGATGGTGGACTGGGTTAAATCTTGTGGAGTGTTCATGTCCAGAATGATGAAATCGGCTGGAAAGTAACAATCATTGATTTTTACGATCACGTCCTCAACTAGGCCTTTAGGAGTGGTAACAGATCGATCGGCTAGTTGGAGGACAACAGAAGTGGGTTTCAACTCTCCTAACTTGAATTTTCTCAAAAATGGCAGAAGGTAGGAGGTTGACACTGGCTCCCAAATCTAAAAGGCCACTCTAAAAGTGACTCCACCGATGGTACAGGGAATTAGTGGAGTGCCCGGATCTTTAAGCTTCTTAGGGAGTTGGTTTAAGACAATGGTACTCACAATTTCTGGGAGAATATTGTTTCAGTTTTGTTTCTCACTTCACGTTTTGGAGTACACATTTCTTTTAGAAATTTGGCATATGCAGGCACATGCTTGATGGCATCAAGCAGAGGAATGTTGATGTGAACTTGTTTAAACAGTTCCAAGAGTTCTTCATTGCCAGTGGTTTGGTTTTTTTATTTTTGGCTTAAGGCTTCAGGAAAAGGGACTCTGGAATGTAACAGTTTGGATCTTCATTCCTCTTGATTGTGTCTAGAGGTTCTTCATTTATTTTCTCTTTCCTTGGATTTGTCTTTTCAACAATTTCTTCTCAATTTCAATTTCAATTTCCTTTCTGTATCCTCATGTAATGTTGACATGTGTGGGTGAGGATTTAGTCTGATCTTTCCACTTCTTAAAGTAGACACAGTTTTAGCATTTTCTACTTGTGGGCCCTAGCTTGGGCAGGAGGATGATCCTGTTGTATAGGTTGGTTTTGATTTTGAGGTGCAGGAATGTTCTGGACAAAAGCTTGTTGTGGGTTCTGAGGTGAATTTGTCTTAGCAGGTGGTGGTCTGTACCCTGACCTGATGGTATGCTGGTTTGGTAGAATCCGGGAGGGTTGTTCTTGGGTTTGCTATAGTTGACTTGGCAATTGCCCGATCCCTCCTTTGACATACATCAGCAATTTGGGACTCTATCCTTGCAAAATTTTGTTGAAAATTTTGATATTGAGTTTGTTGTTCTTGCACAGTTGGATAGAGGCACATCATGTTTGGAGTTGATTCATTTTATCATCCCAATTGGGGTGAGGAGGTGGTGGTTGATTATGAAGGTTGTTGGAAATTTGTGTGAGCAAATGATTGAATTTTGATTTCTTGGTATTGTGGAGGTTTTGAGTTAGAAGATTGGCCAAATCCCGAATTTTGATTGGGATAGGATTGACGTACATGGATTGCTTGAAGGCAGGTTGGGAAACTTGTTCAGATTGATTTTTCCATGAAAAGTTCGGGTGATTTCTCCAACCAGGGTTGTATGTGTTAGAGTATGGATCATGAAGGTTTGTTGAAAACCTTGAGCAGCTTGGACTTGTTCCTGAATGAAAGGGGGTAATTGGGCAGTAGTGGGACAGGCATGGTGGGGTGAGCTGGGCTAGCACACATAGCACAAGTTTCAGGTTGTTGAGAAATTTTGGTGTGGTTGCCCAGTCAAAGATAATAATTGATCAAATTTTGTTCCAACTTCTGCTCCAATCTTTGGTCAAGTTTAGCTATCAGATCTTCTACCCTAGAGTCTGGTTCCCCTTCCTCTTACTTCATACATCCCTGCCTTCTTCACAGGTCCTAACGCTCTCTCATAAGAGTAGAGTGAGGCATGATTGATAGATTCTCACTCAATGTTTCAAAAAGATTATATGCCTCATCCTCACTCTTAGTCATGAATGCTCCTCCACACGAAGCATCAACCATTTGCCTATTTGATTCAGTTAACCTTCATAAAAAGCTTGAACTATTTGCACCTCGACAAACCATGATGGGGGCATTTTCTAAGCAACTCCTTTAGTCTTTCCATGATTCATGCATTAATTCTCCCGGGTGTTGGGAGAATCGTTATTGCTCTTCTCAGGTATTTGTTCGGCCAATCGGGTAAAATTTCTTTAAAAATTCTGCTGCATTTCTGGCCATGTTGTGATAGTTCTCCCTATGGTTCCCAACCAATGTTTACTTGTCTTTTAAGGAGAATGGAAATAGGGTCAACCTTAAGGCATTTTCAGTGAAGTTTGGATCCTTACAGTGGAACAGATCTCTGGAACTCATCTATATGCCTATAAGGATCTTCATTGGGATTGCCATAAAAGGATGGACATCTGAATGGTTCCAGGTTTGATCTCAAAATGATTTGCCGGAATTTCCGGCCTAATGCAAGTGGCAGGTTGATAGTCAGAAGGAATAAAGTATTCCTTCATTTGTCTGGGTGCAGCCTCTTCTAATTCTAGCAACTTGGTTCTGGTTTTGGTTGGCCATCCTATGAAAGAATCTTTCAATCTCGTCTATAGGTTGAGCCAAATCTAAGTTCAAAGAGCGTCTACCAAGCATGCACAGATGAAAAGCCTTCTATTTATGATTTTTGAATTTTTAAGATTTTTATTGATTTTTGATGAATTTTTTAAAAAAACACAAACAAACAAAACACTTTCAAATCAAATTAACCTACCACTAAGTGTTCCTTGGACTTATGTTATTTTTTCAAAATCAGATTTATGCTTGCTTAAATCCAATTCTAACTCTTCTTGTACCGGCCAGGTAAGAGGTGGAGTAGAGGGAGGCCCCCTTGCTTTGCAAGGACCCAATTAAGTAACCTCTAGCTCGCTTAAGCGTAAGCTTTTTAACCTCTAATCCTAGACACCAGACTTAAAGAGAAGTTTTGAATTTAAGAAAGATAAATCTAATGATGAACCCTAGGGCCAAGTCTACTGGTTTTATTAAAAGTTTAGGCAAATGCAAAATGTGAAATTTTTTTGGATTTTTGGGCAAAGGAAAGGGTGATGAAATCCCTCACTTATCTTTTTATCTAATGGGTGAAGCCCTTAAGCAGTCCCATTTAAAAAATGAAGTGCAACAACAAATTTGAACAAGAGGTTTTCTAATGCTAAGTCTAATGCATGAAAGAGAGATGGAAGTCTTACCTTTCCCCCGCACTCTTCAATGCAAGAAAAGAAATGACAATTAAGATGATGAATGTCCTAAAACATGAGATTCTAATCTTGAGAGATGAAATTTTTATTTACAAACAAAACGGCTAACATGGAAGAGCGATTTGGAATTTTTATTTTTTTTTAGATTTAGAATTTTTAATTTTTTTTGATTTTGAATTAAATGAAATGAAGCTAAGAAAATATGAAGTGGTACTATAGACTAATCCAAACAATCAAACCACCAAGAGGCCAATTATTACATGCCAACTAGAAGGAAATCTCTGTACAGTACAATGAAAAACCTCACTATAAGCTTCACTCACACTCTTCTATCTAAAATCTGAATTAAAAGAGAATGGGAAATGAAATCAGCAAGCTCCCTCCAATGGACTTCAAGTGCCAAGCCCAATCTCCAAGTTCCACTCCTTTGTGCAAATCTGAAATGAAAGCCCAATAACAAGTCAATGTAAAGCCCAAAGCAAATGAAATCAAATCAAAACAGAATTAAATCAAACTCTAATGCCTCCCCGGCAACGGCGCCAAGATGAACGCGCGACATAGTTGACTGTGTATTTTCCGTTGTATCGAGTTCATTGCATACGTCAAAATGCTCGCCTTCTCTAATACTGTCTCACGAATTTAAAATTGCAAAGATGAACTAATAGAGTGGTGAGAACAGGTCATATCCACGGAGAGGCAGAATAAAGTTTGAATTAAAAACTACTTTGATTTGAAATCTCTATCGACGATGCATTGAACGTGAATCACTGTACCCTCTCAATTGAGGATCAAACAGGTCGACAAAAATCTGAGCTAGAAACTAACAAACCAAATTTACCCTATAGCTCAGGGGATGAACGGTCAACAAAAGTAACTCGTCACAAATATCAGATCAGAATGAGACAGTGAAAGAGAACTCAACCAGAAATAAAGGGGAAGACAACAGAACCATCTCTCCCAGTCCAACCATTAAACTACAAACAGAGGACTAAAAATTGCACTGGCTCAATTCCACTAAGAACAGAAGATAGAAAGAAAGAAAATAGAACACTCTGATCTGATCCTTTCAACACATTGCACATAAGAGCGTAAAGAACTATCGGATTTAAGAAAAAATGCATAGAAAAGACTAAAGAAAGATGTTGATATCGTAAAAATTGCTTAGAAGGAAAGAACTTCCTGCTATTCACACAGAGTGAAGAAAACTTAGCTAATTTGAATTAAATGCTACTGAATTGAATTCAGGAACATAAATGGAAACCAAAATCAAACACTACAGCAGTCGAATCCCCAAATCTCCACAGCTTTCTGAACTCAGAAGAACAGAAAATACAAGTAGAAATAAAAGCTAAACAATACTCACATCCGAACCCAATTCCCTTCTGCACAACTCTCACAGAGCAAGAAAGCATGTGACAACTCCACTAGTTCGGATGAGCTAGAACAGAAGAAATTCCCAATCGAACCAGACAAGTCCCTCCACGCTCTGCTGAATGGAAATAAAATACAGGAAAATGATAGAATTAAAATCTGAACTAAGAAACAACCCACCCCGATCTGCTTCGCACTACGAAGAACAGAAAATGAGACAATTCAAGAATTAAACTGGAGAACTAGAGAACCCCCTGGTGCTCTGCTCTCCGGATGAGCAGAACTCTATCTATATCATGCTATCACAATTATTGAATTATGCAGATTTGGTGAATCGAAGAACAGAAGACATTGCCTCCCTGCTCCTGGAGAACCCCTCCTTCGCAGAACCTCCGGATGTAGAAGAAACAACAAGAAAAACCCCACAGAAGAAATGAAATAATGCAAACAAAATGGAAATTTTCACACAATTAAACTAAACCTAGAAGTGCTATGAATGCCACTGAAGACATGGAAGAGCTCAACACAGAAGAAACATCAGTCTTCGTCAAACGAAATACAAAGGAAATTGGATCTAACTTCGTTCAGTTGCTCCAACAAGAATGAGAGAATACAGAAATAATCTGGAAGTGAAAATTTCCCAAAATCCCACTGGCTAACTCCCCCCTCCACTATGGGATGAACAGCAGAATACAAAACTAAAATTCTAAAAAAAAAACTCAAACTCTCAAATCTTCAACAGTAGAAGAACAAAAAGAACCCTCACTTCTCTGTACTACGAAGAAACAAGAGAATGGAAATAATAAAAAAAAACAAATTCTACGAATTCCTACCAGCCGAACCCTCCTCCAACTCAAGAACACCCCTCCCTGCTCTGCTGTTCTAACAGGAAGAAGAAAGAAAATGGAAAATGAAAATGCCAAAGAATTCAAATTCCTCCTTGGCGAAGCCCCCATGCTCGGATGGCCTTCGGGGTCTTCTTATAGGCGCCCTGGCCACATCTGCTTCACATGCGCCACTGCACAGTTGGCATCTATCCGGCCATCTCAGCACTACTCAGCACCACACCGGCCAACAGCTCAGCATCGCACGCCATCACCCCAGCCAGATCGCCTACGCCCAGCCCGCACGAGCTTGGCCTCAGCCCCATCTCTATCGGACCAGCAGCTTGGCCCAGTCAGCAGATCTGAACCGCTCGCATAGCACCTTCAGATGACCAGCCCTTCTGCAGGCCTCCTCCATCGCCCCAACCAGCCGAGCAGCAGTGCTCAGCCCCAAATCTGCTTCTAGGGGCTTCCAGGAGCTTCCAGGCGGCCTGCTAGGAAGAAAGAAGAATTTTAAACAGAATGTGTGTAACCTATTCTAATGAGAAAAAGGCATAAAGTCCCTGGGGGTATGTTCGTGTTGGAATTGGGTAAGGTATACTATTATTTAATGAGAAGGGAGTGAGTTATGTATTAAAATTCTATTATTTATTTATTAAGATGGGTGGGGTGTGTGGTATGATTTAAAAGTGTGATTTATTTACAATAATATGTCTAAGATTTATTAAAAGATGATCGTTAAAAATATAAAACTTGAAAATATTATGTACAATATACTTGCAAAAGGAGAAAACACTTTATTAGTCAAACTACTCTAAATGTATTGATTTTAAACCTAACTTGTGTTCTTCACAAAATTTAACTAAAATGCTCGAAAACTTATCCGTGGATGAAATGAAAATTAAACTACAAATATACATTATTTATGAACAAAGACTATCTAAAGTTAACTGTATGTATGAATTTTAACCTGAAAAATTGTACAGTTATCAAGCACCGCGCCGGTGGCAAGGCCAGTTGGGAGCGTGAGGACGAGATGTGGGAGCAGTTCCCTTACTTGTTCGAGTGACAAGTACCTTGTTTACCCTCTTTCCCCCTAGTTTCACCCTTAATTTCAAAGACGAAATTGTTTTTTCGTCGGTTAGATTGTAACATCCCTGTCCCCTGAGGGATAGCTCTCCAGCTGTGGTTATGACATGTCGACCCGTCGCCATCTGAAGGTGACGTCGGTGACCGTCGCGTTCTGAATGAGACACGCCGGCCACCCTTGTCGCGACAGGGCTCTGATTGCAGACTATTGTTTGTCTTTTAGCTATCTGGACAATTGAGACACATGTCGTCATGCATGTATGAACGCAACATACTGGTCCATCGCGATTAGATGTCAGTGTTGCATGCATGCCACGTGGTGGCTTTGACCGTCAGGGTCGCAGACGCTTTCCAGATCACGACGTAGGTGGGTGTCACATTAGCTTTGCTAACGCGATGACCAGGTCCGTTGCGTTCTTATCGTCTGTGTTTAAGTGCCCAAGCCAGAGAGCACAGCCTCCATTTTGCCCCTTCGTCTATGTTCCTCCCCTCTGGCGATCTTTCCACTGTGGGTGCTCCGTAGTGAGCTTGGAAGGAGGGGAATTGGTTGGCTTGTTTAGGTAAGGGTTGTGATTTGTTTGCATGCATTTCAGCTGTGTTGTGATCCTCCTTCTCACTTATTCTTCCTCTGTCTCTCTGTGGCGTTTTCATGGTGATCATCCTCGTCCCTGGCAAGTGAAGGTCGTGCTTGACTCATGGACGACATCTTCAACGGTCCGGGCATTGGAGCTTGGAGGAGGAGGGGTGCTAGCCTACGAGAAGGCCCTAATTGGGTGGATCTTCGTATTGAGGTAGGGACTCCTCACCCTCCACCTAGTTCTGGCATGCTACGCCTCAATCCTCCTTCTCCAAGCCTAGAAACCATGCTAGGTTGTACATTGTCTCCTTGTGGATCCATATGTTTTCGTTTGGATGGTTTCATGATGTTTGTTGAAGGCTTCATTTGGCATGGGGGAGTTTATTTGAGTGTAGCTTGCATTCCTTGCATGCATGATGGTTCCTTGGGTGGTTTGCATGCCAATGGATGTGTTTCCCTTGTTTCCATACTCCCCTCCCCATACTTGTACAGTTTTGTGGCATTTGGGGTGATAGGGTTGCCTTGTTTGGGCACTCGACTGAGGTCGCGACGGGTTTCCCAGTCGCGATCGGGTCGCGACGTGTCTTTGGGTCACGTTCTCTCTGAACGCGCCCTAGCACCCGTCGCATTAAGAAACGCGACGGGTACGTGTGTGGTGTTCAGGAGTTTTGGGTTCCTTCGGAACGCGACCTCCGTCTCCGTCACGATAGGCTTGCGACGGGGTACGTGTCGCGTTCAGAAGACCCGGGGTTGTTGCGGCGCTCTTAGCCGTCACGTTCTTATCACGGCGGCCTCAAGGGCCGCCTTCTGGTTTCTTGTCACGACTGGAAGGATCGTCCCATTCTGATCGCGACGTATCGCTACGTCACCTCTCTGATCGAGAGGGAATGGTGACAGGTTTTGATGTTTCGCTTCCGCTGCGACTCGGTTTTCTTGACACCTGTGTTGTTCCTAGTGCAGTGCTACTCTAGTCTCATCGCCCAGTGCTAGGCACTTGAGGACTTGTCCACGAGATAGGTTGTTACCATTACGTGGGACCCCCGGTCCCCGTGCGCCTGTTAGAGGGAGTTCTCCAGGCAGCGGGTTTGCTCGAGTCATGGACTCTGGTAGCAGAGGGGAAAACGGTGGGGACAACGATGTAGAGTCATTTTTAGAGCTCTCTTAGCTGAGTCTGGGACGCCGTGGTAGTTGGTAGCTCGTGCGGCGCAGATCAGCTAGTCCTTTCTCCCTGCCTCACTCTACGTGGTTCCGAAACCATTTAGAGGGGCTAGGCATGGGACCGTAGTCCGGCCAGACTACAACAATTGTGGTTCTTTAGTTTCGTGTCTCACTCCGACGGGAGGTGTTAGACATGGACCGTTGGTCGAGGGTAAGGCGTGTGGCGCACCTGACTGGCTGACTAGTGTAGCGCACTGTAGCTAGTGTGTTTACCCAGGTAGTGTTTAGCTGTCTGTGTTACAGCCTTGGGTTTCTTCTAGTGCCTGTTTTACACGGGTTTTCCGGTCCCGACGTGTAGCCTAGACCGATGACTGTGTAGTTTCTTACACACTTCCACACTTGACTCTGTTTAGTAGAATATAATTTACTACTTTATTTAATTACTGCACTTAGTTCTATTCTGCTGTTAGAACCAGTAGGAGATTGCTAGTCCCTACTGGGCTTCTTCGTGAAGCTCATGCCCTCTTTTGCAGGTGAGACTTCACAGCAGCTCCCTCTGCGACAGACTGAGGAGACGGCGCCGTAGTAGACAGTGTCCCCATGGGAGCAGTGTTCCCCAACTTGTGTACTTCACCCTCGGGGTATGCCCTAAGGGACGTGTTCTTTCCCTTTCTTTCAGCACTTGTACTTTATTTACTTTGGGACTGTACTAGACTGTTACTCAGTGTTGACTCTTTTCCTTCACCTGTCGTGACATTTAGTGGTTTGTTGTTATTTATCTCTATTACATATCTGTTAGACCGATCCATTAGCCCTTCGGGTCTTTGGACCCGTGGGCGGTGGAGCCAATGTTCGGATTCTTGGTGGGAGCCGAGGGTCAGGGCGTCGGGGCCATTACAGTGGTATCAGAGCACGGGGTCTATCAGGACTTGTAATGGAAATAAGTAATAACGTAAAGTCCCTTAGGAAGTATAGGTAATGCTGCTAGCCACCGGAAATTTATCTGCTAACTAATTATTATGGCTGTTTTGCAGAACATGCCTCCACGAACTCGCCGGCAGGCTCGTAAGCTGGCGGAGCATCAGGAGTTCGAGTCGGACGGGTCGGTTGTAGTCGAGCATGTGCCGATTGATGCTCAGCACCAGTAGTTTGAACAGCCTGGGGACCTGTTGTCGCAGGGCATTCTGTTTCCGCAGGGAGGCCGCAACAGCAGCAGTAGTGGTTTCTGCCCCGCCCCCGCTGGCCGTCATGGAGCAGTGGTGGTGAGATTTGTTCCAGGGTCCTTGGTAGTACCCGCAGTACCAGCCGTACCAGCAGATGCCGGTAGGAGGTCAGTAGTTCATAGAGATGGCAGCGGAGGAGCAGCCACCACGACCCGCAGGCCGGCACCAGTTCAGCCAGAGGTACCATCAGTGGTACGGAAGTAGACTCCAGTTGCAGTGGCAGCACCTGAAGACCGCACGGCGCTTATGGAGAGGTTTCTTCATCTTCGAGTCGGATGGTCGGTTGTAGTCGAGCACGTGCCGATTGATGCTCAGCCCCAGCAGATTGAGCAGCCTGGGACCCATTGCCACAGGGGTTCCATTTCCGCAGGGAGGGCCGCAATAGCAGCAGTAGTGGTTTCGCCCCCCCCCCCCCCCCACCCCCCCCCCCCCCCCCCCCCCCCCCCACTGGCCGTCAGGAGCAGTGGTGGAGAGTATCTTCCAGGGTCCTTGGCAGTACCCACAGTACTAGTAGTACCAGCCATACTAGCAGATGCCACTAGGAGGTCAACAGTTTGCAGAGATGGCAACGGAGGAGCAGCCACCACTGACCCGCAGGCAAGCAGCACCAATTCAGCCAGAGGTACCACTAGTGGTATGGTAGCAGACTCTAGTTGTAGCGACAGCACTGAGGACCCGCACGACGCTTCTAGAGAGGTTCTTCATCTTCAGCCTACGACGTTTTCTGGTGACCGTGATTGGACAGGGCAGAGAGGTTGGGTCCATGAGCTCGAGCGCACCTTCGAGACCAAGGACTGTGGAGAGCTGGATCAAGTCAGGTTGGCAGTATATCAGCTGAAGGGGTCTGCCCACGAGTGGTGGAGAGCAGTGAGGCAGACCAGTTTCAGGGCAGGAGGCTAAACCAGATCACTTGGCAGGATATCCTAGTGGCCTTTCACGGTGAGTTCTTCCCCGACTACGCTTGCCGTGAGAGTAGGGACCAGTTCCACGAGTTGGTGCAGGGAGACTCGACCGTAGCACAGTACCTCCAGAGGTTCGTGCAGCTACTTTGACACGTCCCCCACATGGGCGCTAGTGAGCAGGCTCGTACTGAGCAGTTCATTCCCGGGCTATGCTCGGAGTTGAGGGGGCCATGGCTGGTCACCTCTGTGACTCCTTGACGGTAGCAGTGGCGAGAGCCACCGCCTCGGAGCGGGAGTGTCGGTTTCAGCCACAGCAGAGTGGAGGCTCAGGGAGGTCTTCTCGTACAGCCCCTCGGGAAGTCGAGGAAGTGTTTCTCTTCTTCTTCTTTGGGGACAGGCGGTGCTGGCCTAACCATGAAGTTGAAGAAGGTGTTCATTCGTGGAGGCAGGCGTCAGTACAGGCAGCCACAACAGCAGTGACATCAGCCAGAGTATCCAGTGGAGTAGTCCGTACAGTAGGGAGCAGAGCAGGGCCAACAGAGAAAGGTTGTTTCCTCTGCGGGCAGCTGGGTCACTACAGGCG